>JANFOE010000030.1:0-482500 GCA_025667525.1 Glebionis coronaria
TTAATGCCATGAAAAGCTTATTGAATTGGTCATTCATTTTCTTGTCCATAGCTTGTAATTTCTTTTCAGTCTTTTGATTCATCTTTTGCAAAAGATCCATTGTGTTTAACTCTTGTGGCACATAACCTTGAAAACCTTGAGGTTGGAAAGGTAAAGGTTGAGAGTTAAATCCTTGATTTGGTGGATAAAAGGTACTTGCTTGAGGTTGAAATTGATTTGGTGCCTTGTAGTTATTTCCTTGGTATGGTTGTCTTTGCCCTTGATTCCTTGCTAAAATTTGAGGAGGATTTGGTTGAATTTGGGTGGGTGGTTGGGGTGGAAAGCCGGGTGGAGTAAGGTAATTTTGGGATTTGTAAGAAAGGTTATTTGGATTGATGTTAGGCTTGAAGTGTTCACGGTGTTCCTCTTGGTAAGCATAACATTCCCCTTGATAACCTTGCACCTTGTCACATTGTTCATAAGAGTGTGGGCCTCCACAAGTAACACAAGAAATGTTGATGGCATTCACATTGTTTGAGGAATTGTTCAATGTCATGCTCTTAAAAGTTTGAAGCATGTCTTGTTGTGCTTGCAAATGCCTCTCACTTTCTCTATCCATCCTTTGAAAAATAGCTTCTTGAAACTTGAGGAGTTGGTTGTCAAAAGGGATTTGAGAAGTGTTTTGGATAACATGAACTCTTTCTTCAAATGGATCGTTTGTTTGAACCATTGCCTTAGTCTCAATAATGGTCAAAGCCTCTTGGTATGTCTTGAAATGAATACTCCCTCCCGCGGAAGCATTTAGTGAATCTTGGTGGTGAGGTTTAAGGCCATTATAGAAGGTATTTATTTGGGTTAGATCATCCATTCCATGATTAGGGCATCGCCTCAACAACTCACTATACTCTTCCCAAGCATCACCAAAGGATTGACTAGGTTTTTGTGTAAAGCCCATAATCAAATTTCTCAAAGCCATAGTCTTTTGTGGAGGAAAGAATTTGTTCAAAAACTTAGTGGTAAAATCATCCCATGTGGTGATACTATCGGGTGGTTGGGTGTCTAACCAATGCTTAGCACTCCCATCTAGTGAAAATGACACTAACAACAATCTAATGACATCAGGTGGAACCCCATTATGCTTAATGGTATTGCAAAGTGAAAGGAATCTCTTAAGATGAGCATGGGGATCCTCATTTTGTTTTCCATAGAAAGGTGATGCAGCAACCATATTGATCATAGATGTATGTAGCTCAAATGTGTTAGCGGGATAGTCGGGAATCTTAATGGCACTAACATATCCATGAACGTTGGATTGCATACGTTCATACAAAGTACGGTTATCAACAGCCATGGCTCCTTGTGGTGGTGACAAAGCACGATTCTCGTGATCGGCTTGGTGAACGGTGGTGGTCTTACTCTTTCTCTTTTTCTTCCTTTTCGGTAGGAAGAGGTTGTACACCAATCGGTATTTGTGCACGCCCGCGAGTGAGCATGCAACTCAATACGAGGAATGAGAGAGAAGCTCTCGTGTGACTTTGAAAAGAATAAGATTATCCTCTTCGAGTTTCGATATTAAATATCCACAAGAAAATAACAATATATGTAATACTACTTTGGGTGCAAGACCCTCAATGAAGCTTTCCTTCTTAGAATACTCCCAAGTGAACGGGGGGTTAGGTGGCGCGAAGCACTTAAGTACCTATTGACCCTTAGATGGCATTTTATAGCACATCGCCTTTCTATTCACTTAAATGTTCGTATTCTTCGAATTATTGCTTATTGAGAGTATTTATCTATTCTTGCTTTATTTTGTTTGATCGATACGCGTGTCAAGGACCGGAGCGCCCCTCAACACGGTGTATTGCCTCGGCAATACTTATGGAAGATATGTAGATTGATTGTTCTTATACGTATACGTATTTACTTATAATAATATATGGAAAATATTTTTGTATTTATGAGTTTTTTAAAGGAAAATACTATATGTACATAAAAACCGAGAGAATCCAATAATATATATTTTTGGGTGCAATCTCTTAGGAAAAAGATTGCTTTTTGGATTTTTTAATTTTTTTTGGTCAATTCTTTAGGAAAAGAATTGTTTTGTTAAGTTTTTTAGTTTTTATATATTTTTATATTTTTGATTTTTTTATTTGTTTTTGATTTATGATACGTAAAAATAACGTTCACAAAATGAACGGATCCCAAAAGCCAATGAAAACCGTCAATCGATAGTCTCTCGTGTAGTCAAAGAACCGGCAGCGGCGCCATTTGAAATGTGTATAATGCAAGTTCGTTTTCTCAGTTCTTAACTAATAGAAAGTCCAATCAATATCAAATTTATAATTGTTTTTGGTTGTTCAAGCTTGCTTGGTAATCTATTGCTAATTCAAACAACACTAAGTAAAAATGAAAAATATAAACCTACTTATACGTAAAACAAGTTGCAAATTCCAAATTTTATTCAAGTAAAATATTAAAATGCAAAATTCAAAACTATAAGGACTGAAAATGTAATTTCTATGAAATGAAAATGCTTGAAATGTAAATTCTAAAAGTTATAAGGACTAAAAATGTAAAACAGTTAACTAAAAGGACTAAACTTGTAAAAACTTTAACTAATTAACCAACTTTTAACAAACTAACAAACTTTTAAACTGAATTTTAACAAACTAACAAAGTCCAGGGACTAAACTTTTGCAAACCCTAAAATCTAGCAAGATTAGCCAAAAATTAACACTAATTGAAAACCAGGGACTAAAGTGCAATTTTCCAAACTTTTCAAGTAAAAACGGGCACAAAGAAAGATTAAGCTCGTTTGAGCTTATTTCTCAGCCAAATAAGCTGAAACAACTTGCAAACAACTTCAAATCCAATTTAAGAAACGTGTGTCTAAGGATTTAAGCTAAAAGTCCAAAATAAGCTATTGAGTGCTTATCAATAAGCTCAAAATAAGCTACAGCCTAATCCAAACATCCACAACTTGATTTTATTATCAAAACTGATTAAGCACTTGATTTAAAGAAGGGGAAATCAAATTAGAACAAATTTCATCCAGTAATAAGCCAGATATCAGAAATAAGCTAAAATGAGCTTATGTTGACCAAACGTTGACCAAATTTTGGAAAAAGATCAAAATCTCAAAAACTCATATTCAATACTATCTAAATGGAAATGTGAAAGAAAATTGCAAGTTTTATGAAGTGGATAATGAGATCTAGCAAAACAGTAAGCCTTTCACATCAGAGAATGACATTTGCTCAAGCTTGAGCTAAAAAGCTGTTTTCTAGCTTATTACTTGAAACTGTATATTTTCCTTTTAGAGACTGAATCTTTATGTTATAAGCTATAACTAGAAACTGGTTTGAGCAAATTTGATCAAGTAATAAAGGAGAAACAATCAATTGAATTTGGCAAGTTTTGAAATAAAAGCTGAATACAAGTATGACCCAAACTTTTTGTTAACCAATTGCCTGTTTGACTATTTTATTGACTTACAAAAGACTGAAAACTACTTATTACCACTTAATGACTAGAAACAAACTTCTAAACACCAATTCCTAACACTTGAAATCTGATTCAAAGCTACTCCCAAACACTCCTTTAAAGCTTTTGATCAAACTTTAACAAAGGCTTTATGAGTTATGGTTAAGACTGATACAAAAGCTATAGCAAACTTGTTTAGATGAACAAAATGCAATGTATCCAAGCTAATAACAAGCAATAACCAAGACCAGAACTGAAAGTAGCTATTGGACTAAAATGTTACTGAAAATATGCAAAAACTACAAAACTGAACACAATAGCACAAGATCAAGCTACAAATCACTAGAATCACTCAATCAACACTACTTATCAATTAAAACAGGCAGCCATCAAAGTTATCTAGGAAAATGAGCATGCAAGTACTGATTTAGAGGAACATAAAACAGAAGCCTTAGAACCTATTGTAGAGGTCCTTTGGGAAGAAGAGGAGCGCTGAGCTCTCTTGCCCTAGTGATACCACCACCTATCACTAGCTATCAACTCAAATCAACAATCAAAACAGCTACCAATCATCATTCTGCCATGGAATCTTCAAGAAACTAGGAATGAACTGAACTCTTGAACAAACAGCTACAAAACTCTTCCAATGTAAGCTATGATCAATGGTTGATCATAACTAACATCAAACAGCAACTAGTATATCCAATATCAACAAGATTCAACAGGAATTTGAGAAACAGAATTTGGCGGGAAATAGGAAATTTGAATTTTATTGAATGATTTCTGTTACAAATGGTAGTTACAAGCTTCTAACTAACTAACTGACTCAAGAGTTTGTCAGACTCTTGAGTAGTTAGGTGAAAAGGAGGGAAAAAGGGAAAAGGAATTTTAAGAACTAGGTGTTTACAAAATTTAAGCTACCATCACAAATGAAGTACAAGCTGGGTATTTATAGGCAAGAAAGGGAGATTCTGTTGGAGTTGTGACGTGTTTGGCCAATCATCACTTGACACGTGGAGGAATTCTGCAAATCCTCTTTGAAGGTGATGAACTTGAATTGGGGGTTTTTGATTCAATGGATAATATGTTAAATGGATTGCACCGTTGGATTCGTCTTCCAAAATTGAGCAATTTTGGTGTTTTGATCTTTACTTGAAATGCCTTCTATCAAAATCCCGTTCCTGGAAAATATTTTTGTTGAAAGAGAAGGACACGTGGCAGCCTTTGATTGGTAGAGAGAGAGAGTTGCGGATTGCACTGTTATGATTTGGCAATAAATGAGGCGGCTGTGAGTGGACATTAATTGTTTGATCCGTGTGAACTCTTTCCTCTCTTCTCATTGGTTACTTTCCTTAACACATGGATTAAACTTGCAATACTTTCCCAAGTTGGCAGATTTGGTCCTTCTTCTTGGCAGTTTGCTATTTAAGGCCAGAATCTTCATTCCTTTGTCATTTTTGGTCCTTTAACTTTGATAACTTGTACAAAATGGCCCTTTGACTTGAGTTGACTTTGTAGTTGACCAAATTTGACTTGAATCTTGACTTTCCATAATTTGCACTTTAAGTCCTTCAACTTTCACAAATTGTCAAGATAGGTCCTTGAACTTCAAAGTCTTGTCACTTTTGATCCTCTTTTGTCTTTTTCATCCATTTGAGCTTGGTTTTTCCTTGTTTGCTTGAAATTGTATCCTTTTACCTACATAAGAGCATACAAACACAAACATACCACATAATACTGCTTTTTACAAGATAAAAGGGTATTTTGCTTCATGTTTTAGGGTTATTTGTTGATAAAAGGATATGAGTTTAAGCTCATATCATCAACCAATCTCTCACAGTTACAACAACGTTTACATGGGCAACGGATCATTTGTGTGATGGGGTGCACAAATGTCTTACAATGCTCGAGGAAGGTGAAAAGACCATATAAAAATTCATCGGAATTACGATTGGATATAGTTGTCCAACTCTTATCAATTATCATAACTGCGTTGCAAATAAACATTATTCAAATAAATGATTTAATTAAACACATTAAAAACAAACAATCAGGAATGTTTTTTCACCTACTAGTGCACTATGGAAGGCAATCCAGCCCCACTCTTTGAATGTTTCGTCTCATATATGAATGCGTATAACTGATTTACTATTCGAGAATATTTCGGCAGCATTTCCCCTCTACTCCCCAAATATGTGTTTTTAAAGACATATTCGTAGGAGTAAAGGAGAAACGCTGTCGAAATCATCTCAAATAATAAACCAGTTATACGCATTCATATCCTAAATGAGACAAAACATTCAAAAAGCAGTCCCAAAAATGGGGACTTTCCGAAATTAATTTCTAATAAATTAATTTCGGACGGGTTTTCTAAGGTTGATTAATTTCGGACGGGGCTTTTCCAAAATTAATCGACTAGAATCCTAAAACAATCCTAAAATTATTTACTACAAAAGACTAACAATATATAATATAATAAACATATGCATAATATTAATTACACACCTCGGTCACGACTGAAATAAACAAAGATGGAAAGATAGAAAAAAAGGTCCGGATGAGGAACTTGTCCCGACTGTCCCGGTGCTAACCAAACACAAACATAAAATAAAAAAAAATCTAAATTAGTTGGTTTCCGAGATTTTATCTAATTTGAAACAAACACTAAAACAATTTCAAAAAAAAAACATTACCTTTTATACGACTGTGACTCGGGAATTCGGTTCTCGGCTGTGACTTGGGTCTTGGCTACGATAAACATATAAAAAAATTAAACTCGTGCCTATATATATATAAGTCGAAATTCCTTAATAAATATTAAGCCATATATAAGCCGTAATCCATTAAGCCTAAAAGAATTAAGCCGAAATCAACTATATATATATATATATATATATATATATATATATATATATATATATATATATATATATATATATATATATACTAAGCGAAATCAACTAAGCCTAAATCAACTAAACCTAAATAATCCGAAATCAACTAAGCCTAAATATAATCCGAAATCAACTAAGACTAAATATAACCCGAAATCAATTAAGCCAAAATAAGCCGAAAACAAGTAAAAAAATTAGCTCATACGTTTTTAATATAAGAAAAATAAACACCCACCTTTAGTATAAAGTGGCTGCTGCCGTGGTGGTGCTGCTGCCGCCGGCGGTGGTGGTTGCTATTGCTGCCGTCGGTGGTGGTGGTGGTTGCTAGCAAAAAAATTAACAATAATTTAACAATAACAAAACATTAACAATCACATTTAGCAAAAAATTAAACAAAATTAATATATTTAACAAAAAATCAATTACCTTTATAATAATATAATAATAATAATTAAACAAAAGTGTGGTGGTGGTGATGGATGGGACGGAGTGTGGTGGTGCGAAGGATGGACGGGGTGGAGTGTGGTGGTGGGTCGGACTGTGGTGGTGGTGATGGATGGGACGGAGTGTGGTGGTGCGAAGGATGGTTGTGGTGGTGCGAAGGATGGACGGGGTGGAGTGTGGTGGTGGGTCGGACTGTGGTGGTGGTGATGGATGGGACGGAGTGTGGTGGTGCGAAGGATGGTTGTGGTGGTGCGAAGGATGGACGGGGTGGAGTGTGGTGGTGGGTCGGACTGTGGTGGTGATGAAGAATGAAGATGCGGATTGGTGATGCCAATGGTGGTGGTGCTCCCGTTTTTTTTAGTATGGAAGATGAAGATAGAATGAAGTGTTTTGGGTAAGTTGTGGATAGAATTTAGGGTCGAAAATTAGGGTCGAAAATTTCGACCCTAATTTTTAGAGTCGAAATTTTCGACCCTAATTTTCGACCCTAAATATAAACCGCGAATTTTTTAATTTTGGTGTAGAATTTTAAAATTTTCGTGAAATTTTTTGAAAATAAAAAGTTTTAGTGCCAAATTTAGGGTCGAAATTTCGACCCTAAATTTCGAAACTATAATAGTTTTAAATTTAAAATGTTTTAAAAAAATCAATAAATAGAGTTTTTAAATTACTAAATTATTAATATAAAATATTAACAAATTATTTTATTTATATAAAAAATTAATAAGTATCACTAATATATTTTATTTATGTAAATTTATTTTATAAATTACAATAATTACGTTTTAAAATAGTAAATTTCGAAACGAGAATAATTTTAATTTTAAAATGTTTTAAAACGTTAATAAATAGAGTTTATAATTACTAAATTATTTATATAAAATATTATCAAGTTATTTTGTTTATATAAAAAATTAATAAGTATCACCAATATATTTTATTTATGTAAATTTATTTTATAAATTACAATAATTACGTTTTAAAATAGTAAATTTCGAAACGAGAATAATTTTAATTTTAAAATGTTTTAAAATAGTAAATAGAGTTTATAATTACTAAATTATTTATATAAAATATTAACAAGTTATTTTGTTTATATAAAAAATTAATAAGTATCACCAATATATTTTATTTATGTAAATTTATTTTATAAATTACAATAATTACGTTTTAAAATAGTAAATTTCGAAACGAGAATAATTTTAAATTTAAAATGTTTTAAAACATTAGTAAATAGAGTTTATAATTACTAAATTATTTATATAAAATAGTAACAAGTTATTTTGTTTATATAAAAAATTAATAAGTATCACCAATATATTTTATTTATGTAAATTTATTTTATAAATTACAATAATTACGTTTTAAAATAGTAAATTTCGAAACGAGAATAATTTTAATTTTAATATGGTATCGTTTTAAAATGGTATCGTATTACATGATATGAGCCAATAGGGTATCGTATTACATGATATGAGCCAATAGGGTAGCGTATTACATGATATGAGCCAATAGGGTATCGTATTGCATGATATGAGCCAATAGGGGATCGTATTACATGATATGAGCCAATATGGTATCGTATTACATGATATGAGCCAATAGGGTATCGTATTGCATGATATGAGCCAATAGGGGATCGTCTTACATGATATGAGCCAATATGGTATCGTATTACATGATATGAGCCAATATGGTATCGTATTACATGATATGAGTCAATAGGGGATCGTATTACATGATATGAGTCAATAGGGTATCGTATTGCATGATATGAGCCAATAGGGGATCGTATTACATGATATGAGCCAATATGGTATCGTATTACATGATATGAGCCAATAGGGTATCGTATTGTATGATATGAGCCAATAGGGGATCGTATTACATGATATGAGCCAATATGGTATCGTATTACATGATATGAGCCAATAGGGGATCGTATTACATGATATGAGTCAATAGGGTATCGTATTACATGATATGAGCCAATAGGGGATCGTATTACATGATATGAGCCAATATGGTATCGTATTACATGATATGAGCCAATAGGGTACCGTATTGCATGATATGAGCCAATAGGGTATCTTATTACATGATATGAGCCAATAGGGTATCGTATTACATGATATGAGTCAATAGGGGATCGTATTACATGATATGAGTCAATAGGGTATCATATTGCATGATATGAGCCAATAGGGGATCGTATTACAGGATATGAGCCAATATGGTATCGTATTACATGATATGAGCCAATAGGGTATCGTATTGCATGATATGAGCCAATAGGGGATCGTATTACATGATATGAGCCAATAGGGGATCGTATTACATGATATGAGCCAATATGGTATCGTATTACATGATATGAGCCAATAGGGTATCGTATTGCATGATATGAGCCAATATGGTATCGTATTGCATGATACGAGTCAATACGGTATCGTATTACATGAATAGAGTCAATATGGTATCGTATTGCATGATATGAGTTAATAGGGTATCGTATTACATGATATGAGTCAATAGGGTATCATATTGCATGATATGAGCCAATATGGTATCGTATTACATGATATGAGTCAATATGGTATCGTATTGCATGATATGAGCCAATATGTTATCGTATTACATGATATGAGCCAATACGATATCGTATTGCATGATATGAGTCAATATGGTATCGTATTGCATGATATGAGTCAATAGGGTATCGTATTACATGAATAGAGTCAATATGGTATCGTATTGCATGATATGAGTCAATAGGGTATCGTATTACATGATATGAGTCAATAGGTTATCGTATTGCATGATATGAGCCAATATGGTATCGTATTGCATGATATGAGTCCTTATCATCACAACCACCAGCATTGGAGGGAAAACATTGGAGGGAAAACATTGGAGGGAAAATGTTAACAATTTCCCTCACTTTTTTAGCATAAAAAGAGATCCACACACACTTCTTATCATCACAACCACTAGCAGATCACACACACTTATCATCATAAACAAATTGTTATTATGTACATGTTGAAGCATGAAGCTTTTCCGTGCAGGTGTGGACATGGAGATGTAGTTCTTCGAGAATCGTGGACAACTGAAAACTTTGGTAGACTGTACTATGCTTGTCCACGTTCACGGGTTCAACCTCCAGTTTCATATGGATGCAAATTTTTTTTGTGGAAAGACGAACGCGCCCAACTACTAATCAATTCTCTTGGAGGTTCAATGAGCTTTTCTCCTCCAAGCTCTTCTTCAAGACCTTCAACGAGCTTTTCGACTCCAAGCTCTTCTCCCAGACCTTCAACGATTCCAGTTTCTTCTCCAAGCTCTTCAGCGTGTGCAAACGGTGTGCGCTTGAATGGAATGATAATGGTACTTGAGCGTATGATAGAGTTGTACCGCAACTCCGATAGGCACACATTGGATTCAGCTGCACTACTTCACGACCTTTACGATGACATGGGGAACCTTAGTTTGAACTAGTTTGTGATGTGTTTTTTTCCGTGTTTACGAGTCTAATATCGTTGTAATATCAATGTTTAATTAAGCGCGTGTTTAAGTGTCCGTGACGAATAAAATTATGTTTAGGAGTGTTTGGTTCTGTGATTAATTAGTATTCTAGCTTGAATCATTGTGAGAATTTAGTTTGTTTGAGCCACAAAATTTAGTTTAAGTCTGTTGTGTTAGGTTTTGCAGTCAAAAGTTCAGTCAAAAGCATTTTACTTCAATCAAATTTTGCTCAAACTCATAAATAAAGGAGCCTTTTTTATTCATACAAACATACAAGTACATTTCAAACACAAAAACCATAAAAGATGCAGAAGCATCATTATACACAACAACATGTGTTAGTATGGTTCTTATTCTATATGAACAACAATTATTAATTAGATTAAAAGAGACACAGTCTTAACGAATTCCTTCATCAAACTTTTCTCAAACTCATAAATAAAGGCTCCTTCTAAGCATTTACGAATGCTTATTTATTGATCCTTCATTTTCTTAACGAATTCCTCCTTCTCAGTCATTCTTGCTGCTGTATCTTTAATTAAACCTTCCAACCGACTTGAGGTTTTCTTATCCTTCTTTTGAGTATCTTTCAATACTTTAGCGCATTTCTTTAAGATATATATATCTCCAGCACGTTCTAATTCCTGGATAAACTGTTGTCTTTCTTCAACAGCTTCATCTAAAACCTCATGTAAACGTTCAAGTTTCAGACCAAAACGTTTGTCCGCTTCGGCAGATTGTTCAAAATATGCTACCATTCGATCAATCCAATTATCTGAACCAGCAACTTCTTTTAATTCTTCTAACCTTCCTAACCAGGCCATTATTGTTGTTTTTTTTAGTATTGGAAAACTGAGGTGAGTGATAATTGGAGGCAAACTACAAACCATTAAATAGCAAAACAACTACCCAAAATGGATGGCACACATACATCTATTATCATCTTCCTGTTCACAATGGGTACATAATGAAAGCACTAAAACTAGTACCATCAATAGTGGGACTAATGAAAGCACTAAAACAATGGGTACAGTCATTTGTAGTCTAGTTGGTTTTTCATAGTGGTAACCAGCTTGATCTTTCTGGATTTGTGCTGTAATTGATAAACTTGTTATGTTCTTGTAGTTGCTAAGTTATTTGCACAGCTTTAGTTCTGCTTAGACTTAATTATTTTTAGCTATTACTGCATTATCTAAATATATATACATATATTAATATTTTAAAAGCATTAACACTTAAAAAAAAAAAATTTAAAATATATTTAATAATTTAGGGTCGAAATTTCGACCCTAAATATAAACCGCGAATTTTTTAAATTTTTCGTGAAAAATTTTCGTGTGAAATTTTAAATTTTTCGTGAAAAATTTTTAAAATTTTAAATTTAGGGTCGAAAATTCGACCCTAAAGTTTTAAATATTAAAAATAATTTTTTTTTTAAATTATTTTTAGTTATTACAAATATAATATATAATACATAAATTAAAATTATTTTAAATTTTATATTTAGGGTCGAAATTTCGACCCTAAATTATTAAATTTAAAATTTAATTCTTTTAAAATAGTTTTTAATTATTAAAAATAAATTATATAACAAATAAATTAAAATTATTTAAAAAATTTTAATTTAGGGTCGAAATTTCGACCCTAAATTTTTTGGGTCCCACCTGCTTTTTGACCAGCCTTTTTGGGCTCTTTTGGGTTGAAAATGTGTGGGCCCCCACCTTAATTTAGGGTCGAAAATTTCGACCCTAAATTTCGTCCGACCCTAAACATTGATTTTGTTGTAGTGCATATGGTATGTTTGCTTTCACATCTCAGGTAAACTAATTATATTTCATTTATGACGCATGTTGTAAATTGAAACTTTTTCGATATGTGTTGGTGGGTAATGTGTACACGCAGTTTAGGGAAGATAAACATGTTGCGGCAGCTCTTCAGAATTTGAGTGGAAAGTTTTATCCTGGTAAAGACGCATTCTTCATTGGGTTTTTTATGTTGGTGCATGCTCAATAACCCAGCCTTCATAAAATCTGCAGAAAGAATGGTTTTGTATGACTCATATTTGTATGTTATGTACGCGATACTTCCGTAGCCGAAGAGAGTGATAATGGAGTTGTTGAAAAGGTTAAAGCTGGAAGTAAAAGCAGAAGTGGGGTTGATCAAGACCAATTAGAACTGAGAAACAAATTCATATATAAGAGCAAAGGCATGTAAACTTTCTACCATTCACATAACAATCATTCTTAATTAGCTTATACACGTTCATATAAGACTAAAGACCAAGTAACTTAAGTAACCATTTCAAAAATGTTGCCTCCGTACTCTTTTCAAAAATGATGTGATATAGTGTTTTGGTACATGAGTTGCAGATATAGTCGTCGAGGATAACAATAGTGATTTCTCACCTTGAAGATAAAAGTTCTATCAAGTTACAACCAATAGAAGATGGCCAGCTCGGTTAGTGGGTCTACAAATGGATTGCATACAAGCCTATAGCACACTGGCGGTTGTCTGTCGAATTTATGAACTTATTTGCGCTTTCAATGATGCTAGAGATGATAGTCGTATATCTGTATATGAGTCATCATTCTCACTATAAAGGTACCATTTTTTCTGAAGTAACAACACTGTTAAGATGTGAAAGTGGCCTTGATAAGACACTTAGAATTCGAGACGGTTAACTGTAATATTGGAGGAGCTCATAGACCCGTTTTTCTTTGCTTATGAGCTTATAAAGTTGACCTTAAAGCTAAATTTTAGCCATCACCACATGTTTCAGAAATTTCTGTTATTGTAAATTTTAGAGTTCTCTTTATATGGCTTAAATTTTAGATTTTCATTACACAAATACTGTGAAAGTAAGAGTGAGAAAATGAAGACGACTCAATATTGGAAAAGTCTTGCAGCACCTTATCAGTCTTCAGCAGCATAATCAAGGTACTTTTTTTACCTTTACTTTGTTTGTACTGTGTTGGTTAAATTAGATAAAACATATATAGTGAACATAGGCTAGCTTAAAGATGGTTGACTCAGAGTTATCTAAAAATATATATTGTTAAACTGGCTTTTTTGGCGATGCCTATTTTGCCGCTTAGTGGTTTTGGTACCTAATATGATTCATTTATTATGTTAACGTTGAATCGAAGGTTGTAATTCTTAGATTACACAATGGATTTGATTCACATGACGGGGTTCATCGATTGGTGGGTCTATCTACAATTGGTGGATTTCATATTGTTTGATTGGGATAAGGATCTCAAGCCCGAGAGGATTTTTGTGGATTGCTCTCTTCTTTTGTAACATGAAAGACTTGAATGATTATATATATACATGTTCCGCAATCGTTACTTAAATTCTCAACAACATATTAATTTTAGTAATTGGGTTAATGCAAAGTTATTGTATTCATAAACTTTAATACATGTCATGTATCAATAGTTGTAGGATCATCATTCGTAGTTTTCGTCTATAATGTTTTTCATCGAATAATTATTTATTTCAGCTATTGCAATCCATGTTAGAGCTAATAACGCCTACCTAAAAGCGCTAACAAAAGAAAGAATACCATTTGTATGATTGACTTGTGCCGACAAATATACCAAACCAATCCCTTAAATGTATTAAAGAAAAGGGTGATGATTTGCACACTCCATGAATTTATTGGCACACTCCAAAACATGTACATCATGACTATTATGCCCTTAATATATGCACTTACTATTAAATGATGTAGGGATATAAATGTCAAGATACACATAATTTGAGTGTATGAATAAATATATGGAGTGTGCAAATCACTACTCTAAAGAAAACTAGCATCAAAAAATGAGAAAAATAAAATTTAATAAAATACATGTAAATAAATATCGAAATAAATAGCATAAAATTCTAAAAAATATGATGAAATCATATTAGAATAAAAAATAATTTGATAAAAATATATTTTAATTTAATGATAAAAATAACCTTTTACTCTAATAAGTGGCGACAAAAAGTTACTACAAATTTTTTTATTGTTGGTCACATTTTCAAAAGATGACATTGCCAAAATGAAAAGTCAACATAGGCTCCGTAACGAAATGTAGGCACCAAACATTCCATTCATAATTCAAATTATTGACAAGTGAAAGATTCTTGAACGATCTTAAAATAGAAGTAGTTATTTGTACAAAAGGTAAAAACCTTGGACACGATTACTGATGTTCTGTAATAAGTCGTATGTTACGTAATTGTTTTTGAAAAGTTCTTCTCTATTTTTGTCTTTAAATTTTCGACTAATTGTTTGCATTACCATCTTTATTGGGGCAACTGTTATAAAATCTCATGCGAATCAAATTTATTTGTCAACAGGCTAACGATTATCTTTTAATTTTATAAATTGAAACATAAGTAGTATAATTTTTTAATTAACATGATACTATTTTATTCTAAACCAGCAAGCAAAACAATACTCAACAACTATATGTTGTAAATGATAACATAAAACGAAAATCAGGAAAATTTATGTAAATGAGTTGAAACAATCAAAACAACATCGAACAACAATAAAAGTGTACCCTAAATGTATTTTCGAACAAAATCTTAAAGCTCGCCGCCCTACGGGCGGGCCTTGAAGCTAGTGCATATATATAGGAAAGTAAAAACTAAAGCTTCTAAAAGAATCTTTCACTTTAGTCCCATGTGCAACCCATGTGCACCCATGTGTTCTTTCCAATCAAAGTACAAAAGTGAGTATTTTACTTTAACCACTTTTGTACGTTTTGTCTTCCTTTGCTTTTTGCTTTGGAAGTATCAATGCATTAGGTTGTATATTTAGAGATAGACTAACATCATTCAGCTTGGTTTATCACTCCAAGCTGAACTGAAGCAACTTCATTTAGGCCTTGTCATTCAGGTGCTGATCCGCATCAGCTACTGAAGTGAAGACTTTGTCTTCAAAGTTTTTTGGAAGTGCTGGTGCTGAAATGTCTTCAGCAAATCTGAAATTGTCTTCAGCAATTCTTCAAGTCTTCAGCTGCTATTTATATTCAAATGCTTGTAAGGAACAGTTGGTTCAAATCTTGACCCAACAAGAAGACATTAGCAGATTTTTAGAGTATGTTCATAGGGTTAGGGAAATGGAGGTGTATAATGAAACAAGAGTTTCGTTTATACAGCAACACTTGATGGAGCAGAAGACATGTAAGGGTAAGATTGTGATGGTAGATAAAATGTTGATTATGATGTAGGTGATGCTGTTGTGAAAGAGTTAGATCCCGAAAGCGACAACAGTGGTGACATTTTGTCAGACTACTATGTTGGGGGGGGGGGGGGAGGGAACTATAGTTTCTAATGATTTTCGTGTCTGTGATCATGACATTGAGTTCCCACCACCATGGTCTACAGAAAAAATGTTTGAAGATAGGACTAGAAGGATGAGTGTTGAGTTTGAGTTCATGAAAATTTTGGAAAAGCTTGATAACGAGTTTAGGTTTGTTGATTCAAGCCAGGAAGAACAAAAAGTTTCAAACATTGTCACTTATTATGATGTCTCTTTTGGTGTTGTTGGTTTTGATGATTTTGATATAGGGATGGATGTTTACCAATATCATACATTTGATGGATTTTCACTTTGTCTAAATGGTCATAAAAATACACGTCAAACTTGAAATTTGCAAGAGCCTCCTGCAAATCCATGTCAAACTCTAAAGCATACATTTGATGTTTGACATTCTAGAGTCAAACATCATTGAAAGACTCCTACAAATCCATGTTAATCTCTCAAGCATACATTTGATATTTGAGATTCTAAAGTCAAACATCATTAGAAGCCTACCAAAATCTATGTAAAACTACCAAAAACATAATTGATGTTTGACGCTCTAGATTCAAACATCATTGGAAGCCTATCAAAATCCATGTCAAACTACCAAAAAAAAATTGATCTTTGACGTTTCAAAGTCAAACATCATTGGAAGCCTACCAAAAACGCAACCTTATAAAATTCATTCCATTAAACCTAAGAAAACACAAGCATCAACATACCCAAAACAAACATGATAAACCACTTGCACCTAAACTCTAACCTACCATTTCGTCTTTTAATTTTTTCACAAGGTTGACCATCTCACGCGCACCAATATGGGATTGATCCTTCATAAATTGGAGATGAGTTGCCTTCTCAATGTCCCTCTTTTTAGCATACTTCAAGACTCGATCAGTTTGATAAGCGTCATTGTTATCCTTAACCCATAGATAAATTTCCATTTCCTCAGTGAACCTTGTTCTGTTTGTAATAGTCGCCTCCATTTCAGAACATAGAATTCTGAATTTCTCCTCTAATTGAAGCTCTTTGTCTAATTCCTTCTCCATGAACCCAATTAGACGTGCAGCCAACACTGTGGATCTGGAAGAAGATTCGAATTGGATGCTCTCCATTGTATGCTCGAATATGATAGGTATGAGGAATGGAATTGCAGGAGAAGAAGGTTTGTTTTGAATGAGAAAGTTTGTACTTAGAGTATATGTTAAATAGATGTTATTTTGACAATGAACAAGTCTTCATTCTTGAAAGATCGTGCAATTTTGGTACTTAAAATAAAGATGGCAGATGCAATCGAGAGTTACATTACTAAATAAAATACACGCCTCGATCAAAACAGGGTAATTACAAGGTAAACAACAAAAACATTAAAAACACATCTTAATCACTATCATCCATGAGATCAACATAAGCTTTCTTCTAGCTAATAGCATCCCTAGATTTCTCAATCAACTTGGTCAAATCAGCCAACTTCCGAGTGTCGTTATCACACATTTTTTTAAACAATCCACCCAACCATCTTCATATTCATTAACCTTAGTCTCCATCTCTTCAATCAACATTTCAATGTTTCCAAGGCTAATCAGCTCCTCACACTAACCGCGTAACACATCCACATATGATTGTTCACCTGCAACCATTCGACCAATATATAGGCCTATACATGCGTTGAGCTCTAAATCACCAAATACTTCCTTCAGTTCATTCAGGACTAGAGTTCTTCCAAGCATATTAATGAAGATAAAGTAGATAGTTGAAAGGTTTTATGAAAGAATTAGGGTTAGAGTAAATTGAACTGTCGATGAACGAGAGGTTCTGATCTTACCAATATATATAGTCTTTCAAAAGTCGTGTAAATTAATTCCTTGAAATTAAGTGTTAGTCTTTCAAAGGTCGTGCAGATTAAGTCCTTTAAATTAATTGTCATAATTGGGACGGTCATCGTTTTTTTGGCGAGAAAACGGTTTCAGAGACATCATTTGCCAAATGGAAAGTTGAAGGTGGAAGTGTTGGGCGGGAAACCTTTTAAGGGACAACTTTTGCATAATGTAAAGGTGAAGGTGGAAGTGTCTGATGGGAAAAGGTTTCGGGGACGAGTTTCACACGAAACAAAAGGTGATAATGGGGTGACGCGCTAGGGACGATCGAAAATGACGAAAATACCCTCACATACATGGTACGTGAGGGAGTTAACAGGTGTTAACACGAGAAAGTTAGAAAATAATCTCAAGAGTTATTTTTTTTGGCAATTTTCACATATTCGAGGGACAAAATTTACATTTTACACTTTTTCATGGATATTATACATTTCTTAAAAACCGATTTTTTTTCATAGATATTATACCTTTCTTAAAGACCGATTTTCTAATTATTGCTTAGGACATTTGAAATCCACGACACGATCCTAACCTTTGCTTAAGATAAAACATATTAACCTAGTGAGAAAATAATTCAGAAAAGAAAATATCTCATGGTTTTATTTCACCCCAACAAACCTTTTACCTCGGTATTTATTTTCTCGGATCACATAAAGATTCTGCCGATTATCAAATGCCCCATGTAATAACCAAGAGGTCACCTATGTATTAGCAATAGATGCTTGACATGTTGGAACATGTTCTTTCGATCAATTATTTTAAATAAGCTCATGCGTCACTAACTATAATATTATGAATTATGCGACATGTTGGAACATGTTGTGATGATCACCTTTTTGGATAGCTTATGTGTCATTATTAACAATATTATTAACATGATCCAAAAATGTTTTTAAATGCAATGTATTATATTATCATATGTATGGTTAATTTTCCTATAAAGTAAGGTAATACATGGAGTGACAAGAAACATGAAGACATGAGATGGATCAACAAAAGGGAACACTTGGACACATAATCTCATGATGGTTTTACCTAAATATTGTGTTTTTGTTTTATGTAAATTCATGCATGGTGGTGCTATTTACTTGTTTAGTAACTACTGTACTTCTCTTGGTATCTCTGTTTCAGTTATTAGTTTATATTTCTGGGCTCATTATTACCTAATTATTTAGCATATGTCGGTGATGTGCATTGTTTTGATGCAGAAGATGTTATTAACTTATATTATTGTGGTCTTAGTTAAGTCAAAATGTTGTTAGATTTTACATGCAAAGTTGTGGATTTGCTAAAGTGTTAACTAATTAAGAGACTACTGATGAACATAGCATGTTAGCTTTACTAACCAACAACGCCACCTTTTTTTGCCGATCACAAACTTGAGTATAACAAGGAGTTACCTGCCAGTACGTCGTGTCGGGGTAAACTAATATCACACTATTGTTTTGCATCTGTAATAAATATGCATCAAAATTTGACCTTGAAATAGACTCGAAAGCATACTTGGGTTTCGAGTAGCTTGAGTTCAACTCGTTTAAATTGAGTCAATTTCAAATAATTCACGAGATGATCTCTAGAATAGCTCATGAATTGTCTAATTTACAGCAGTATACCTCTTGGGCACGGACGGACTCAGGATATTTTATCGAGTGTTGCTAAAAAAAAACCGTTAGCCTATCATTTCCTTTAAGTAAAAAATAAAATTCACATCATAATCATTTTTTTAGCTTAAACCAAAGTAAGACTAACTTTTTTTTGGGTGTTGCACATACTAGAAAAGCAACACTTTTCGAAAATATTTATATTTCGTAGCCTCAAATCAAGTGCGGCCCGTGCCACACCCGGCTCCTATCGTAAACCTCAACAGGGATGGATATGATCCTTTTTAGTTTGTTTAATGGATCAAACTAAAAAACTAGAAACATTCTATAAATGTGCAGTGCATATATTTACATACATAACTTGATGAACCTAGATAGAAACAACAAGATATTATGCTTGGGATCGGTCAGCGAATCTGGTTACAAAAACACAAAATCTTATCAAGCTAAATCTTTAAGGGTGATGAAACTGCGTGCATCTTCTTGGATTCTATCAAACAAACATTTTATAAGAGGCGGTCAAAATTATTACTGTATTTCGTTTATCAACTTACATTCACTATCTTCTACCAAACTAGCTTGAGCTTTAGTTCAGTTTGTAAAAGCTCGAGTCTAGGTTTCTGCATATTTAGTTGATGTTTTTTTGGGTCAGAAATTTTGGTGGAGTTTTCCTTGTGAGATAGATAATTATTGATGCCTAAACATACGCAAAATCAAAGTTTTCGGATAAGTATAAATTTGTACAAGTGCAAATGACCCGCATTTTCTTATACGTTGATTTAGGCATTGCCATGAGATGTGGGATTAGCTCAAAGTCAACTTGATTAAGTGGGAGGAATGGCAAAAAGGTTAAAGACACAAAGACAAGATTAAGCAAAAGTTAAGGGCTATGGTTTCCTTGATACCATATGTGCCTTCTTCGTTCACTGAATTTTTTCTGTACCATATACGTAAGCCTTGACGCCTCTTTCTTTTCCTATTTTCTGTGTCGTATAAGCTTCCATTAATATACTTTTCAGAACTATTCAACTTAAAATAAAGAGATTTTAGCAAGTCGAATTTTAAAGTTCCCGGGCAATTACATTAATATTTTAGGTTTTGCTTATGGCGACCTTAAGAGTTTTGGTTAAGCGGATAGTTTTCATATACCACCTATGAATTACTCCATTTTTACTAGTATAAATTTGTTAAATTTCATGAGATAAAGATGTGCAATACGACACATATATCATGCAATTTTTTATGCCTTTCTCAATTATTTTTCCATCGTTTACGGCAATGTTTCTGCTGAGTATAATTCTGTAGGAATGTTAGAGAGCAAAACAAACATAAGATATGAAGCAATCAAGGGACCAAATAGATTAAATATTATACATTTAATATATGTGCTCTATCTTGTCGTCATGTGTTCAACATACTGGTTGTGTCGTGTTTTTAAAGGCGTCGCTCTTATAATTAATATAAGATCAACTATGTTTAAATATGCAACGGTCGGTTTTCATTAAATCAAAGTCCTGTAGTAAATGGATGTGTGACCAAAATTTGAATGGCAAGTCATATTCGAGCTTTGGAAGATGTGTGGATTCAAAAATTAGACCGTAGTAATGAATGCGAAATACTTTAAATGAAGTGAAATAAATATTTTAAAAACATCATTCTCACTTTTGACGCGGGATGACATTTTATCATTTTACTCTTTTCTATCATCTATACTAAAGAAAATACTTATTGTTTTTAATAATGTTAAAAAAATCGATTTACAACTTAATATGCTTAATGCATAATAATAAAAAAGGGTAAAATGCAAAAATGCTACATGTGGTATGCTCTTTTTGCAGATTTAGTTATCGGTGTTTCAAAAGTGAATCGACCTCACTAGTAGTCATATTTAAACATGAAAATCACATGCATTGGGTTTTGGGCTCCCTTGTGGTCGCGGCATAAAAAGAAAGAAGGGAGAGGGCCTTTTGGCCCGGCCCATTTGCAATCCAAGTAGTAAACAAACTCCCAGGGAATTAACACATAATTAACTTTTCAAGAAATTAAACTAAAACCCTAGCACACCCTAGGGAGGTCGTCGGTTTTAACAAGAACAAAGGGGGAGAGATTTTGAGTTTTGATCTAAAGGAATTTCGTGTTTGTGTTCGTGTTCTATTGCTTATTCCATTCACGCATTCGGTATTCAACCAAACCTTAATCTTTTCATTCTTTTTATTTAATTATGATCACATGTGTATGAATCTTTAATAACATCTATTAAAACATGTTATGGGAAAGATTAACCAAGAATCGGGTTTGGTTTGGCTTGTTTTTGGGCCGAACGCACGTAAACCGAGACCATGTATGGTCTCGGTGGGTATTTAGGTCACAAAGCCGCACCCACTAGGGGGACGGCGTGTGTTTTGGTTCACCAGCCGCAACCCAACTGTCAAACAGTAGGTGCGTGCGTGGTTCAATGGCAACCGAGAGCCTCCAAGCTCTCGGTGGGTCTTAGCTAGAAATCGGTGGGAACCGGCTTGTGCCGGTGGGTACTTTGACTCGGCAACGGGATACCGGCTAGAGCCGGTGTGAACCGTGGGCTAAGCAGGGGCAACCAACGGCAAGGCTAGGCCTTAGCCGCCGGAAGTAACCACCAGCCACCGCTGTGTGGTGGTGTTTGGCTCAGCTTGGTGTGGTCTCGGGTTACGGGTCTCGAGTACATTTTTAGTCTTGCCATTATTTTGTTAAATTAATTAATTAAATTAATTACATGAACTAGTAATTTATTTATTAAAATCATGACTTGGGTTAATTATAAAATTAATAATACACGTTATAACCTAAGTATTTATTTGACTTAATTAAATTAAAAACCATGTTTAGTTTAATTATTGATATAAGGTAAAGTTTATTAAATTATCATGACATTTTATTAAATAATAAACCATACTTTTTCATTATTAATTAATAATCACTTTAGCCAAAGTATTTAACTTAATAGACTTTACTAATAAATCATCATGACTTATAACTTATGACTAATAAGCACTAGCTGATATTTTAGACTTATTAATTCAGCTTATTTCTATTTATGGAAACTTTCTAGTTCATGAACCTTACTGTTTTTAGAAACTTTCTATTTTTGGAAACTTTCTATTTCAGGAAACTTTCAATTTTTGGAAACCTGCTATTTTTAGAAAGTTACTTATTATGACACTACAAGTATAGTAATACCAAAATACATGAATATATAATCAGAATACATGTAAAACATGAATAAATACAAGATAACATTTAAAACAGTAAAACATGGCAAGAACATATAAAATAAGTTTTGAACACACAGAACCAGTAACACACTCAGTAACCAGATAACTCATACACGTCCATTATTTATGTAGTATCCGCGAAGTCGGGGTAGATCGTTCACCTTCCATTCTAGCTGTACGGATATTCCGTCCTTCAGTATGGACATTCTCTTCCTTTATTAGGATTCCCCGTTTGCAGCCATTTGTTTTCCCCAGTTATATTATATGTTTTGAATGCTTATGTTTTATTTTAAATGCCTGAGCTATATATACATGCATGCCAGTTCATCTAGTTATGGAGGTACCATAACCATAACATTGGAGGCACCAGTGTTATAACTTCCCCACGACGGAGTGATTGCTCGTGGCGTCCCTTTCAGTTTGGCCATTTATTTATATTATCATGTGGGGCGTATGGGTGCATCCTAGTTACATGTTTCAGTCAGGATTTTCATGGTGAATGTGATGTGTGCCTTGCATCCTTCATATTAAAAT
The DNA here is from genome assembly GCA_025667525.1 of Glebionis coronaria. Classification (NCBI taxonomy): domain Eukaryota; kingdom Viridiplantae; phylum Streptophyta; class Magnoliopsida; order Asterales; family Asteraceae; genus Glebionis; species Glebionis coronaria. The sequence goes on from JANFOE010000030.1 coordinate 22,891, forward strand.
TAATCCCTCCTACCCAGACCAGTATAATTAGAGGCAACCCCTCTAATTGCATGATGAGGTCACCCCTCTAAGTATTCATGCACGTTGTTACCTCATGACCTATATGGGCTCTTGGCTAAATTTAAAATACAGTTTTCATAAGTTAATCATAAGCTTTTTAAACTATAAAACCAGTTTTATAAACATGTTCCAAGTTTTCCAGGACTTACACTTATTTTCGCTGCTTTTCAGTATTTACTTATATTTCAGTCATTCATACCATGTTATATATCCGTTCACTGAGCGTATTGCTCAACCGTTACTTTATTTTCCATGTCCCAAAATGGCAGGTACCCATGGACAGACTTGAGCATTTGGAGGACGTGTAGAGGAGGGAAGTTGCCTTAGACTTCTCTCCTTTTGCCTTCTTATACTTATGCTTGTTTGGACACTTGTTTTGTCCTTCTCATTTCATTTACTTTATTTATGTTTTGGGCTTATGTTGGGAACCGATGTTTGACTCCAGTTTTCCCTTTTGGTCATGTATCTTTTAGTACATATTACCTTGCATGCTTTGATGACACACCATAAATACACGTAACGCTTTACTTATCAAAGTGGGGTGTTACAGTCACAAATGGATTTAATTAGCGCATTGTGTTCTGGAATAAAACGAAACACGAGAATAATGTCTGGGTGTTTTGTGTGGATCTATTTTGGTGATAGTACGATAATAATTGTGCGTTTGTTTTTTAAAGGGCGGTGATGAGTTTTATTGGTAGGGAGGAACGGTTGTGAAGCAGTCTGTGTGTTGGCGCAACAACTTGCAAAAGTTGCAGCCATGACAGATGTGTGATGTTTCTCCAAATCCCTACCCCTTTCAGCCAATAAGCAAAATGATTACACGTTTTCCCTATGCAAGAAGTTGTTGCATTCTTTTTGGAAACGCAGGTTTGTGTCTATTTTTCCTTGCATGTCTATTCTTTGTACACATTAGGTCAACTTACATATTTTTACACTCTTGCAGGTCTAAGACTGAAAATCCAGCTTAGGATTCTGCCAACGGTAACCATGACAAATCGTTACAAAAATGAAAGAACAAACACATAGCTCCGCGGAAAAGCGCGGGTGCGCCTAACTTGTATATGATAAAACATAGTGTATTATGTAAGGTTAATGTTAAAGTTTGGTGCATGCACAGGTATATATAGCTAGTAAAATTAGAAAATTTTGAGTAAAAATATGTTATACTTTAGTTCTAGCCAGTAACGGACGCAGACATAGACGGAATTTGAACAATTTTAACGAGATGGCCGACAATATTTTTTGGGAGGGCCAAATACAAATTTTTCCAAAATACCCTAACTTTTAGTATAATTACACTATGAATACCGAATCTTGGGAGGGCCACAGCCCCCCGGGTCTCTATGAAAGTCCGTCTATGGACGCAGAAGTATAACAGTTCTAGCATTTCATTATTGTTGTTAAAGAATTTGGGAACGAGGCAAGTAAATGTTAAAATCATGTGCACTCGTTCTCCTAAGTCAACTGAAACGATGAGCTCGCCAAACCGTAGTAGATACGCATTAGTATCAATCTCAATCGATAATATGAACCGAATTCAATATACAGGCCAAGTATAACTTTTTTACCAGCTGCAAAGTATTAAAGATATAATTGTGTTGTTCATTAATCCAAAGGATGATTACAATATATAATGTCATAAGATTATTCTAGAGACTTAATACAAATCGGCTAGGCCTAATTAATAATGATAAAGCCCGAAGGCAAACTACACGTCTAACACTCCCCCGCAGATTGAGCGGGAGGAGACCGAACCTCAGACTGGAACATAACTCCTCAAACAAAGCGGATGGCAAACCTTTGGTGAAGATATCAGCATATTGGTAACGCGAGGGCACATGAAGAACACGAACCTGTCCTTAAGCAACCATGTCATGAACAAAATGTATATCAATCTCAATGTGTTTGGTTCGTTGATGTTGTACAGGATTCGCCGTCAAATAAATAGCACTGATATTGTCACAATAAACTAGATTAGCGGACAAGAGTGGTGTATGGAGTTCACGAAGAAGATTTTGAAGCCATGCGGTTTCTGCCACCGTTTTAGCAACACCTCGATACTCAGCCTCAGTACTAGATCGAGAGAGGGTGTGTTGTCTCTTGGATGACCATGAAAGAAGATAATCCCCAAGGAACACACAATAGCCCGAAGTCGAACGTCTCGTAGTGGGGAAACCAACCCAATCAGCATCAGAATAAGCCACAAGAGAACCAATAGAAGATGCATAAAGTTGAAGTCCAAACTCTAATGTGGCACGTACATACCGTAAAATACATTTAAGAGCTGAAAAATGGGCTCACGAGGATCATGCATATGAAGACAAACCTATCGAACAACATAAGAAATATTAGGATGGGTAAACGTCAAATATTGTAAACCACCTGCAAGACTACGATATAATGTAGGATCGGATACAGGATCCCCATCAGCATCAAGCTTGGATTCCGTGTCAACTGGTGTCCGAGTAGGATTACAAGAAGCCATGTGTGTCGTATCTAGAAGCTCTATTGCATACTTCTTTTGAGATAGAAACATGCCTGTAGAATCACGAGTAATTGAAATACCCAAAAAATAATTTAGAGCCCCTAAACCAGTCATATGAAACTCCTTATGCAACGCTGAGATAATGCGATGAAGTAAATGTGTAGATGAAGATGTAAGTATAATGTCATCAACGTATATCAGTAAATATGCGACCTCGGAACCATGCTGATATATAAATAGAGATGAGTTACATCGACTCGAAGAAAATCCAACCCGATGATCATACCCTGCAAAACGTTGAAACCAAGCAGGAGGTGCCTGTTTTAACCCATATAAGGACCGTTGTAACTAACAAACATGGTATGGAAACCTAAAATCTACAAACCCCGGTGGCTGATACATATAAACAGTCTCAGAAATGTCCCCGTTAAGAAATGCATTCTTAACATCAAGCTGATGAACGGTCCAATTCCGAGATAAAGCAAGGTTGAGAACAATGCGAATAGTAGCCGGTTTAACAACTGGACTGAAGGTCCCATCACAATCAACACCAACCTGTTGGCTACGTCTGTTAGCCACGAGACGAGCCTTATTCCTGCTTAACGATCCATCGACATGGTATTTATGCCGAAACAACCACATAGACCAAACGACATTAACACTAGGTGGTTTTGGAACAAGAATCCAAGTACTATTGTGAATCAACGCATTATATTCATCATACATAGCATCTCGTAAATTGGGACCAGATAAGGCAACACAAGGAGACTTAGGAATAAGAGAAATATGAGAAGTATGACCATGAAAACGAGGATTGGGCTTGATAGTGCCAACTTGAGCACGTGTGACCATGGGATGAGTTCGAATAGGTTGAGTAGTATGCGGAAGTGGGTTTGGATCCGAAGTAGGTTGGTTCGTAGGGGTTTGAGTCGGTGTATTTTGGGTCAGAGTAGTTTGGGTCAGAGTAGTTTCGGTCGGAGTATTTTGGGTCGGATGGGTTTGGGTCGTAGGGATTTGGACCGAAGTCATATGTGGTGTGGGAGAAAGGGTTCATCTTGGACTAGAGGGGTGTGATGGGTAGAGGTGGGTTGGGTCGGATTAAGGATAGCGTGACGGGTAATAGGTAACGGTTGAGGGTCAAGGAATGTGTATGATGTTGGTTGAATAGGTGCAATGGAACCATATGGAAATTGAAGTTCATCAAATGTGACATGGCGGGAAAGGATAATTTTGTTGGTGGAAAGGTCAAGACATCGATATCCACGATGATAAGCAGGATATCCTAAAAATATGCAAGGGGTTGCGCGAGGTACGAGTTTGTGTGGGGAGTAAATATGTGGGTAGCAAAGGCACCCAAAAGTACGTAACCGGGAGTAGTCGGGTTGTTTGTTAAAGAGTTTGGTGCAAGGTATTTCATTTTGAATGGGGGTGGAAGGGAGGAGGTTTAGTAAGTATACAGCCATATGTAATGCTTCGACCCAAAAGGTCGGTGGAAGGTGAGCTTGGAAAAGAATAGTACGGATGCTATTATTAATGGTACTTATCATGCGTTCCGATTTTCCATTTTGTTGTGATGTTTTTGGACAAGAAAATCTAAATTGAATGCCGTGTTGAGCAAACAAATTACGGTGGTTGGTGTTGTCAAACTTACCACCATGGTCACACTGAAAAGCTACAATATCACATTTAAACTGATTATTTACATAGGAACGAAAATGAAGAAAGAAACTTTTGAAAAACTTTTGATTTAGTGAGTAAAGGATAAATCCACAAATAATGAGAATAATGATCGAGAAATAATACATAATATTTAAATCCACCAGAACTCACAATAGGAGATGTGCAAATATTAGAATGTATAATCTCAAAGCAATGAGTAACAATAGAGGTTGAACTAGAAAACAGAAGTCTCACATGTTTGTCCAACTGACATGCGTGACAAATATGTGAAGATTTCTCTTTATTACAAGAAATAAACTGACGGGAAACAAGGGAACGTAGCACGTCTTCGCCAGGGTGGCCTAGACGTTGATGCCACGTGGTAGGACTAACAGAAAGTAAGGCTTTAGAAATGGTAGAATGTGGAGTGACTGGGTAGAGATCCCCTGAGCTATCACATCTTAGTAGGATATGACGGGTCAAGAAATCCCTCACAGAGAAACCAAAAGCATCAAATTCAACGGTAAAATTGTTGTCTTTGGTGAATTGATGAACCAAAATAAGATATTTAATTATTTTAGGGGTGAAAAGAACATTTTGTAAATATAAAGGACGATTAGGAGTCGGTAAGATGCTATGTCCAGTATTGATGATGGGTATTGATTTTTCGTCACCAACACAAACAGATGGATATAAACGTGTATTCAAAATAGTATTTAAATTACTTGAGTGAGAGTTGAGATGGGAAGATGCACATGTGTCCATATTCCAAGTCGAATCCTGTAACGTCATGGCGCGAAACGCACTTGGTGGCAAAATAGAAAACGGCGGGGCCCGAGAATACCAGCCGTCGGTAGAGGTTTAACTGGCCTTCCTTGTTGAGCCGGTGAAACTTGTGAGATAAAGGACTGTGCTAATAGGGCCTGTTGGACTCCCTGCATTTTGATATCACTTATGTATTGAAAATAAAAACGTGTGAAAACTTTCCATTAGCACCAATCACACCACTGTTATTTATTGAATTTGACCACTTTGGTCATACGTGACTTTGCATCCCTAAAAAAAATATAGGCGTATACACTTCCTTTCTCTAATGTACGTACCAGAATTTCTTTATATTCATCGAATACAAAATAAAACCCGACAGTAAAAATTGATGCCGGATGGGAAAGCGACTAATTACAGATTCTGACAAACCAGTAGATATACCATACACAAAAACCGAAAAATTGCCAGAAAATAGGGATAGATATTTGTGTTTATTTTGTGTTGTAGCGGAATGACGGGTGATGCGATGTGAAAGAAAAAAAACTGTCTGATGTGATTGGGGAGAAAGAAAAGATACGTGAGATATGAGAGATAAATTAAGAGAGGATTATGGCTCTTGATACCATATTAGAGATACTAGGATTTGTGCTCGCGCTCCGCTGCGGCGAAGTGCGGGCGCTTTTGGGAATATAATATGTGTTTACTTTTGAAATCGGCGAACAACGAAATAAAATTTGAGGTAGCTTGAAAACAAAATTAGTATGATATGTAAACACTACAAAGTAAATACATATTTATTCACGAATTTTTGTATCAAATTTATACAAAAATTCTATAAAATTTGAACAAAAACATGTCATGGTTCCACCCTTCAGTTCTCCACCGCCTCTAGCATCAACAAACTTGGTTCCAGTCTTCTTAAAAGGTTTGCTCAGCTAAAAGGTAGGCTATCTTACCTTGCATAACCTTTTTACAAAGAAATGTGACCAGCATACCTTGATCAAGCCAGTCAACCAATGGACATCGTCTCCATCGGGCACAAATCCTCTTTTTAGTTGCTTCCTAACATCCACTTCTTGGCCATTTCCATCATTTATTCTGAATATACCTTCTGCCTTTCATCATGTAACATATTAAAATTTAAAGTTTTGAATGATGCATAATTTTATCGTAAGAGATATGCAATCTGTACAACCCTTTTTAGTTACAAAATGCAGGTCTTGACATTTATTTAAGGGTGATAAATACAAAAACAAATAGGTTAGTGTCATTGCAGCTTCATATGTTGCTGCATATATAGTATTTCATTTGATGCACGAAGTGGGTCGTAAAAGCGCTGAACCATCTTTTTCCTCGAACCACTAGACCAACAAATGCATTCTTTTCCCAACAGCAGCTAAAAAGCTCACGTCTTCAGGTACCATATTTGGTCGAGATGGATAAGCAAAATAGACCTCGTGAATTCATACTTCCATCCACTTTCAAGAAGGCGATCCTAGCTTATGACTTATTTGAGCTGTCAACATCTTCCTTAACCATACTATTCCCTCCTGTCCAATGATAATTACAAAAATTGCAGAACTACACACCAAAAATCAAACATAAGAGTTTTACTTATATAGTTTGAACTATAATTTACGTTTTCTGCCCGCTTTGAAATCAAGCACTTGAGAAAAAATCGATTGATGTCACAACACTAAATTAAAAATATTAGACATTGTATGTCAAAAGTTATAAGGGATTTTGCAGAGCTCATGCCCCTAGCATACATGTGCCGTATGCAATATGTGTACATGATGAGATGGCATTTATACATGATCTCATCGGTCTTTTCGGGCTTTAAATGCATAAAAATGTCATAAAATACCATATATATGCTTGTGTTTGTTTACTTGTGTATTTTAGGTATGGATATCGTGAAAAAGACAAAAGATCACAAGAAACAAGGAAAAACCAACACGAGAAACGAAGCCGTACAAAGAACCGGGCCCTAGATCATGATTTGTCCAACATTTACCCTTGAAGACTTGAAGATATGCAAGATTGATCCTCAATGAATGAAGAATTGACACTTAAAACCCTTGTGAAATCATAATTACAAGTTTGGTCCCTTAAGTTTGTCAATATTACACAAATGGTCCTTCAACTTTGAAGAAATGGAAAGTTTAGTCCCACAACAATTCTAAATTGCAAATTATGGTCCCTCATGGAGTTAAAGTTGCATTGAAGACCTTTGAAGATCAACAATGTCCAAGATCAGTCCTTGAATTATCTTAAAATGACTAAAACAATCCTTGTAAACCTTTTTGAAAAGTTTTGTGCCAAAAATGCAAAGTTGGCAAAGTTTATAACAAAGGGAATGAAGTTTGTTGGCTGATAAACACGTTTTACAAGTTTTGCCAAAGAACAAGGGTTAAAGTTGCCACAATGAAACTTTCAAACACAAAAATGCGCCAAACACCTTTTCTCCCCCAATTTTGGATCAAATGTACCACTATTCACCTTTTCACCACCCAGAATTTACTCCACTTAAACAAGGGGTAATTTTCAATTACCTTTGCACACACTTGATTCACATGTGCAGAAACACATCCCAACCTTAAAACCCTTAATCCCACTCACTATGGACCCCACCCCCAATTCCCGTTTAACCAATCACATGACTACTTCACCTCCAAGTAATCCAACGTGGCAAAATCAACAGCTGAGAGTCCTTGCTTCATTCCAAAGCTAAAATGAACATCCAAGATCACTTTGGACAACTCACACCAAGAAAACGTCTAGAAGGCTCAAGGATAGAATAGGAATTTCACTTCTAGGGTTTGTAAATAGTGCTAAGCTTGGCATTTGCCTATAAATAGACTCCTCAACCTGTGAGAGAGCTTTGTTCCAGATTTTATCTTTTAAATCTTTGTAATTCCTTTTTATGAAATAAAGTTTGAATTTTTGAAAATTTTGAATTCTTGTCTGTTATTTATAAAAGTTTGGTGTCTGATAAGCTAAAATCTGAGTTCCATAATCATGTTTGAAGGTTTTTGAGGCAAGGTTATAAGTGATAAAGCTTGTGCTTCAAAAATCATAAAGTTATTGTTTATCTGATCTCACTTGTTGGTTTGTTCATCTTAGCAGCATTGGAAGCTGGTACTTGTTCTGCTAGTACCTAAGCTCAAACAATCCAGGGCCTGGATGTAGATCTTGGAGGTTTGCACCTTCTTCCCTTTTCATTTTCTCTCTTATTTTTCTGAATTTTGTGATTATTGCATGATTATTGGTGAATCTGTGATTTTGTGGTTGATTATTGTTAATCTGGTGTTGTTTGATGTTATTGAAGTGTTTGTGGTTTGAATCTGGATAATCCTTTGAAAAATTGTGAAAACAGGTTTTTAAGGGGTGTTTGGGTTAACTGCATTAGTTGGATTTGTGGTTTGATAAGTGTTAGTTTTGTGCTTGTGGTTATTAGTACATGTTTATCTGATATACTTGGCTGCTTATCTACAATTTTTGTGGTTTGAAACACCTAGATTCATAAAAAGGGTATAAAATCTTTGTTACTTGGTAAAATTGGCTAGGATTTTGAGGACACCTAGATCTAATCATAGACTAGGGTTAACAAGTGTTAAATCTAGGTTAACTACACCAGGGAAAGAGGTTTGAGTGCTTGAATTTGGATCAGTGGTCAATTAGATCAGCAAAAGGTTTCTACATATGCACCTTGTTCATCAGTAACTGTTTATGCTTTGATCTTGTTATTTACTTTGATTCAGTGTATGATTCAAGTTTGTGTGTGCTTATTCATAGTTTATATAGCTTGTGTATGCATCCTGTTGAGTTTGGTTGGCTTATTCAGGCTAAATCTGCTTATTTATGCATAACTGCGTATTATCCATGTCTGTGCATCATCTGGTGACTGTTTGATTGATTCTGGCTTATTGTGTGAACCAAATTTGGATTTTCTTGTTGCTATTGACTCCTTTTGATTCACTGATCACAAGCGTGCCCTTGTTTCCAATTGAATCCAACTAAATCTCTCTAAAAAGCTTGGTCAAATAGTCAAAGCAGTGGGAACCAGTTCCTACTGAAAGTTGCCACTGCTAGTGTTAATTGGGTTTCAGCTTATCAATAAGCTATAATAGCTTATTTTAACCAGCAACAACTTGTATTTTGTAATAGGTGCTCATTATTTGACCCATTTGTTCATACTGGAGCATTTGGTGGGTTGAGTTTAGGATTTGACAAGAAAACTAACTTAATTGACTTTTTCATAAGTGCTTATTGGCTTATTCTGGGTTATTGGTTTTGCTTATTGGAATTTTGTTGATTGTTTTGGCTTATTGAGTTCATTTGTGACATTTTGCAAGTTGAATCAAGTCCTGAGGTGCCTTATTTCTCAAAAACGACTATTTTGTCTTTTAGTGAAATAATACTTTGCTTATTTCTGGCTTATTGAGTGTGCTTTTTCAAAATTTCTTTTTACAGATCTCTTAAGCATCCCAAAAAAAGGTTGTGTGTCAAATTAGAGCTTACGGCATTAGCTTATTGCTTAATGGGCTAAAAAGCCCAATAAGGATAAGCTGTTTGCATAATAAGCTGTGATAAGCTCACTTTCAGCTTTTGGGCCTTTAGAGTTTTGTGTTTAGAATCAAAATTTGAGTTAGATTGGGCTTTTCCAAGTTAATTGGGCCAGGTTTGACTTTTTGGGCTAAAAAGCCCATTTAAGTTGACTGTTTTTGGTTTTGGCCCATTTGAGGGCCCAATAGGGGTATTCTGGTCATTTCACTTTCATTTTTTGTTTATTTAGGTTAAAATAAACTAGTTTTCAAGTTTTTATAATTTTTTATAAATTTTGGATTTTTAATATTATTTTAATATTATTTTATTATTATTTTTCAAATTTCACATTTTTCAACTTTTTACATTTTTCTTAGCTTAAATACATTAAAATAGGAATTTTGAAACTTTTAGAATAATTTTATCACTTTTAGATTAATTTTTATAATTATTTTAAGTTTTAATAGTTTTTAAATCATTTTAAATAGTTTTTCTTAGTTTAAAATTTTCTAAAAATTGTTTTTAATCTTTTTAGGTCTTTTTAGAGGTTTTCCAATTGAAAAATCTTTATTTGGGCTTTTTGATAATTTATTTGATTTTTAGGGCTTTAGTTAACATTTAAAAATTGAATATTTAATTATTTAAAAGGTTTGAAAAAGTTTTGATCATTGGTAAACTCTTAGTTTATTTATTTTGATTTTTGGTGAATTTTTGGTAATTTTTAGAATTAATTTTTATTTTTGTAGTTTTTACGGTTTTACGTTTTGTCGTCGTAGTATTAATTTCACGTCCTCGTCATCTTCTTTTCTCATCCCCTTCTAAACCAATATTAATCTCAAATCATTTACATCTTAGTCACACACATATACCTCCTTGGGAAACGAACTTGGAACTCCATTGGGTCATTAGTGCTTGATTTTCCTAAATCATCACTTAATACTTACCGCTTTTACGCACCTTTTCCTAAAGGTCGTAATTTACCACAATCATTTTGGCGCCGCTGCCGGGGAGGTGTGTCGTGATTAATTTGCATTGTTGTTTTTAATATTAACCATATAGTATTTGTATTAGTAGAACTCTACTAATACGTATTATCGGTTTTCTTGGTTTTTCTTATGAAAATATTATTACTATATTGTATTAAGTATCACAACAAATAAACAATATCTCCAAAAGTGTGAAAACACAACCTTACTTGGGATTTGATCTCCTAATTATTGTATTCGAATCTCAAACAAAAAGAAAAAGGCAAAAATAGATAAATACTTTCGAGAAGCTCGATTTTGAAAAATACAAACTATAAAGTGGGTATAAGGCGGGTATTATAAAATATACCCTAAGAAAAAAGGCTCTTAAGTGCTTCGCGCCGCCTCGTTTCCCCGCTTGCTTGTGAGTATTTTGAGATTGAAGGCTAATCGAGGGTTTTGCCGCCCAAAGTATTATTACGTATAATATATTTGCTTGGTTTTCTTTGTGATTAAACCCTCTTGAACAATTTGGTTTTCACAGAAGTTCTAAAGTCATTCGAAGGCGTTCACTCCACGTGATCGTTTTCATTCCTTTGAGGCTTCTTTAATCAAGAGTTTGATTCGAGGAGAGATTTGTTAGATTGTTGTCTACGAAGATACACCAAAATCCAAAAAATTAAAAACAATCAAAAACACAAAAAAATTGAAAATTCACAAAACACCCAAAAAGAATCTTCTTTTCTCACCTCCCATTCTTCGTGAAGTTTATGATCACTCGTAATCAAGCAAAACGAGCTCGTAAACGTCTTCAAAAGCAAGCCAATCAAGAGACGTTGATTGAAGAACAACCTCCAATTGTTGAACCTGTTGTAGAACAAGAAGTCGTCATGGCTAATCGTACTATGATGGAGTTGATACAAGCACCCACCGAGGGTTTTGGAGAGGCCATTGTGATTCCCGCTATTCTTGCGGAGAATTTCGAAATTAAGACGGGTTTAATGTCGATGTTGCAAGGAAATAAGTTTAGAGGTCATGAGAAAGACAACCCACACTATCACATAAGGAATTTTAATCGTCTCACCGCTACTAGCAAGTTTAAGGATGTTCCACATGACACCATTAAGATGATGTTGTTTCCATACTCGTTAGATGGATTCGCAAAAATTTGGCTTGAGAAAGAACCGCCAAATTCAATTTTGACATGGGGTGATCTCGTTTCTAAGTTTGTGAACAAGTTTTTTCCACCATCTAAAACAACACATTTGAAAAATGAGATTTCACGATTTGTGCAAAGAAATAATGAAAGTTTTTCAATGGCATGGGAACGCTTTAAAGAAATGTTACATGAATGTCCACACCATGATTTTTCGGAATTGCATCAAATTGATACTTTTTATAATGGGCTTAATGATCATGAACGAGATTACTTAAATGCCGCAGCGGGTGGTAATTTTTTGTGCAAAACGACCGATGAGGCTTTACAAATTATCGAGAATAGATCTAGGGTTTATAGCCCTCGTAACACACCGAGTGTTGCCAATTTGGGTTCGTCATCGTCGTCATCGTCTCGTAGCATTAATGCCTTACATGATGAAGCTAATGAGGAAAATCGGGTTTTTGATAGATTTGCTAATCTTATGTCCCATTGGAAAGCTCAAGAAGCTTCAAATTCCGCTTCAGTTAAAGCGGTTGCTAAAAGTTGTTTGTCTTGTGGTGGAGCTCATGATCTTTCCGAGTGCATTACCGCGGATGGTAAGACTTCAAGTGCTTACGTAGCAACGGGAACTTACAACCAAAACGGTCAAGGTTCCCGCCCAAATCAAGCTCCACCAAATCAAAATGCTAATAACTATCGAAACAACAACCAAGGTGGTAATTACCAAGGCAATTCACGTAACTACAACAAGGGGAATTATCAAAATGGGAATGGACAAGTGACTAATCAAAACCAAAACCGTGATTTTCAAAACACTACACAAGGTTTTCAAAATGCTCACACTAAAAATCTTCAAGGAGAATTTTTGGATTATGCTAAAGCAAATGATGCTAAATTTGATAACATGCAACGTGAGATGATTAGCTTAAGATCCGAATTGAAAAACGAGCTTAAAAATGAACTTGCTAATGAACTTAAAACTCATGCAAATAAAATGGAAGGAAATATCCAACGTCTTCAACAAAACCAACAAAAGATGGAACAAGGACAACATGAGATTAAGCAAGAGTTGTTAAAAGCGGATGCTAGGCAATCAAAATTTGAGGACCGAATGGCTAAAATGTTTGAAGCAATCATGTGTAAACCCTCTTCCTCGGGTGGTCTTCCTAGTGATACCATTGCAAACCCGAAGGGAGAAATGAAGGTTATTACTACACGAAATGGAAAAACTTTCAAGGAACCAATCTCTCGTCCAAGTACTTCTACGGAGAAGGAAATCGAGAAAGAACCCGAGGTGATGGTCTAAAAGGAGCACATTACAATCCCACGAAGTACCGCTCAAACCACACCTACGGTTGAACCAATACCAATTGTGGAACCCGAGTTTCCAAGGCCGTTGCCTAATGTCCAACCCACACCACCCTTACCTTACCCTTCGAGACGAAACAAAGAGAAATTGCAAGAACGTAACAAACAACAAATCGAGCTTTTTATAAAAATGTTTCAACAAGTGCATTTTGATGTGAGTTTAGCCGACGCGTTGTTGTATATGCCTCGTTTCGCTTCCACTTTTAAAAGTATGATGAGCGATAAGGAAAAGCTTTCAAAGCTTGCTAATTGTTCTTCGGTTTATCTTAACCGCATACCGGAAAAAGTTGGTGACCCCGGAAAGTTTCTCATTCCTTGTGACATACAAGATATGAAAGAATGCCTCGCCTTGGCCGATCTTGGTGCGAGCATTAATTTGATGCCATTTTCCATTTGGAAATCGCTCTCGCTTCCGGCTCTTATTCCTTCGAACATGTCTATCGAGATGGCCGATCATTCTACGATTCTAGCATGTGGAGTAGCCGAAGATGTTTTCGTGAAAGTGTGGAAGTTCTACGATCGCGTTGATTTTATAGTAGTTGACATCCCCGCGGATCCTCAAGTTCCTCTAATTTTAGGTCGTTCATTTTTAGACACCTCGAGATCGCTTATCGACGTTCATGCAAGAACTATCACTTTGAGATTCAACGAAGAGGAACTTGTTATAAACGCTACTCAAAACTCGAAACCTTCTCATGTTTATGCAATCACTACCATCAATCACATTGACATCGTTGATGTGGTTTGCGATGAGTTTTCACAAGAAGTGTTAGGTTTTTCCGATAGCTCGTCAAGTGGCAATCCCACTATTTTGGATCCGATTCTTGCTGATTCTACACCAAATCTCACTCCATTCCAAGGAGGCGATTTCACTTCAAATGAAATCGACAATGAAGATGAGGTGTTGATTAGTGATGATACTTCTATTCCACCATTCCTTCCGCCGATGGAAGTAATGAGTGTTGAACCAAAATCTTCAATCGAGGAACCGCCTATCCTTGAATTGAAAGATCTTCCTTCTCACCTTGAATACGCATTCTTGGAAGGTGATGACAAGTTGCCGGTTATTATTGCAAGAGGTCTTGCTAATGATGAAAAAACCGAGCTCTTGAAAGTTCTTAAGGCTCACAAAGGGGCAATTGCGTGGAAAATTTCCGACATTAAGGGTATTGACCCAAAATTTTGTACTCACAAGATTTTAAGGGAGAAGGACTACAAACCCGCAATTCAAAGTCAAAGAAGGGTGAATCCCAAAATTCACGATGTCATTAAAAAGGAAGTGTTGAAACTCCTTGACGCGGGAATGATTTATCCTATCTCCGATAGGCCATGGGTGAGCCCAATCCATTGTGTCCCTAAAAAGGGAGGAATGACCGTTGTGCCCAATGAAAACAACGAGTTAATTCCCACTCGTGTTGTGACCGGTTGGAGGGTGTGTATTGACTACTGAAAGTTAAATGACGCCACTCGTAAAGACCACTTTCCTTTGCCCTTCATGGATCAAATGTTGGAGCGACTCGCGGGAAATGAATTCTATTGCTTTTTAGATGGTTTTTCCGGTTACTTTCAAATCCCTATCGACCCTCGTGATCAAGAGAAGACTACGTTTACATGTCCTTATGGAATGTTTGCTTATCGTAGGATGCCTTTCGGACTTTGTAATGCACCGGGTACGTTTCAACGGTGTATGATGGCGATTTTTCACGATATGATTGAGAAATCGATGGAAGTGTTTATGGGTGACTTCTCGATGTTTGGCAATTCGTTCACGTCGTGTTTATCTAATCTCGAGCAAATGTTAAAACGTTGTGAAGAAACCAATCTTGTGCTTAATTGGGAAAAATGTCATTTTATGTGTAAACAAGGAATCGTCTTAGGACATAAGGTGTCGAAAGCGGGGATTGAGGTCGATAAAGCTAAGGTAGACGTCATCGCCAAGTTACCTCATCCCAAAACCGTTAAGGGAGTTAGGAGTTTCCTAGGCCACGCGGGCTTTTATCGTCGTTTCATCAAGGACTTTTCGAAAATCTCTCGACCTATGACACACCTTCTCGAGAAGGATGCTCATTTTAATTTCAATGAGGATTGTGTTAGAGCTTTCGAAACTCTCAAAAGGAAACTTACCGAAGCTCCCTGTAGAAACTAGAAGGGGGGGTTGAATAGTTTCTAGTTAGTTTTCAAAACATTTCAGCTTAATCCACTGTGCGCGGTTCCATATGTGTACCCGCGGTTCTTTATCAATAAAGAACCGCCGGTCCATTTAGGGAACCGCCGACAGTAAACTTAACCTTTTGTTGCATGTTAAACTTTGACAATCCTTTGTATCAAATTCTTGATCAAGCTTGACTAGATATGAGATGTGTTTGATTGAAAGATAAATACTACAAGTAAGTAAACACACAAACACATCAAATCAAGAGTACATCAAGCAATAGTCTAAACACTAAGCACACACGTACTAAGCATAAGATTTTCCGCAACTAGGATGTTTAGACTAAGTGATGTACACTTGACCATAATCTAAACACGAAGCACACACGTACTAAGCCTTAGCTTTTCCGCAACTTAGATGTTTAGATTATGAGATGCACACAACACACAACATATAAATACATCTATAATAGTAAAGACATAAATGTAAAGGAAAGTACCGACATGATGATTTATAGTGGTTCGGTCACGAAGCTCCTCTTCGCCCTACTCTACTCCTTGAGTATACCTTACTCGAGAGTTACTTCACTAGTCAACAAACTCCTTAAGGTGGAGAAACCATACACAACGTCGCTTATCCAATTTCCGACTCTAAGCTAAAAGTCGAGTCCTAATCTTAGGTAGGACCAATCTACACAACGTTGCCCACTTCACCATTTAACGACACAAGGCTAGATGTCGAGTTCTAATCAAAATCTAGAACCAATCTTCACGACTCTTCACTTTGAAGCTAAGTGAGAACTTCACACAACACAACTACTAATCACTTTAAAGCTAAGTGAGAACTCACAAGGCACAACCACATCACTTTAGAGTTTAGTGAGAACTACCTAGACACAACCACATCAATTTAGAGTTTAGTGAGAACTACCAAGACACAACCTAATCTACCCACTAGTTATGTTTTATGGCCCAACATAACAAACCTTGTGTTTTATGGCCTAAACACATAAACCATATAGATCTAAGCACACATCACTTAGATCTATAACTCTAACACTATATCCAAGTACTAACAAGACTTGGATCTACACAACTAACACCTAATCCAAGGATACCCATCACTTGGATATTCTACCCTTACAAACACATCCAAGTGTACCCAACACTTGGATCTTCTATATATACATAGTAGGAAGACTAAAAACATAACTTAGATCTATAGAAGGAAAGATCTTCATCATGTAGTGAACCTAACACATCATGGTAATGATAGTGTTCTTCTCTTTGCACTTGAGAAGATGAGGAGATTGAAGATTGAATCACATCTTAAACAAGATTAATCAAAACTAAATAATCAAGGATCTAAGATGGTTTTTGAAAGAAACTGTGCAAAAAGGGTTGAAAGAAAACCTGGAAATGATCCACTATTTATAGGACAACATTGCAACGGTCAAAAACACCCGCGGTTCCTTATCTCTACCCGCGGTACCTTATCAATAAGGAACCGCGGGTTCCTTTAAGGAACCTCCGCGTCGGAGTCCATGCAAATTTGTCCTTTAGTGGGGATATGCCATCTAGGGTAGTTTATACCCACAAAGGATATTCCTTTTCATATGGAATATGCCAAATTCAAATTTCCATTTTCTTTTTAATAAAACATTTTCTTAAAAATAAAGTTAACTAAAATCTTTTGTCACATTTGATTAAAATGTGAGTTTTAAGAAAATATTAATCCTTGATCACTTAGTTAGGTTAATGACATGTTTGTACATACCTTGAGTGATTCATGCCGAATGCGGTCTTGGAGGTGTCGAGAGAAGTATACAAATGTATTCTTGAGTGATTACGAGTACCTTAACATTTACATAATGTATTGCGAATTGTACGTTTGTCATCAACAAAACACAAAGAGATTATATCGACAAAGCATCGTAATGTTTGCACTAACAATCTCCCCCTTTTTGATGATGACAAACAAGTAAACCGCAACACATATTAAAATGCATAAGTTACTCGTTTACACTTACTTCTCCCCCTTTTGTCGAATCAAAAAGGTAGTCTTCATTTGTAGAAGAGGAGGATTGACTTCGAGAGAACATGCATCCAAAAATCTAATCATCCATAGTGGTTGTCGTTTGAGAGGCGAGAATCCAAACCATAAACCCATCATCCAAAGATATTGAGCTTGCGTCATCCTAGTGAAGTCTTCAATCACCATACGTTAACTAACTCCATGCATAATAAAATGCTTATCTTCAAGATTCCAAAATTCATTACTAGCAAGATATTTGATGAATGATCGCAAATGTAATGACTTGAACTCTTTCAAATGCTCCCCCTTGATATGAGCCCCCCCTTGCTTGAGACACCAACAAAGCAAGAATAGTGACGAGCTACAAAAATAGGTTAGAAGTGTCCTACAAAACAAGGTTAGTAGACAAGAGCCTATATAGAAAGAGGATTATAAACAAGTCGTTTGCACAAACAATGACAAGCATTGAAGAAAGAAGTGTGCACGCGATGCTATCAACTAAAAACAAATAAATAAAGGAGAGGATCGTGACAAGATCAATTCACAATTGTTAGAATAGAGATAGAAAAGAAACATCCATACCAATTGTAATGATAATATGTCAAAGGGTAAAAAGCTTAGAATTTTTGGAATGACCCAAGAAAATTCAAGATTTAACCCTCAACTCTCAAGAAACAAGGAGATGATTTTGAGGAAATCAATTCAAAATTGTTGGAGTAGAGGTAGAAAAGAAACATCCAAGAATTTGAAGATATCATCTCAAGGGGTTAAAAACTAGAATTGATGGAATCACCCATACCAATTGTAAATTTTAACCGTAATCAACTCTCAAAAAGAGGAACAAAAATATCTCAACCTAGAGACATTTTTGACCAAAAAAATAATAAAGGAAAACCCAAAGCGGATAAATCGACGCTTTAAGAAAAATCGGGATATAGGACATTATAGGCAAAAATGCGTATGAATGTCGACACCAAATGGTGTTTAGAATACGATAAACTACATGCTCAAAGTTTCGTAGCTCTTCTCAATCATTATAGATGTTCAAAGAACAATTACATGATGAGGAAAGGGTAAGGCTCGACTCAACTTAGTTTAGAAAGACTAGAAAAAAAAAGACTCGACTTAGAAGAGCATGATTAAAATGAATTGAGAGAGACTCAACAAAGAAGTTAAGGATAACTTCACGAAACTAGAGAAGAAACTCAAAAGAGAAGAAAAGAAGGAATCTTCAAGAAAACTTGTCAAAAAAGAAAAAGACCAAAACGAACAAAGGGACTCAATGGTCGCGGTTCGTTAAATAGGTCCGTGGTTCATTATCAATAATGAGACCTAAGGTTATTTGAGGAACCGTGGACATTGGGTATCCAAAACTAATTATCGACTCAAAGGAAAATCACTTGGTCAAACAATTTAACATAAGATGCTAAATGGATTGAAAGTCAATGCTTCGGATATGACTTTTAACAATTGCAATTGCAAGTTATAATTACTTGAATATTTCAAAAGAAATATTTAAGTTGTCAATCTTACTAGGAGAGGAATTAGATATAACTCTAACTTTCCTTGACAACCGAGTGAGAAAATAAAGAAGAAAAGAAAGATCATGAGAATAACGAGATCCAAGACTCAAAGAAAAATCATGTTGAAAAACATGAAGGGAAAAACAAGAGAATAAAGATCATACAAAGATGTATGAAACTCAAGCCTAAAACTTAAGCATAATTTTAATCCTAGTTACACTAGAAATCTAAGATTTGCTTAAATTGGATGTCTTAGTAATAAGTGATTCACATGCTTAAATGAAAGACAAGGGTGGTGGCGGAATTTGGTGGGGTGAAAGGTGAAGTCACCAAGGGTTCAACAAAGTCATTCACAATGGGAATGCTTTGGATGGGTTGAGTTTGGGTAGTCACATCCAAGAGAGTACTTGGAGTGAAGGGTGAGGTTAGCTCATTCATTCTAGATTGGAATGAAGAGGAGGTAGAACCATGAGAATGGTTGGTACCATGGGTTGAGGTAGTCTTGCATGGTGCAAGAGGTGGTGAGGGTGATGAAGAGATGAGAATTGGAACCATCTCATTCTTGGGTGTGTGAAAGGGTGAAGAGTTAAGTTTGGATAACTTAATCTTAAATTTGAGGTGCCTCTTTGAAGATGAGGTTTTGGGTGAATTGGAGGTTCTTGTAGAAACCATGGTAGTAATGGGTGGTTTAAGGGGTAAATGATGAATGGTTTGAGGTGTGAAGAACATGGCTAACAAGGAGGGTTTAATAGGGTGAGGGGATGATCCAAACTAGTAAAGGGTTAAAAAGGGAAAGCCCAAGATATTTTGGGAGTGTTCAAAGGTTTGAAACAAAGATTCCAAAGGGTGTTGGAACAATTGGGAAGTTTCAGAAAACCCGAATAAGGAAGCACTGTACGCGGTTCTTTATCTATACCGGCGGTTCCTTATCAATAAGGATCCGCGGCCTATATATATGGAACCGCCTACAGAGGCAGCATTTTGGTGGTAAGGGAAGATTTTCCAATTCAGCAAATCCTAATGTTCTAGTCTAACTTATCATAAAGTCATGCTTAAGAGCAATAAAAACTAGAACACACACAAAGGAAATACACATAGGTTCAATTAGCACGTAAGAAGAAAGCTAGAAAAAACCTAATGGCTACAAAAGAAAAAGACTCCTAATGACATACAAAGTTCATCAAAGTAAACTATCATTAGTCATATATAGGAAGAGCCATTTAATCATTTTAGAGAATGAGTATGAGACTATCACTAGAGGTGCTCAATTAAGGCTAAACACGATCGTTTTTACAAGTTATACACCAAATCAACTTCCCACATGGAAGTAATTCAACCATTAGGTCAAATTAAGATCCTAGTGCATAAATTCTCTAGTAGTCATTCTCAAGTTAGACAAAATGAAATTCCAACATTTGCCTAATAAAGTTTAGCAAGGATGAAACTTGCATGGCGACACAATGCATGACCTAATGAGGGTTAAGAATGCACCATTGCATAAAGAGTCTAGTTAAGGTTAATTACCTTAATAGATCTTGAGGCCAATAACATTGAATTGTACAAACCAAGTTTACACAATTTGTTAGAACACTCTTGATTGGTCTTTCGGAAATGACACATTTATAAATTGCATAGCAATGTAAATTACTTGAGTATTTCGGATGAAACATCCAAGTTATCAAACCGAATCTATTGTGCATTATAAGTAATTATTAAACTAAATATGTCTAACAATTTGAACAAGTAGATTCAATATAACACCATCAACACAAGTGTGAGTTATGATCCGATGTATATTATTAATAAACCACATTCATGTCTACACTAAAAAAACATGTCAATTAGATTCGATAATGATACCAATCATAGTTTGAATAATGCATTGATATTTAATCGAAATCTTTCTTGATTCCCACAAACACTCTTTTAAGAGAAAATAGCTAAGATTTTTAAAGGGTGTTTCATGTTTTATAGCGAGACATTTATCTACTTGAACTAATAACACAATGATCGAGTAAGACGACCCAAATCAATAGATTTGATAAGCTCCCAAAGCTTTCAAACCTAAGAGTGTTAATAAAAATAACGAGGTGTACATGATGTTTAAATAACATATATAAACCTAGAGATGTTGATCCTATATGCAATGCACAAATAATGTTGCAACCAAAATGTAAGAAATCTAGCATACATCCTAATTAGGAAGAACTAGATACTAACAAATACCAAGCAAGGCACAAGAGACTAGACATATAAGCAATACTACTACAAATAGCAAGGAATACTTAATAATGTCTACATATAATAATAACACACAAAGAAACATACACAAACAATTAGCTTAACACATAAAAGCATTCATCCATGTTTTGAGTGTTAGATACAACAAAGTATTCATAGCTTGATTTTATTTTAAAATAATCTTTGACCCATTTAAAATTTAATTAAGTTTAACACTTTGTAAATATATCAATTTTCAAAGATATATCACCAAGAGATGTCCAACGTAATAGAAAAGAGTAAAACACAAGTTTTACGACAAACCGACGCTCAATACTTTGGACAAAGTATGGAACTTAGAAACCATCCAAATTTTAAAGTTTGAATAAAGGTTTGGAAGCATTTTTAATTGAAAGAAAATTCAATTACGTTCGGAATGACGGGTGGCACGACTTCTACGGACTTACGGTTGATTTTATATGATTTTTCAAAGTTTTCAAAAATCTGAGTCAGACTGACTGCGGTTCCTTATTGATAAGGATCCGCGGGGAACAATAAAGAACCGCGGTCAGAGGACAAAAAATGAGTTTTTGGCCAAAATCATTTGGTAACTTTTTGGAAGGACTTAGGACTCTAAAAAATCATTTTAGACACATAGAACTTGTATTTTAGATTTAATTATGACACAAAAGATTTTTATACTTCCAAACATGAAAAGATTTAATTCAAGCTATTATACAAAGTTTATTTAACACCAAAACTTGTACGAATGAAACAACAAAACACATTTCATAAGTAATCACTCTTCATGAACAATTTGATACAAAGATCGTCTCTATTTTTAAAAACCGTTTTCATTTTTAAAAACCATTTGTTTTGAAAAAGAGAGCAAAGATCGATCCAAGCTTTAAAGTACAATATACTTCAAAGATCTTGAATAACCTCGCTCTGATACCAATTGTAGAAACTAGAAGGGGGGGGGGGGGGGGTTGAATAGTTTCTAGTTAGTTTTCAAAACATTTCGGCTTAATCCACTGTGCGCGGTTCCTTATGTGTACCCGCGGTTCTTTATCAATAAAGAACCGCCGGTCCATTTAGGGAACCGCCGACAGTGAACTTAACCTTTTGTTGCATGTTAAACTTTGACAATCCTTTGTATCAAATTCTTGATCAAGCTTGACTAGATATAAGATGTGTTTGATTGAAAGATAAATACTACAAGTAAGTAAACACACAAACACATCAAATCAAGAGTACATCAAGCAATAGTCTAAACACTAAGCACACGTGTACTAAGCATAAGCTTTTCCGCAACTAGGATGTTTAGACTAAGTGATGTACACTTGACCATAATCTAAACACGAAGCACACACGTACTAAGCCTTAGCTTTTCCGCAACTTAGATGTTTAGATTATGAGATGCACACAACACACAACATATAAATACATCTATAATAGTAAATACATAAATGTAAAGGAAAGTACCGATACGATGATTTATAGTGGTTCGGTCACGAAGCTCCTCTTCGCCCTACTCCACTCCTCGAGTACACCTTACTCGAGAGTTACTTCACTAGTCAACAAACTCCTTAAGGTGGAGAAACCATACACAACGTCGCTTATCCAATTTCCGACTCTAAGCTAAAAGTCGAGTCCTAATCTTAGGTAGGACCAATCTACACAACATTGCCCACTTCACCATTTAACGACACAAGGCTAGATGTCGAGTTCTAATCGAAAGCTAGAACCAATCTTCACGACTCTTCGCTTTGAAGCTAAGTGAGAACTTCACACAACACAACTACTAATCACTTTAAAGCTAAGTGAGAACTCACAAGACACAACCACATCACTTTAGAGTTTAGTGAGAACTACCTAGACACAACCACATCACTTTAGAGTTTAGTGAGAACTACCAAGACACAACCTAATCTACCCACTAGTTATGTTTTATGGCCCAACATAACAAACCTTGTGTTTTATGGCCTAAACACATAAACCATATAGATCTAAGCACACATCACTTAGATCTATAACTCTAACACTCTATCCAAGTACTAACAAGACTTGGATCTACACAACTAACACCTAATCCAAGGATACCCATCACTTGGATATCCTACCCTTACAAACACATCCAAGTGTACCCAACACTTGGATCTTCTACATATACATAGTAGGAAGACTAAAAACATAACTTAGTTCTATAGAAGGAAAGATCTTCATCATGTAGTGAACCCAACACATCATGGTAATGATAATGTTCTTCTCTTTGCACTTGAGAGGATGAGGAGATTGAAGATTGAATCACATCTTAAACAAGATTAATCAAAACTAACTTATCAAGGATCTAAGATGGTTTTTGAAAGAAACTGTGCAAAAAGGGTTGAAAGAAAACCTGGAAATGATCCACTATTTATAGGACAACATTGCAACGGTCAAAAACACCCGCGGTTCCTTATCTCTACCCGCGGTACCTTATCAATAAGGAACCGCGGGTTCCTTTAAGGAACCTCCGCGTCGGAGTCCGTGCAAATTTGTCCTTTAGTGGGGATATGCCATCTGGGGTAGTTTATACCCTCAAAGGATATTCCTTTGGCATATGGAATATGCCAAATTCAAATTTCCATTTTCTTTTTAATAAAACATTTTCTTAAAAATAAAGTTAACTAAAATCTTTTGTCACATTTGATTAAAATGTGAGTTTTAAGAAAATATTAATCCTTGATCACTTAGTTAGGTTAATGACATGTTTGTACATACCTTGAGTGATTCATGCCGAATGAGCTCTTGGAGGTGTCGAGAGAAGTATACAAATGTATTCTTGAGTGATTACGAGTACCTTAACATTTTACATAATGTATTGCGAATTATACGTTTGTCATTAACAAAACACAAAGAGATTATATCGACAAAGCATCGTAATGTTTGCACTAACACTCCCATTCTTGTTGCTCCTAATTGGGAATTACCCTTTGAAATCATGTGCGATGCAAGTGATTATGCTATAGGGGCCGTCTTAGGGCAACGTTATGTCAAGCATTTCCGTCCTATCCACTATGCTAGTAAGACGCTGACCGAGGCTCAATTAAAGTACACCACAACGGAAAAGGAATTCCTTGTCGTGGTCTATGCTTTTGAGAAATTCCCACCTTATCTCGTCTTAACTAAAAGCATCGTGTATACCGACCATTCGGCTGTCAAGTATCTCTTAGCTAAGCAAGATGCTAAGCCGAGATTGCTTTGTTGGATGCTCCTCCTCCAAGAATTTGATGTCACCATGCTTGACAAAAAAGGAGCCGAGAATCTAGCGGACGATCATCTCTCTCGTCTATAAGATCCTCACAAAGATGTTTTCGAGAACAAGGAAATCACCGAAACATTTCCTCTCGAGACTCTCGGTGTAGTGAATTCTAAAGACACCACCCCATGGTTTGCCGACATTGCAAATTACCATGCGGGCAATTTCATAATCAAGGGTATGACGACACAACAAAAGCGAAAATTCTTTTGTGACGTCAAGTTCTATTTTTGGGACGACCCTTATCTCTTTCGGGTTTGTGCAGATCAACTCGTTCGACGTTGTGTGTTTGGTGCCGAAGCTTCTAATATCCTTAGAGCTTGTCACGAGGGACCCACGGGTGGTCACTACGGTGCTAATCTCACGGCTAAGAAAGTGTTCGATGCCGGTTTCTTTTGGCCTTCTATCTATCGTGATGCACACGCACTTGTGAAGTCGTGTGATTCGTGCCAACGTCAAGGAAAATCGTCTCAACGTGATGAAATGCTGCAAAACCTAATTCAAGTGTGTGAGACTTTCGACATATGGGGAATAGACTTTATGGGGCCGTTCCCATCGTCTCATGGCAACAAATATATCCTCGTCGCGGTGGACTACCTTTCTAAGTGGGTGGAAGCTAAAGCTTTGCCTACTAATGATGCTCGTGTGGTAGTGAATTTTTGAAGCAACTATTTTCTCGGTTCGGAACCCCTCGTACTATTATAAGCGATCGTGGAACCCATTTTTGTAATGACCAATTCGAGAAGGTTGATGTGTCGTTGATAGTATATGTGATAATCAAGATACATTATAGGGTAAATTAGAAAATTACCTTTAGGAAAAAGTAATAGACTAATATTACCAAAGACGAATTCAATTAAACACGTTGGTCAATCAAGTTCGTTGTACACGAAGACCTTATGAATTTGAGACGTTTTGCTTTGATTTGGACAATCGATTTGAATTGGTTTTCGGTTTTAAACTAGAAATTAAATCAACCAATTTTAAACTATTTTTAATCCTAAAGTGCATGAATCGTAAACTCCGCTATAATTAAATCTAAAATAATTAATTACTTAAAAATTAAAACACTATTTAAAGATTAATCTATTTAAAAAAAATCAATTAGACTTTTTAAACTAATTACTTTATTAGAATTACTTTAACCAAATTTATATATTTTTTAAACTAATTTTATTTAAAATCTAAAATTATAAAAATCTAATTATTAAAATAAACTATTTAAACTTTTGAAATTGATAAAAACATTTTTTTTATTTGATTTTCAAACTGATTATTATTTCAAAACATTTTAAAAGCGTAAATCAAGTAAAAAAACGTTTAAAGTAAAGACAACCAAACTAAGATCTAATATATTATCCAAATAACTAAAAGAAAACTCAAAAGAGCTAGTGAGCTCAGTGGTTATCACGTTTAACTAGTGAAGTGCAGGTCTCGGGTTCGAGACCTGCGAGAGACAAATTTTTTGTGAATAAATTCTTTTTGGACAGAATAAGAACAAGTCACAGGAGGTGACTTTAGAATGAATTTTTGGGATATAAGGATATCAGTAATGAGTTATCAAAACTTATCAATCTGATAACAAGTTCAAATCAGCAACAACAAAAGGAGTAAATCCAATACTTTAAACACCAGAATAAACTCATATAGAACAAGTAAAATATAACAGTAAACTAAACTAGCAATCTGATTGAACAAACAATTCCAAAATAATCAAGCAGCTCTCAATTTCAAAAAAAATCATTCAGATCATAAGCTTAAACAGTTTGTAAAAAAAATGTTACAACAACCTTTTTAAAACTCAAATATCAGAAAACCCTATGACCACAATAGAAGCAGATGTAAACCAGTTTACAGTAGAAGAAATCAGTAAAGTCCTAGAAGATCTAATAACAACTTATTAAAGACGAATCAATGCTATATTAACCCATATCTGGCATCAAAATCAGTTAAATGGTCACATAAAAGATCATGACAGTAGTATATCATCAGCAAATGAAACCAAAATCGTTACTAGCAACTCATACATACCATTTCAGCTCAAATAAACACGAATCACCCAACTAATCTCAACAGCTTAATGAGTTAAGTCATACAGATACATCATATCACAGCTCAAGCTCAAAACAGTAAATATTTAACCCTACCAAATCTAAATATTATTTCTATAAAATCAGTAAAATCGAACTCACAATAAAAAGTACAATTTAACTAAGTAATTTAACCAAATAACTACTCAATAAAGCAGAAACATCATACACTCAATATAACTAAATAGTAACACAGATACATCATATAACATCAAACTTAAACAAAATTAAAACAAGAAACAAAAAGGGATTAGAACCTTTTGTAGTATCCTTTGAGATGAAGGTCAGCGTTGTACTGCCTTATCAAACCAAATCGAACCACCAATACCATCAATTTGAACTAGTTAACAATCGAACCAGAAATCAATACCTTACCACCATCTCGGTTCAAGCTCGAACCAGTATTATATTCACCATTTTTTTAAAGCTAAACAGTGGGTTTAACCTTTATTATCCCTAATTTCTCAACATTCCAATAAGATATTGAATTATCTTATATTAATGATTTATAGTTATAACATTAATAATAAAAATAGAGTTGCACGTAAAATTAAAATTCTTAAATGCAAATGACCAAGATAGATAAAACTGAAAATCAAACTTTTTATTAATCCAAATCCAAGATTACAAAATTAAAAAGAAATTACAAATTCTATATTAAAACTAACATTATAACATTACAAGAAAAATAAGGGATGAAGATTACAAGTAAAATGGGGGGTTTTTATAGCCATCCCCAAGGGCTGTTGATGGAGAATATCCGCATCTTCTGAAGCATATTCCTTTTTCATCTTAGCCCTCAGATCTTCATTTTCTCTTTCTTTGTTGATCTGATGGTTGATAGGGCACAACTAGCACACGGATTGCCAACGTGGCATCCGTGTGTGCTAGTTGTGTTTCTTTCCTGCTTTCTGATTGGATGATTTAGGAGGATGAGGTGTTTCACCCAATTATTTTCTGTTACGTAGCTAAGCTTCTCCATCCTTTCTCTTCCTTAAACCATGGGGATTTTATTCCCACACGTATGAATTAAACGTGTGCCATAAAAGCCCTTTATTAATTTAACTATTTATTGATCTAGGGTTTATTTGAACAGTAAGTTGTTGCCTGGTTATTTTGTGAGGAAGAAAGGAAGTAACATAGAGTATATCGAAATTATTAAATTGTGGTGGAAAAGTGTATGGAAGTAAATGTGAGTGGGTGATGATACGGTTTATTTATTTGTGATGATATGTGACATGTTGATAAATCAAAGTGAGTGGGTGAGTGGATAAAAACAAATGGGATAACAAAAAGTGTGGAGGTGATGTAATATATTAAAAATTGAACTTTTGTTTAACAAAACCCTAAAGCCCATCAGCTTTGTTCGTTTGTAGATTAACTTGGGCTTTGACCCAATTCTGATATAATCCCATCCATGTGTATATATATTGGGCCAAGAGTTTGGGCCTTGCAATGAACTATACACAAGGTTATTTCCTCAAACGGGCTTTTGGGCCCAAATACCCAATTGTGGGACCCACAAGCCCAATAAATCCAAATAAAATTAAATCCGCTAAGGACGAGCTCGATTTTGGCTTCTTTGATCTTTATCTTCAAACTCATGTCAATTTCGCCGGTTTTCGCAATCTTTGGTACCTACACACATGAAACAAGAAATACACATATACAAGGCATTTTTGATTCATTTCATGCATAATTTCATTGTTTTAAGATACAAATGATATGAGTAATTACACTCATATCAAATTCCCCCTTGCTAAGCAATTGTCGTGTCCTCACGCAATGATAAAATAAAACACTAACTACAACATTATTCAACTTATGAACTTTATTTTGCAAAGACATAATGTATTGCTTTCATTATTAAAAAAATAACTTTAAGGATCATAAAACTCAAATAGATTCATCGTCCCCGACTTTTCACTTTTCCATGCCAAGTGCAAAAACAAGATCATTGTCAATCATAAGCCCCAAAATTAAATCAACTCATACAAGTAATTTGTGTTAAACTCAATCTCCTATTATTCCTAAATGTATCTCTAGATTTTATTTGTCATTCACCCAAAGGCTCATTTGACTTTATTTTGATAATTATTAGTCCAAAAATGAAGGCAAGAACGGTGTAAACTCAACACTTAAAACCTAACCTCGACTTCAAAAACCGTTGTCACTAAAGAAAGCCCACATCAAGGATAACTTAACACGATTTAGGGATAAATCCCGGACCCGAAATTTGGCTAATATGGCTACTTAAAAGCAACAATAAAACCTCCAAAGTCAATTATGACCTTATTAATGGAGTTAGCAACAACTACATCATAACACCTTTTGGCTCTTTAAGATGCAATTGTGCTCCTTATTTAAAATCCACACCCTAAGACTCCTTGGACAAAAATAAGGGAATTGACTTCACCATCCCACCTTACGGATCATAATGATGAAGCAATTTTTATTCAACACGCCCCTTGACATACACCCTAAGGCTCTAATGACAAGGTTAGTGCTACATGACTCCCACCCAAAGGCTCCTAGAGAACATGTTTTAATTTATTCTTCTTTATTATTATGATATTTATAGTAAGCCAAATTTCCGCAATCCCATGATCAAAAGTCCATGACGCTGACACCCTTAATGTGTTCTCACTTTAATTACAAGGGAAGAAAAAGAAGGAGTTACGAGTTAAGATATCAAGCCTAAACCGCTAAAAACTTCATTAATTAAGCAATTATTATTCAAGTGAGGAAAGTAAGTACGAGGAGATTAAATCAAACACAAAAATACTTGCACAAAGAAGAATTTAATCTTAGAAACTTATGATTGAACTCTATCATCTCTTGTTCTCCATATTGTAAAATTTCAAACATGTGAAATCAATGGATACTTAGCCTATTAAATCAAAGTTTTGGATTTTCAAGTCATCTATAGGATCTTGCATCTTCTTATACTTTTTCAAGTTTTAGAATTTGCGTTTTAAAGTTCCCTTAATAAACGACTTTCTAGGATCAATTATAGGAACTTGCGAAAAGTTCTTGTTCTTAACTCGTATGAATTAAGACTTTCGCATTTTAAAGCTCCCTATATAAAAGCCTAGCAAAACTTAATTCAAATACGTTAAGGAAAAGCTAAGGTTAAAAACCAAGTCGAGTCAAAAACTATTCTTATTTTCACCAACGGAAAGCCTACATTCGTGTCAAAAGAACTTATTTTATTTATTAAAACTTTAAAAATAACACTAAAAATTTAAAATTTTATTGAAAAATGAGAAAAAGAATACGTTTAGACACGACAAAAGCAATTGCAAGCGATTATATCGATAGACTCCCCCATGCTAAAACCAAACATTGTCCTTAATGTTTCTTAGCTCAAGAATTACACCCCCTTGCTAAAACACGAAGAGTCTAATGCAATAATCCTAGCATGGAAAGAGCACGCAAATCTATAAGCCGTTTATTAATTATTCCTCAAGATAAAACGTTAGTCGATAAAAAATCAAGGGTAAAGAGTGTGCCCCTTGTTGGCATTCAAAGAACGGAAGATCAAGTGGACCGGCAAAAACCGAACACGAGAGTCTTCAAATATTAGGGTCATACCTAAGATTCACAACACAACAAAACACGAGCACGAGCTTGAAAGATCAAGCCTTATTAGTGTTAGAAAATAGAAAGTGATAGAATGTATGGGACTCCCCCACAAGGCATCTCGTTTTTGTTCACCGAGTCATGAGCTCGACTCGATCCCCGCATTCATTGGTCCTTAGGGAAAGTTTGAAGATCCGGGACAACCTCCGTAGGTATGTCCCCTCCAAAGTAGTGTTTCACACGATGACCATTCACCTTAAAGTTAGGCCCGTCTTTTTGAGCTAGCTCAACGGTGCCATAAGGGAAAACTTGTGCAATGGTGAATGGTCCGGACCAACGGTATTTAAGCTTGCCCGATAAAATCTTAAGTCTAGAGTTGAATAAGAGGACTTGATCACCAACATTGAAAATGCGGTTTTTGATCTTAGAGTCATGAATCCTCTTAGTCTTCTCTTTATAGATCAAAGAATTTTCATAAGATTGATCCCTTAATTCACTTAGTTCATTCAATTGAACCTTGCGATGATCACCCGTGGTCCTCAAATCAAAGTTACAATGCTTAAGAGCCCAATACGCCTTATGTTCGAGTTCAATTGGCAAGTGGCATGCTTTTCCGTAGACCAACCTAAATGGTGTACAACCAATTGGCGTCTTGTAAGCCGTATGGAAAGCCCACAATGCATCGTCCAATTTATCCGACCATGAAGTGCGATTTTCTCCAATAGAACGCTCCAAAATCCTTTTAAGAGCCCGGTTTGAAACCTCCACTTGACCACTCGTTTGAGGGTGATAAGCCGTAGAAAGTCGATGAGTGACACCATATTTCTTTAGAAATTTTTCAAATTGTTCATTACAAAAATGGGTCCCACGATCACTTATAATAGCCCGCGGAGTTCCAAACCTAGCAAAGAGTTGTTTCAAAAAGTTCACCACAACTCGAGCATCATTCGTGGGCAAAGCCTTAGCTTCGACCCATTTAGACAAATAGTCCACGGCTACGAGAATGTATTTATTTCCTTTCGAAGATGGGAACGGCCCCATAAAATTGATCCCCCACATGTCAAAGATTTCACAAACTTGGATAATGTTTTGAGGCATTTCATCCCTTTGTGAGTTCTTTCCTTGACGTTGACAAGCATCACAAGTCTTGATCAAGACTTGGGCATCACGATATATGGAAGGCCAAAAGAAGCCGGCATCAAAGACTTTCTTCGCGGTGGCGTTAGCACCATGATGTCCCCCGGTGGGTCCCTCATGACAAGATTTAAGGATATCTTGAGCTTCCTTGCCAAACACGCACCTACGAATCACTTGATCCGCGCACACACGAAACAAATAGGGGTCATCCCAAAAGTAATAGGAAATATCCTTGAAAAACTTTCGTTTTTGTTGGGACGACATACCCTTGATCACAAACTTCCCCGCATGGTAATTTGCGATGTCCGCAAACCATGGGGTACTATCATCACCACGAAAAGCAATCATACCAAGCGTCTCGAGAGGAAATGTGTCATTGATTTCCTTATTCTCTCGATCGCTTTGGTGAGGATTCTCAAGTCGAGATAAATGATCGGCCGCGAGATTCTCGGCTCCTTTTTTGTCGAGAATTTTGACATTAAATTCTTGAAGGAGGAGAATCCATCGGAGCAACCTCGGCTTAGCATCTTGTTTATTAAGAAGATATTTGATAGCCGAGTGGTCCGTATACACTATGGTTTGAGACAAGACGAGATATGGTCTAAACTTTTCAAAAGCATACACAACGGCAAGTAACTCCTTTTCCGTTGTAGTGTACTTTGTTTGAGCATCCGTCATAGTCTTACTTGCATAGTGTATAGGCAAGAAGTGTTTTAACTTACGTTGCCCCAAAACCGCACCTACCGCATAATCACTAGCATCACACATAATTTCAAAAGGTAGGTCCCAATCCGGGGCAACCAAGATTGGAGATTCGGTTAACTTCTTTTTAAGCATCGCAAAGGCTTGAATACACTCATCCAAAAAGATGAAAGGAGTCTCTTTTTCCAAAAGATGGGTCATAGGCCGAGCTATCTTAGAGAAGTCTTGTATAAAACGACGATAGAAGCCGGCATGGCTGAGAAAACTCCTTACTCCCTTAACGGTGGTGGGTGGAGGCAATTTGGCAATCACGTCAATTTTAGCCCTATCAACCTCAATACCGGCCTTAGAGATCTTATGTCCTAACATAATTCCCTCTTTGCACATGAAGTGACATTTTTCATAATTAAGCACAAGATTCGTTTCCTCACAACGTTGCAACATTCTTTCAAGGTTAGAGAGACATGAAGTGAAAGATTCCCCAAAAACCGAAAAGTCATCCATGAAGACTTCCATGGTTTTCTCGATCATATCATGGAAAATGGCCATCATGCACCTTTGGAACGTCCCCGGAGAATTGCATAGTCCAAAAGGCATGCGACGATAAGCAAATGTTCCATAAGGACAAGTGAATGTGGTCTTTTCTTGATCACGAGGGTCAATGGGGATTTGGAAATAGCCGGAAAATCCATCCAAAAAGCAATAGAATTCATTCCCCGCTAGTCTCTCTAACATTTGATCCATAAAAGGTAATGGAAAATGATCCTTCCTAGTGGCATCATTATGTTTCCTATAGTCAATACAAACATGCCAACCGGTCACAAGTCTAATAGGAATCAATTCATTATCCTCATTAGTAACAACCGTCATTCCTACTTTCTTTGGAACACAATGCACGGGGCTAACCCATGGACTATCCGAGATAGGGTAGATCATTCCGGCGTCTAGAAGTTTAGTGACTTCCTTTTTGATCACCTCATGAATCTTAGGATTAACCCTTCTTTGATTTTGGATAGCGGGTTTATAATCATCCTCCATTAGAATTTTATGAGTACAAAATTTTGGATCTATACACTTAATGTCGGAGATTTTCCATGCAATGGCCCGTTTATGTTTCTTAAGGACTTTGATAAGTTCATCCTTTTCGTTTTCCTTTAATCCCTTAGCAATAATCACTGGTAACTTATCTGATCCCTCAAGAAAAGCATACTCCAAATGAGTGGGTAATTCCTTAAGTTCAAATTCGGGTGCTTCCTCAATAGATGTTTTCACTTTAGTCTCATTAGCACTCATAACTTTTAGTTCCATAGGTGGTGATTCAAAAGGATCCAAATTCAACAATTTTTCAATCAACGCAATATCTCCCTCGGGATCAAAACTCTCACAATCAAACTCACTAGGATAAAATGGTGTGCTAAGGTAATCATCAATTTCCTTTTCGATTTTTGAATAACCATTATTCTCAAGCTCTTCAAGAACGAAGTCACCTCCCTCAAATGGAGTGAGTGGAGGTTTAGCCAAAGAGATAATAGGATTCGATGAAGTGGGATTGCCACTTTTAGAAGTATCCGAAAAACCAAGCATATCTTGCGAAACCTCTTCGCTAGCAACATCAATCACATCGATTTGATTGATTGATTCCTCGTCGTCTTCGAAAGAAAACTTCGAGATATTACCAACATTAAGAGTGATACTTTCATCATCAAAACGTAAAGTCAATTTTCCCTCTCTCATGTCAACTAAAGAACTAGCCGTATTTAAAAACGGTCTTCCCAAAATAAGAGGCACACGATAATTTTCCGGATAATCACAAATTACAAAATCCGCAAGGAAAATGAGCTTTCCTACTTTGACTAATACGTCTTCGGCTATACCTTTTGGAAAGGCGGTCGATCGATCCGCTAGCTCGATAGTCATCTTAGTAGGTGTAAGCTCGGGAAGTGATAACCTTTTCCACACGGAAAGAGGCATCAAGTTAATGCTAGCGCCTAGATCGGCTAATGCTAAGCATTCTTCCATATTAGGGAAATCACATGGTACCAAAAATTGACTGGGGTCTCCAAGCTTTTTGGGAAACTTTTTAGAGAGAACCAGGGAACAACTTTCATTTAAGGATGTAGATACTTCAACTAATTTCTCCTTATCGTTCATCAACCTTTTGATTGTTGAAGCAAACTTAGGCATGCTAAGCAATGCATCCGCGAAACTAAGATTAATATACATCTTCTTAAACACGTCAAGAAACGTAGAAACTTGAGCATTGGTCTTTTCGCGGAGCTTCTCTTTGGTAAGTCTCGAAGGGTAGGGTAGTGTGGGTTTAGTCTTCGGAAGCTCGGGTTCCGGAATAGGCAATTGGTCTACCTTTGGTGGAATAGGAATTTCCTTTTCTTTAACCACCTCGGGTTCTTGCTCCACTTCCCTCACCGGAGAGGTACTCACACGTGGAAGCAAAGGTCCGTCTAAAGCTTTCCCACTACGTGTGGTTATAGCTTTCATCTCACCCTTCGGGTTTGGAATAGTGTTGCTAGGTAAACCACCCGAAGACGAGGAAGGTGTGGTAATAAAAGATTCAAACATCGAAAGCAATTTATTTTGACCTTGTTCCATACTTTGTTGCATACGATTTTGACTTTGCTCAAACATTTGCTCAAATCTTTGTTCAATTCTTTGTTGATTAAGCTCAATCTTATTGTTTTGCCCTTTAATCGTATTTTGAAACTCATTTTTCAAAGTTGCCATTTGTCCTTGAATGTTGTTTTGAAAAGCTTTTAAATTTGCCTCATTTGATTTAATGTATCTTGACAAATCATTTTGGTTATTGCTTTGAAAACCTTGATTATTTTGATTATCATTAAACCCATTTCCTTGATTGTAATTTCCTTGGTTACCACGGTTAAAATTATTCCCATTGTTTACATTGTTGTACCTATTTTGAACCGGTGGAAAACCCGGTGGAGCAACATAATTTTGACGAGGAACTTGACCGTTGGATCCATAAGTTCCCGTCGCGGCAAAAGCATTAGCTTGATCAAACCCCGTGGTTAAAAAAGCATAATTAGGATTTGCTCCACCACATGATACACAAACATTCTCAACCATATTAATGGATCCATGAGGATTCTTCCTAATCTCACTCAACAAAGTCGCGAATCCACTATCAATCTTAGAGTCCAATCTAGCAATCTCGGGATTCACATTGGAAACAACCGGTGTGTTTCGTGAATATTGTGCTCTAGACTAATCCTCAATTATTCTCCACGTGTCTCTCGGAGTTTTTCTTAAAAGATTACCACCCGCGGCGGCATTTAAAGAATCTTGTTCAATCATATTAAGCCCATTATAAAAATTAAAAATTTGATGCAATTCCGAGAAACCGTGGTATGGACATTGTCTCAACAAGTCTTTAAATCTTTCACATGCAACCCCAAACGATTCATGCACTTTTTGTTCAAATCTAGTGATCTCGTTCTTAAAGTGTGTTGTTTTGGACGGTGGAAAGAAATAATTCATAAACTTAGACACTAAATCATCCCATGTTAAGATCGAACCCGGTGGTTCTTTCTCACACCAAATCTTAGCATTACCCTCGAGCGAGTACGGAAAAAGCATGAGCTTAATCACGTCATTTGGCACATCTCTAAACTTGAGAGTCGAGGTAATTCGATGAAAATTCCGTATGTGAGAATGCGGGCTATCAGTCTCATTGCCATGAAATTGGTCGGCACGAATGAGCGATAAAAGACCCGTCTTAATCTCAAAATGATCCGCCAAAATAACCGGCACAACGATTGCTTCCCCATACCCTTCGGTGGGTGCACGGAGCAATTCCTCCATTGTTCGGTTATCAGCCATCTCTACAACAATAGGTGGAAGCTCGGGTTCCACTATTCGTTGTTGACGATTTCTATTTCTACGAGGAATATTTTCAAGCCTATTAAAATCAATCACAAGAAGAGAAGAACGTAATTGCATACACTACAAAGACGAGAATTTAGAGGATTGAAGAAAAGAAATTAGACAAGAAGAAGATTATTTTTGGTATTTTATTTGGTATTGCTCAATCAATAATGATCGATAAAAAACAAGGAATAAGGATAACTACTATGGAAGTAAATTACCCTCGGTCGACTTTGAAACGATAGGTGAAAACCTAAACGTCTCGAGGTTCAATAAGTAAACTAAAAAAATAAGATTTATTACTACTTGAGTCGGCAAACCAATAACAGGTTGTCCCTCTAAATATACGCACAAGCAAGCGGGGAAACGAGGTGGCACAAAGCACTTAAAAACCTTTTTCCTTAGACGGCTTTTTATAGCACGTCGCCTTATACCCACCTTATAGTTTGTATATATCGAGTTCAAACTTCTTATTAGTATTTATCTGTTTTGCCTTATATTTTTGTTTTGGATTCGACTACAATAGCTAGGTGATGAAATCCCAACTAAGGCCTTATTTGAAAAGTATGTAAATTTATTGTTCTACGTAATACAATATATTATTCACAAAAAACGAGAAAAACGATACATACTATATAATAGAAAAATAACAAACTTTCCGAGGACGGAAAGGGTCTTCAAATCAACGATCAACAAATATCCACAAAAGCGAATCGTACACAAGATCCCCGGCAGCGGCGCCAAAATTTTTGATGTGTCGTTGATAGTATATGTGATAATCAAGATACGTTATAGGGTAAATTAGAAAATTACCTTTAGGAAAAAGTAATAGACTAATATTACCAAATACGAATTCAATTAAACACGTTGGTGAATCAAGTTCGTTGTACACGAAGACCTTATGAATTTGCGACGTTTTTTTTTCTTTGATTTGGACAATCGATTTGAATTGGTTTTCGGTTTTTAAA
Organism: Glebionis coronaria; assembly: GCA_025667525.1. Classification (NCBI taxonomy): domain Eukaryota; kingdom Viridiplantae; phylum Streptophyta; class Magnoliopsida; order Asterales; family Asteraceae; genus Glebionis; species Glebionis coronaria. The sequence goes on from JANFOE010000030.1 coordinate 59,512, forward strand.
CTAGAAATTAAATCAACCAATTTTAAACTATTTTTAATCCTAAAGGGCATGAATCGTAAACCCCGCTATAATTAAATATAAAATAATTAATTACTTAAAAAATAAAATACTATTTAAAGATTAATCTATTAAAAAAAATCAAATTAGACTTTTTAAACTAATTACTTTATTAGAATTAGTTTAACCAAATTTATATTTTTTTTAAACTAATTTTATTTAAAATCTAATTATTAAAATAAACTATTTAAACTTTTGAAACTGATAAAAACATTTATTTTATTTTATTTTCAAACTGATTATTATTTCAAAACATTTTAAAAACGTAAATCAAGTAAAAAAAACGTTTAAAGTAAAGACAGCCAAACTAAGATCTAATATATTATCCAAATAACTAAAAGAAAACTCAAAAGAGCTAGTGAGCTCAGTGGTTATCACGTTTAACTAGTGAAGTGCAGGTCTCGGGTTCGAGACCTGCGAGAGACAAATTTTTTGTGAATAAATTCTTTTTGGACATAATAAGAACAAGTCACAGGAGGTGACTTTAGAATGAATTTTTGGGACTGATAAGGATATCAGTAATGAGTTATCAAAACTTATCAATATGATAACAAGTTCAAATCAACAACAACAAAAGGAGTAAATCCAATACTTTAAACACCAGAATAAACTCATATAGAACATGTAAAATATAACAGTAAACTAAACTAGCAATCTGATTGAACAAACAATTCCAAAATAATCAAGCAGCTCTCAATTTCAAAAAAAATCATTCAGATCATAAGCTTAAACAGTTTGTAAAAAAAATGTTACAGCAACCTTTTTAAAACTCAAATATCAGAAAACCCTATGACCACAATAGAAGTAGATGTAAACCAGTTTACAGTAGAAGAAATCGTTAAAGTCCTAGAAGATCTAATAACAACTTATTAAAGACGAATCAATGCTATATTAACCCATATCTAGTTTCAAAATTAGTTAAATGGTCACATAAAAGATCATGACAGTAGTATATCATCAGCAAATGAAACCAAAATTGTTACTAGCAACTCATACATACCATTTCAGCTCAAATAAACACGAATCATTAATCTCATATCAGCAAACTACAACTAATCTCAACAGCTTAATGAGTTAAGTCATACAGATACATCATATCACAGCTCAAGCTCAAAACAGTAAATATTTAACCCTACCAAATCTAAATATTATTTCTATAAAATCAGTAAAATCGAACTCACAATAAAAAGTACAATTTAACTAAGTAATTTAACCAAATAACTACCAATAAAGCAGAAACATCATACACTCAATATAACTAAATAGTAATACAGATACATCATATAACATCAAACTTAAACAAAATTAAAACAAGAAACAAAAAGGGATTAGAACCTTTTGTAGTATCCTTTGAGATGAAGGTCAGCGCTGTACTGCCTTATCAAACCAAATCGAACCACCAATACCATCAATTTGAACCAGTTAACAATCGAACTAGAAATCAATACCTTACCACCATCTCGGTTCAAGCTCGAACCAGTATTATATTCACCATTTTTTTAAAGCTAAACAGTGGGTTTAACCTTTATTATCCCTAATTTCTCAACATTCCAATAAGATATTGAATTATCTTATTTTAATGATTTATAGTTATAATATTAATAATAAAAATAGAGTTGCACGTAAAATTAAAATTCTTAAACGCAAATGACCAAGATAGATAAAACTGAAAAGCAAACTTTTTATTAATCCAAATCCAAGATTACAAAATTAAAAAGAAAATTACAAATTCTATATTAAAACTAACATTATAACATTACAAGAAAAATAAGGGATGAAGATTACAAGTAAAATGGGGGGTTTTTATAGCCATCCCCAAGGGCTGTTGAAGGAGAATATTCGCATCTTCTGAAGCATATTCCTTTTTCATCTTAGCCCTCAGATCTTCATTTTCTCTTTCTTTGTTGATCTGATGGTTGATAGGGCACAACTAGCACACGGATTGCCAACGTGGCATCCGTGTGTGCTAGTTGTGTTTCTTTCCTGCTTTCTGATTGGATGATTTAGGAGGATGAGGTGTTTCACCCAATTATTTTCTGCCACGTAGCTAAGCTTCTCCATCCTTTCTCTTCCTTAAACCATGGGGATTTTATTCCCACACGTATGAATTAAACGTATGCCATAAAAGCCCTTTATTAATTTAACTATTTATTGATCTAGGGTTTATTTGAACAGTAAGTTGTTGCCTGGTTATTTTGTGAGGAAGAAAGGAAGTAACATAGAGTATATCGAAATTATTAAATTGTGGTGGAAAAGTGTATGGAAGTAAATGTGAGTGGGTGATGATACGGTTTATTTATTTGTGATGATATGTGACGTGTTGATAAATCAAAGTGAGTGGGTGAGTGGATAAAAACAAATGGGATAACAAAAAGTGTGGAGGTGATGTAATATATGAAAAATTGAACTTTTGTTTAACAAAACCCTAAAGCCCATCAGCTTTGTTTGTTTGTAGATTAACTTGGGCTTTGACCCAATTCTGATATAATCCCATCCGTTTGTATATATATTGGGCCAAGAGTTTGGGCCTTGCAATGAACTATACACAAGGTTATTTCCTCAAACGGGCTTTTGGGCCCAAATACCCAATTGTGGGACCCACAAGCCCAATAACTCCAAATAAAATTAAATCCGCTAAGGACGAGCTCGATTTTGGCTTCTTTGATCTTTATCTTCAAACTCATGTCGATTTCGCAGGTTTTCGCAATCTTTGGTACCTACACACATGAAACAAGAAATACACATATACAAGGCATTTTTGATTCATTTCATGCATAATTTCATTGTTTTAAGATACAAATGATATGAGTAATTACACTCATATCAAAGGTCTTAAAGACATATGGAGTTACTCGTCGTCTTTCTACGGCTTATCACCCGCAAACGAGTGGGCAAGTCAAGGTTTCGAACCGAGCGTTGAAGAGGATTTTAGAGAGGTCAATTGGAGAAAACCGTGCTTCATGGTCCGACAAACTCGATGACGCTTTATGGGCCTTTAGGACCGTTTATAAGACACCTATCGGTTGCACTCCTTATAAGTTAGTCTATGGGAAGAATTGTCATTTGCCCATTGAATTGGAGCACAAGGCATATTGGGCCCTTAAGCATGCAAACTTTGACTTGAAGACCGCGGGAGATCACCGGAAAATACAATTGAATGAATTAGATGAATTAAGATACAATGCTTATGAAAATTCACTAATTTTTAAAGAAAAGACTAAAAAGTTTCATGATACAAAGATTAAAAACCGGGTTTTTAACGTTGGTGATCAAGTGTTACTTTTTAACTCTCGACTTAAGATATTTTCCAGGAAATTGAAATCTCGTTGGTCGGGTCCATTCACCATTACACAAGTGTTTCCTTATGGGACCATCGAGCTAGCTCAAGATGATGGTCCTAACTTCAAGGTGAATGGACATAGGCTTAAGCACTACTTTGGTGGGGAAATTCCTTCAATGGTTGCCCTCGACCAAGTCACCTTCCCCAATGATAATTAGCATTGAGGGGATCGAGTCGAGCTCATGACTCGGTAATCAAAAACGAGGTGCCTCGTAGGGGAGATCCCATGCTTATCCTTTTATGCTTACTATTCACTAATAAGGGGACTTGTACCCTTCCAACTCGTTGTCTCGTGGTTGTTTGTGATTGTGTTATCTAGATCATCATCATCTACGATTGAAGACTCTCGTGTTCGTTTACGTGAGCCTACATTGTTTGCTTGAAGAAGTTTTTCACGAATCCATTGACATATCCTTTATTGTTCTAACAATTATCTTTTAGCATACTCTATAAACGGCTTTAGATATATTGTTGATCACCCTTTCCATGCTAGATCCTAAGCGTTCGATTCTTCGTCTCTAGTATAGGGGTGCTCCACCTTAGACTCGAAACATTGAGGACAATGTTTACTTTTAGTATGTGGGGGTGAATAGATACTTGCTTTGCTACGCCCTCACGCTTTCCAACTTTCAATGTTTTGTTTTGGTTGCTAATAAGGCTAAAAATGGCCAAATTTTAAAAATTTTCTTAGTTTTCATAAGTGTTTTTAAGACACGAATGTATATTTTCCGATGGATAGAATAAAGAGCTAATTTTTGACTTGATGGGCATTTGGAGCCATTTACATTCCTTAACCCGCTCAATTCAAGTTTTGCTAGACTTTTATATAGGGAGCTTTAAAACGCGAAAGTCTTAACTCATTCGGGTTAAGAACAAGAACTTTTCGCAAGTTCCTATAATTGATCCTAGAAAGTCACTTATCAAGGGAAGTATAAAATGCATTCTCTAAACTTGAAAAAGTCCAAGAAAGTGCAAGATCCTATAGGTGGCTTGAAAACCCAAAACTTTGATTTGATATAGTCTTAATGAAAGCTAATCCAAATGCTTAATTTTGACTTGCATGGCTAAGTATTCACGAGTCTCTTTAATTAGAGGTCTTTATATACTAAAGAACGAGAGATGATAGAGTTAGACAAGTGATCATGCTAAACGTAGAACATGAAAATGTTCTTTTAAAAACTCATATGTTTTTAATTGTGGCTTTTTCTTCCCATAAGATCAATGCATTAGGAATAATCATAATTGCAATAAGTAAGGTCGTACGATTTGAAAGGTTACTTAGCCTCTAGCGCAAGACCGTTTAAAAGTTGCTCGGGGTTGAATAGAGTTCATAGCCAAGGCATAACTTATTGAAGCGGGACCCGAAGATTGGCTATCATCCAAAAAGGCCCTAACAAGGCATGAGGAGCTCTATTTTTTGCTAAAGATCCAAGATGATGTGAAGTATCATTATTCCTAAATCAATATGAAGGATCGAGACACACGACGAAAAGCAATTACTCCCCTAAAGATCATGGAGAAAGTCTATCCAAAAAGACCCTTACAAGGTATGAGGATAAATATATCCAAGTCCGAAAAGGAGGCGGATCGTTGTATATCAAAATACAAAGTATAGATTGAAGAAAAATGATGAAGTCGTGGTCCAAATATGAAGAATCTCTCAAAAACGTCAAGTGAAGAAATTCCAAATATATGAAGAGAAGACCATAATTTCAAGAACGTCTTCCCAAGATTTGAAGTATGAAGTACATGCCAAATATTGGTCGGAGAAAGGTCTCAAATCGTGAAATGAGTTATGCCAAGATATGAACTTAAGGAGATACACGAGAAGCCATTTTAAAAGATTTTGTCCTTCGGCTAACTATCGATTAAATTGTGCTACTTTGCTTTCGGACTAATAACTACTCAAATAAGTCAATATGAATCACTTGTGAACCATGACAAATAGTTAAAAAATGCTAGTAACCCATTTCCTTTTATAATAACTAGGATTGCGGGGAGAAAAAGTATTACACAATTTGGATGTATGAGTAGTGTTAGCATTGTAACTTGTACCAACAATGATCTCGTTTTTGCACTTAGCATGGAATGTATGACAATCAAGGATGACGAAGTTTACTCTAAGGGGCATTTACTTGTTTCTATTCTTTGACCCTAAAAGTCACATTCGTGATGAAAATCATACATTATGTCTTTACACATCTTCGTAGTATGTTGCAAGTCTTTTACTCTTCAATAAAGGTTAATAAAATTGAACTTTGGTGATGCTTAGATACTTTATTCTAGCATTGCGTGAGGGCACGGCAATGGCTTAGTATGGGGGAGTGATGAGATGGCATTTATACATGATCTCATCGGTCTTTTCGGGCTTTAAATGCATAAAAATGTCATAAAATACCATATATATGCTTGTGTTTGTTTACTTGTGTATTTTAGGTATGGATATCGTGAAAAAGACAAAAGATCACAAGAAATAAGGAAAACGGACACGAGAAACGAAGCCGTACAAAGAACCGGGCCCTAGATCATGATTTATCCAACATTTACCCTTGAAGACTTGAAGATATGCAAGATTGATCCTCAATGAATGAAGAATTGACACTTAAAACCCTTGTGAAATCATAATTACAAGTTTGGTCCCTTAAGTTTGTCAAAATTACACAAATGGTCCTTCAACTTTGAAGAAATGGCAAGTTTAGTCCCTCAACAATTCTAAATTGCAAATTATGGTCCCTCATGGAGTTAAAGTTGCATTGAAGACCTTTGTAGATCAACAATGTCCAAGATCAGTCCTTGAATTATCTCAAAATGGCAAAAATAATCCTTGTAAACCTTTTTGAAAACTTTTGTGCCAAAAATGCAAAGTTGGTAAAGTTTATAACAAAGGGAATGAAGTTTGTTGACTGATAAACACGTTTTACAAGTTTTGCCAAAGAACAAGGGTTAAAGTTGCCACAATGAAACTTTCAAACACAAAAATGCGCCAAACACCTTTTCTCCCCTAATTTCGGATCAAATGTACCACTATTCACCTTTTCACCACCCAAAATTTACTCCACTTAAACAAGGGGTAATTTTCAATTACCTTTGCACACACTTGATTCACATGTGCAGAAACACATCCCAACCTTAAAACCCTTAATCCCACTCACTATGGACCCCACCCCCAATTCCCGTTTAACCAATCACATGACTACTTCACCTCCAAGTAATCTAACGTGGCAAAATCAACAGCTGAGAGTCCTTGCTTCATTCCAAAGCTAAAATGAACATCCAAGATCACTTTGGACAACTCACACCAAGAAAACGTCTAGAAGGCTCAAGGATAGAATAGGAATTTCACTTCTAGGGTTTGTGAATAGTGCTAAGCTTGGCATTTGCCTATAAATAGACTCCTCAACCTGTGAGAGAGCTTTGTTCCAGATTTTAGCTTTTAAATCTTTGTAATTCCTTTTTATGAAATAAAGTTTGAATTTCTGAAAATTTTGAATTCTTGTCTGTTATTTATAAAAGTTTGGTGTCTGATAAGCTAAAATCTGAGTTCCATAATCTTGTTTGAAGGTTTTTGAGGCAAGGGTTTAAGTGATAAAGCTTGTGCTTCAAAAATCAGAAAGTTATTGTTTATCTGATCTCACTTTTTGGTTTGTTCATCTTAGCAGCATTGGAAGCTGGTACTTGTTCTGCTAGTACCTAAGCTCAAACAATCCAAGGCCTGGATGTAGGTCTTGGAGGTTTGCACCTTCTTCCCTTTTCATTTTCTCTCTTATTTTTCTGAATTTTGTGATTATTGCATGATTATTGGTGAATCTGTGATTTTGTGGTTGATTATTGTTAATCTGGTGTTGTTTGATGTTATTGAAGTGTTTGTGGTTTGATTTGTGGTTTGAATCTGGATAATCCTTTGAAAATTTATGAAAACAGGTTTTTAAGGGGTGTTTGGGTTAATTGCATTAGTTAGATTTGTGGTTTGATAAGTGTTAGTTTTGTGCTTGTGGTTATTAGTACATGTTTATCTGATATACTTGGCTGCTTATCTGCAATTTTTGTGGTTCGAAACACCTAGATTCATAAAAAGGGTATAAAATCTTGTTACTTGGTAAAATTGGCTAGGATTTTGAGGACACCTAGATCTAATCATAGACTAGGGTTAACAAGTGTTAAATCTAGGTTAACTACACCAGGGAAAGAGGTTTGAGTGCTTGAATTTGGATCTGTGGTCAATTAGATCAGCAAAAGGTTTCTGCATATGCACCTTGTTCATCAGTAACTGTTTATGCTTTGATCTTGTTATTTACTTTGATTCAGTGTATGATTCAAGTTTGTGTGTGCTTATTCATAGTTTATATAGCTTGTGTATGCATCCTGTTGAGTTTGGTTGGCTTATTCAGGCTAAATCTGCTTATTTATGCATAACTGCTTATTTTCCATGTCTGTGCATCATCTGGTGACTGTTTGATTGATTATGGCTTATTGTGTGAACCAAATTTAGATTTTCTTGTTGCTATTGACTCCTGGTGATTCACTGATCACAAGGGTGCCCTTGTTTCCAATTGAATCCAACTAAATCTCTCTAAAAAGCTTGGTCAAATAGTCAAAGCAGTGGGAACCAGTTCCTACTGAAAGTTGCCACTGCTAGTGTTAATTGGGTTTCAGCTTATCAATAAGCTATAATAGCTTATTTTAACCAGCAACAACTTGTATTTTGTAATAGGTGCTCATTATTTGACCCATTTGTTCATACTGGAGCATTTGGTGGGTTGACTTTAGGGTTTGACTAGAAAACCAACTTAATTGACTTTTTCATAAGTGCTTATTGGCTTATTCTGGCTTATTGGTTTTGCTTATTGGAATTTTGTTGATTTTTTGGCTTATTGAGTTCATTTGTGACATTTTGCAAGTTGAATCAAGTCCTGAGGTGCCTTATTTCTCAAAAACGACTATTTTGTCTTTTAGTGAAACAATACTTTGCTTATTTCTGGCTTATTGAGTGTGCTTTTTTAAAATTTCTTTTTAAACATCTTTTAAGCATCCCAAAAGAAGGTTGTGTGTCAAATTAGAGCTTATGGCATTAGCTTATTGCTTAATGGGCTAAAAAGCCCAATAAGGATAAGCTGTTTGCATAATAAGATGTGATAAGCTCACTTTCAGCTTTTGGGCCTTTCGAGTTTTGTGTTTAGAATCAAAATTTGAGTCAGATTGGGCTTTTCCAAGTTAATTGGGCCAGGTTTGACTTTTTGGGCTAAAAAGCCCATTTAAGTTGACTGTTTTTGGTTTTGGCCCATTTGAGGGCCCAATAGGAGTATTCTGGTCATTTCACTTTCATTTTTTGTTTATTTAGGTTAAAATAAACTAGTTTGCAAGTTTTTAGAATTTTTTATAAATTTTGGATTTTTAATATTATTTTTATATTATTTTATTATTATTTTTCAAATTTCACATTTTTCAACTTTTTACATTTTTCTTAGCTTAAATACATTAAAATAGGAATTTTTCAACTTTTAGAATAATTTTATCACTTTTAGATTAATTTTTATAATTATTTTAAGTTTTAATAGTTTTTAAATCATTTTAAATAGTTTTTCTTAGTTTAAAAATTTCTAAAAATAGTTTTTAATCTTTTTAGGTCTTTTTAGAGGTTTTCCAATTGAAAAATCTTTATTTGGGCTTTTTGATAATTTATTTGATTTTTAGGGCTTTAATTAGCATTTAAAAATTGAATATTTAATTATTTAAAAGGTTTAAAAAAGTAATGATCATTGGTAAACTCTTAGTTTATTTATTTTGATTTTTGGTGAATTTTTGGTAATTTTTAGAATTAATTTTTATTTTTGTAGTTTTTACGGTTTTACGTTTTGTCGTCGTAGTATTAATTTCACGTCCTCGTCATCTTCTTTTCTCATCCCTTTCTAAACCAATATTAATATCAAATCATTTACATCTTAGTCACACACATATACCTCCTTAGGAAACGAACTTGGAACTCCATTGGGTCATTAGTGCTTGATTTTCCTAAACCATCACTTAATACTTACCGCTTTTACGCACCTTTTCCTAAAGGTCGTAATTTACCACAATCAGTACACGATTCAATACAAAGGACGTACATAGAGGTCTCAAGATGGGTAATTCGGTCAGGTTGAGTAAAGGTTCATTTAGAATTCGTCACTTACTAAAAAAAAATCAGAATACGTTACAAAAGGAACTATATATCGATACCGACGTAGAATCTAGTGGTTGTTCCTACTGGTATATTTAACCTCGTGCCATAGACTTTTCTAGATCAATAATGGATGGCTAAGATTTTATATATGCTAAAAGTAGAAAAGATATTGAAGTTACCTGTTGCACGTTACTTCCTCAGATTTAAACATCAGTCCACCTAAAATTAAGTGTTCGTTGTTTCACGTGCTTTAGGCTCCCTCGGCTGCTCAACGCAAATCTAAAAGTCAACAAACCCAGTGTATTGTCAAGGTGGATACCGCATCTAATGCATCTTTGGCCGATCTAATCCGCCTAAACCACTAGTAATTCATTTTTGCTGTTGGCGCCACATTGTCTTGACTACATTTTTAGATATAGTAACCTTCTGCGTCATCCCAGTTATCCTTAAGTGCACTTCTTTGAACTGTCAAATTAAACATTAATGAAACATGGTACAATAGTTATGTGTCACTTACATATTTCCATATTCCTGTAGGAGATTCTGCAAATATATCAGCAGAGAACAAGTCATTTGATCGCTCAACCTATACATTTAAAAATACGACAAAGTCATTATTAACCGCATTACACAACTATTAGTGAAAGCTTGCAAATGAATAAAGAAGTACCGTTTCACGTACTCGAGTGGGAGATTCTCCATGTATATCATCATCGTTTGAACCCTCACTCTGTAATATCATTAAAACATAAGTATACCAAAGAGCCTACATGTTAAATCATAACTACAGTAAAAAAATGCACCTTTCAGCACACACGATGTATATACCTATACCTAATCAACTTCGGCTGAAAATAGACTTTGTTCAAACAATCTGATTCTTCGGTATTCGTATCTTATTCTCCATGTATATCATCACCGTTTGAACCCTCACTCTGTAATATCATTAAAACATAAGTATACCCAGAGAGCCTACATGTTAAATCATAACTACAGTAAAAAACACACCTTTCAACACACACGATGTATATACCTATACCTAATCAACTCCGGCTGAAAATAGACTTTGTTCAAACAATCTGATTCTTTGGTATTCGTATCTTAAACTCCTACACATATATACACACTACACAGACACGACACTCACTAACAACAGTTGAATCAATAAATCTCTTCCTAACATGTGTCACGGGCAATCCGCAAGCTTAAATCCATCTCACACCACACTCACCGAATCGGCGATTTTCGTTACTTAAAGTTCTAAAATTTTCGCCAGATATCTATTACATAAATATACCTTCATGCTGGTACTCCTAATTTTATCATCAGGCTTTGGAAACGAAGCAATTGTTCACCCACCCACTGGTCTACCGTGTAGCGTTCGTGTGCATAAACATATCATCATGATCATAGCCAAGGAAACTCAAATATCTGACACAACTTATAACGCCGGAAAAAGAACCAGCGAAAGCACCCATTTATTCATTGCTGCCAGAAAATGTACTTTTCCAATGTATTGAATGCTACATTTTTCTACTTTCAAACTAATAAGTCTCAGCGAGAAACGACCACATATCTGAGCAAACTTATTTTTGGGGCATCTGGATACGCAGCACAAATGGCGTCAACAAAGAGGTCAGGGATAACAGCCTTCCATTAATAGACAAAAAAATACCACATCCAAAATAGATGAATGGGTACCTCTGGGTTTTAGGAAAATGGACAATAGTAGGCTCAGATATGACGCCCTTCAGGGAAACCGGACGCACACGGCATGGCTGCGTCCTCAAAAGGTTGCCCCGCCAAGGTCCGGGGAGCCTCAAGTTTAACCTAAACGAAACCTTACAATGAATCCTTAACTTTCCAAAAAACCCAAACAGATACAAACTTTCTTTCTGCAAACAAAAATCAAAACGACCCATAAACATCATTGACATCCCGGCAACAACGTCGCCTAGCGCAGATGGCGGCAACAAAGAGGTAGGGAACTTTTCAAAAACCTAAGTAGATACAAACTTTGTTTCTTCATACACAGATGAAAAGGGCAGCAAGCTCAAAACAATAATATCATCACGACCAACAATAAACCGAAACTAACTTCATACGTTTAGAGGATACGTTACCTATGGCAGCAAGCTCACCAAGTCGTGCCAACAATGATTCACCACGACCGGCATGGGTGCAAACACGTGGTCGGCAACCTTAAAAGGCCACCTTGTGTAGGAAACCAATCAATATGAAATTCATAATCAAGCTAAAATTCATGATGCGTATAACCTCGACTCTTTGGCTCTAACAATTCCAATATGTGCCTCACACATAAACCCCAAAAGTAAAGCCGCCATAGTTGCAAACAAATTCTAGTAAACATCATAATCATTAAACATCATAAAAATAAGCCATACCCACATAACCTTAACATGGGAAACCCATAATCATCAAGATAAGATTTTCATGGAAAAACAAACATACCACAAATGATCACATGCAAATGAAATTATTACCTACTTGTTTGAGCTATTGGATCCAAAATCAAATCGTCCATTAGTTTTCGCTATCATCGTTTGTGTTGGGAATCTAAGTTTATAAGATTCCATGTATCATAGATTTAAACACAAATCAAGCTGTTTGATATTAACTTGCATGTGCCTAGGAGGCAGGCAATTATCGCAAGACTCACAGAGATCTAAGTCTCTGTGAGCAACCTCAGAGGAGTCTATGTCAGAGACATTGTCAAGGAAGTCGAAGATTACTTGAAGACATACTCATTGGCTGTGATGGATAACAACCAAGATGTATTAGGGACTCTAAGAGGTTGACGGTTAACAGGGGTAGCAATACCCTGTTAACACTTAGTACACTTTGGACATACCTTAGTGTGTACGAGACTATGAAGAAAAGGGAAACTGTGTCAGGTCTGTTTCCCTAAAGCATTGTGGCAGACTACCAAGAATAGAAGAGCATCATATGATAGAGGTCTGACAAGTGTCTGTCTAGTGTAGTCACCATCAACCAGTACTTGGAGTCAACCTCGTACCACTATAAATAGGTTATGTAGCCTAGAGTTAATGTTCAACACTTTGACACAATTCACACATTAACTCTTAGAACTTATAGAACCAAACAGCTGCGACTGTGTTCATAAGTTAGGTTTTGGTTTGTCCAAAGTGCGCACAACACATTGTCATCAAACGGTGTTATCCATAACACTTGTAATTCTTTATTATACAATAATAAGTATTACGTTTGAAAAGTAATTAAGTGTGTTGATTAGTTAAGTTTATTGTTTCGAGCTTGGTTTAGGGACTTACAATTGGTATTAGAGCAGTTTTTGATATTAAAACCCTCATAAACATCGTTCTAAGTTTTATAATCAAGATCCACCATGCCTGAAACAAGCAATACACCTCCACCACCACCTCCGTCTTCTGGGAACAACACTAATCCACCACCAACATCACCAAGACCCACTCCTCCACCTTAAAATGAAGATGATCTACCTCAACTTCTTGACTCAAGAGGCGGATCTCATGTCACCAATGTACCAGTCTTTGATGAAGATGATTTTGCAAGTTGGAAGAGTTAATTCCTCGTGTATCTCGACGGACTTGAACCATTTCTTCTAGAAATTCTAGATAACGGACCTTATGTTCCCATGACGCTTACCTCTACTGATGAGAATCCTCTTCCCAAACCTCTCAAGCAGTGGACTCTAGCTGATAGGAAATTGGCAAACCAAGACAAACATATCAAGAGCATCATTATATCCTGTCTTCCCAAACACATCATGAAGTCTGTAATTCAGTGTCCTACAGCCAAACAAATGTGGACAGACCTTATCCTTGGTCATGAAGGATCCTCTTAAACCAGAGAAACCAAGGTTCAGGCACTCAGACTTCAGTTCAATGCTTTCAAGGCACTTGAAGGTGAAAAGGTTCAACAAACATATACAAGGCTGAAGATTCTTCTCAATGACCTTGCTATGAATGACGTCACTATTGGTCAAGCTAAAGTAAATGCCACATTTGTCAACAGCCTTCCAAGAAAATGGCTGAGTATGAATCAGACTTAGAGAGCTAATAACTCAATCAAGAATGACACCTTAGCTCAGCTATATGGAAAGTACAATTATGAATAAGGGCTGATTGATACCATATACAAATCAGAGACTGAAAGATTTGTAATTCAGGGAGCAACATCCAAAGCTTTGATTTCTACCCCACACCCTCAGGACAACGACTCTGATGTTGAAGAAGACACACGCAGCAGCCAAGAGTTCTTGATAGACCTTAATGCTGAATTTCATGAAAGAGCCTTGCTAGCTAATCAAAGGAGATTCTACAAAAGATCAGGGAGAGTAGGATCAGCTAGCAAACAAACTCACAAATCAAAAGAAACTTGCTTTGCCTGTGGAAAACTTGGACACTTTCAAAAAGATTTTCCTTCCACAAAGACATCCTCACCTTCTTATCCATCATCTTCCACCAAACCATACAAATTCAAATCACAACATAACAACTCATCTCACCAATTCAACTCCTCGGACAATGAGAAGAAGGATTACAAGAACAAGTATAAGGCACTTAAAGCTGAGTTAGAACAGATGAATTTAAAGCTTGAAGCTCTGTCTAAGAAGAAAGGGGGTGATAAGAAGACAGAGAAAGGGTTGGTAGCTGAAGCGTATGATTCGAATGATGAGCCGCTGACTTCGGATGAGGAAGATACTACTAGAGTCGGGGCTTTCATGGCAATAGCTAACGATGAACCAGCTGTTGGGAAAGGAGATGCAAGATCATGACAACGGGTTGACACACAATGAAAAAGGTACACATGTTGCTATCTATGTATGAAAGTGATGAACGCAAACATGTCCTTAATTACACCATTGTTGATTTACACTTTGTTGAGGAACAAAGAAAGAACTTGTTGGGTAAGTTTCACTCTATTAAACATGAACTGTTAACTGCTAGGGTTGAATGTGAAACTCTCAAACAGGTTAATTCTGAAAAGATATCTCTTCAAAATGAAGTTAATAGGTTAACCTTAAAAGAATAGTGCCTTAAATGATCAAGTATCTGAATTAATAAGGTTATAGAAAAATGGTTGTGCAGTAGATTCACTATAGATGAATTGCTTAATGATGAACTACCTACTGACACAAAAAGGGATATCTTTGCCAAGAAAAACAAATTAAAAATTCTCACCAAACCTAAAGAGATTGTTTTCAAATCTACAGAGACAATATATATGTCAGATCCCCTCTTGACTGATCTACCTGTCTCTGAAGATGTGGTTGATTTACCACCCTTACCAAAACTCTTAGGAGTTGAACCCAGCAGTTCTTCTAGAGGAGTTAAGGCTGAACCCAAAACAGATGTTGAGAAACCACCAGCTAAGGTATTTGTTGTACCAGTTAAACAATCGGTTAAGCAAGTTGCCTTTAAGCATGTCTCAAAAAAATCTGTGAACAAAGTGATTCCTCAACTGAAGAACGCCTGTTGTCATTAATGAAAGAAGTAGAACTCTTGAAACAACATATTAAGCCTTCCGCTGAATGCTCTACTTCCTATGAACCTAAGTCTATTCTAGGAGAACCCAAAGGTGAAAGGATAGTCAAACCTTACTACAATATTTGTAAAAACTCTCATCACATGACCATAGATCATGATAGATAAATGGCTGTTAAGAGATCTCAGACACCTTCTAGGGATAGACAACAGGCTTCTAGGAGACAATTCGGTAACTACAGACCTTATCCTCCTTGTAAATTTTGTGGATTCAAAGACCATCACTCAGATGAGTGCAGTGACTTTCTAGGATGTGACATATGTGGAAGGTTCACACATGAGACAGCTAACTGTCCTTCCTATCGTCAAAAGTTCTACAGGAACTCAAGAGTTGCTAATCAGCAATTCAGGGAACCCACTGGAAAGTGGGTTCACCATACGAACTAACTTGTTTCTATGTATCTGTGTAGAAACATCTTAAGGAATTGGTATGGTATCTAGACAGTGGCTGTTCTAGACGCATGACAGGGATTCGACAATACCTGCACAGATACTCAAAGGAGCCAGGTCCTAAAGTGGTGTTTGGGGATAATTCTTCAGGCGACACAGAGGGATACGGCTCAGTGAACTGCAATGGGATAACTTTTACAAGGGTTGCTGATATGAGCTAAAACTCATATCAATTTATCAACAAATAACCCTAAAACATGAAGCAAAATACCAATTTATCTTGTAAAAACAGTATTATGTGGTATGTTTGTGTTTGTGTACACTTGTGTAGGTAAAAGGATGCATTTTCAAGCAAACAAGGGAAAATCAAGCTTAATTTGATGAAAAAGACAAAGAAGGATCAAAAGTGACAAGACTTTGAAGTACAAGGACCTATCTTGACAAACTGCCAAAGTTGAAGGACCAAAGTGTAAATATTGTAAAAAGTCAAGATCATAGTCAAACAAGGTCAACATTCAAGTCAACTCAGTGAAAGGATCATTTTTGCTCAAGGATGAAGTTTGAAGGACTAAAAATGCCAAAGAAATGAAGCTGCTAGCCTTTAAATGCAATCTGCCCAAGTTAAGGGGTGATTTCTGCCATAAATGGAAAGATAATACAAGTGATCCATGTGAAAGAGTTATTGTCCAATGAGAAGCCAAAGAATTAAGGACATGGATTGCCACATAATGGCATTTATTATCCACTACTGCCGCCATCAATTAATGAGAGTATCACAACAGTGCAATCCGTGTGCATTATTTTCAACCAATAACCATATGACACGTGGCATCTTCAAACATTCAAAAATTCCCAGGATCGTTTTGGAGCTAGAGTGGATTTCATGGAAAGTTATAAACATCAAAGTTGCTTATTTTTGAGAGACGAATCCATTGGTCATGATCAATTAACATGGAATCAACTCAATCAAGAAACCCCAATTCATGTTCATACCTGGAAATTCAGTTGAGCAGAATTATGACACGTGGAGACCTGGGATTGGTCCCAACACGTCACCAACCCCAACAAGTCTCCTTCTCAAGCCTATAAATAGCTGTTTAGTCTTCATTTCTTGTAGTGTAGTTGTAAGTGTGAAAACACACACATTTACATTTTTCTCTCATGATTTTCCCTTTTTAGCTAAACTACTCAAGAGTTTGACACACTCTTGAGTTAGTTAGATAGTTAGTTACCTTTTTAACAGCTTTGTAACAAATCTCCATTAATAAAATTCAAATTCAACTTTTCCCGCCAAATCTTCTCATCATCTTTACTGTTCATTCCTTGCTTCCATTGATACTATTGTTGCTGAATTGAGTTTGTTATGATCATTCATTGATCATAACTGACTTTGATTGAAGAAAGTAGTTGTTTGTTTGATTTCAGTCCAAATTCATAGCACAAGTGATGAATTCAAGCCATTATGTTGATTCTAGTTGATGAGTAGCTGTTTGTTGATTGTAGATAAGTGAATCTAGTGCTAAGGTGGTGGTTAGCACTAGACTAGAGAGTTCAGCACTCATCTACTGCTCAAAGGTTCCTTCACAAGGTTCAAATGCTTCTGATTTTTGATTCCACTTAATTGTCAAATGCATGCTTCATTTCTAGCTTAAATCCTTAGTGAATGCATGATAAAACTTGTTTAGATTGATCTTTACTTGATTCTAGTTAGGTTGTAGCTTAAGTGTTGCTTTTCTGCTTATTGCTTTGATAATTGTTCTAGCTTATAGCCTTATTCAGTCACTTTTAGATTTACCTCCTTATTTGAGTTCTAGTTGTCTTCATGACTTGCAAGTAGCCTTCACACATCTCTTTTTGACCATTAAGTTTGGTTTGATAAAGGATTTTACTCAGCTTTAACTGGTGCTATAAAAGTCTTCACAAAATTTCCATAAAGTTCAGTAAAGATTGATTTTCAAGTGTTAATTGTTGGCAAGTTAGTGTTCATTTCAAGTCACCAAGTGATAACAAGTAGTTTTGTACCATTTTCAAGTCAAGTATAAGGTCAAAAAGGCAATTGGCAAGATAAAAGTTTGGGTTCATTTTCAGTCAGTTTTGCTAAAAAAGTTGTCAAATTCATTTGGCTTGCATTTGCTGGTTTCTTTATGAAATTTAACCAAACCAGTTCTCAAAGCTAGTTCATATTATGAAGTTTCATAGTCCATAAGCATTTGATACAGTTTCTGATTGTGGTAAAATACGACCTTTAGGAAAAGGTGCGTAAAAGCGGTAAGTATTGAGCGATGATTTAGGAAAATTAACACTAATGACCCTTAATGAAATGAAAGTTCGTTTCCCAAGGAGGTATAGTGTGTGAGAAATTTGTTAAATGTTTGTGATTAATGATTGGTTTAGAAGGGGATGAGAAAAGAAAATGACGAAGACGTAAAAATAAAAATTAACAAAAAAAAATCACTACTAGAAAGTTAAAACGTAGAACCTTAAAAACCACAAAAATAAAAATAAATTCTAAAAATTACCAAAAATTTACCAAAAATCAAAAATAATAAACTAAGAGTTTACCAATGATCAAAACTTTTTCAAACCTTTTAAATAATTAAATATTCAATATTTAAATGCTAATTAAAGCCCTAAAAATCAAATAAATTATCAAAAAGCCCAAATAAAGATTTTTCAATTTGTAAACCTCTAAAATGACCTAAAAAGATTAAAAACTATTTTTAGAAATTTTTAAACTAATAAAAACTAATTAAAATGATTTAAAAACTATTAAAACTTAAAATAATTATAAAAATTAATCTAAAAGAGATAAAATTATTCTAAAAGTTGCTAAATTCCTATTTTAATGTATTAAACCTAAGAAAAATGTAAAAAGTTGGAAAATGTGAAATTTGAAAAATAATAATAAAATAATAATAAAATAATATTAAAAATCCAAAAATTATAAGAAATTCTAAAAACTTGCAAACTAGTTTATTTTAACCTAAATAATCAGAAAATCAAAGTGAAATTACCAGAATACCCCTATTGGGCCCTCAAATGGGCCAAAACCAAAAACAGTCAACCAAATTGGGCTTTTGGGCCCAAAAAGTCAAACTTGGCCCAATTGACTTGGAAAAGCCCTATCTGACTTAAATGTCAATTCTAAGAACAAAACTCTAAAGGCCCAAAAGCTGAATATGAGCTTATCATAGCTTATTTAACACTCAGCTTATTCTTATTGGGCTTTTCAGCCCATTAAGCCATAAGCTAATGCCATAAGCTCTAATTTGACACACAACCTTCTTTTGGGATACTTATGAGATCTGTAAAAAGAATTTTTGAAAAAGCTCACTCAACAAGCCAGAAATAAGCAAAGAAAAATTTCACTAAAAGACAAAATAGTCGTTTTAGAGATTTAGGGCACCTCAAGACTTGATTCAACTTGCAAAAGCTTTCAAATGGACTCAATAAGCAAAATCAATCAACAAAAATCCAATAAGCACAACCAATAAGCCAGAATAAGCACAAATGAACTTATGTAAAAGTCAAAGGAGTTGGTTTTCTAGTCAAACCCTAAAGTCAACCACCCAAATGCTCCAGTATGAACAAATGGGTCAAATATGAGCACCTATTACAAAACAAAGTTGTTGCAGGTTGGAATAAGCTATTATAGCTTATTGATAAGTTGAACCCAATTTAATACTATCAGTGGCAACTAGCAGGGGAAAGGAGTTCCCACTGCTTTGACTATTTGACCAAGCTTATTTGAGAGTTCTGGTTTGATTCAGTTGGAAACAAAGGCACCCTTGTGATCAGTGAATCACAAGGAGTCAATAGCAACAAGAAAATCACAAATTGGTTCACACAATAAGCCACAATAAGCCAAACAGTCACCAGATATGCACCAGATATGGAAATAAGCAGTTAAGCACTTAATAAGCAGATTTAGCCACAATAAGCCAACCAAACTTAACAGGATGCATACAAAAGCTATATAAACTAAGAACAAACACAAAGTAACAAGAATCAAACTCTGAATCAAAGAAATCAACAAGATCAAAGCACAAAATGTTTCTGATGAACAATGAACAATATGCAGACAAGTTTTGCTGAACTACTTGACACTTGATCCAATTTCAAGCCTCAAATCCTTCTTCCCTGGTGTGATTAACTCAGATTTAGCACTTGTTAGCCCTAGCCTAAGCCTAGATCTAGGTGTCCTCAAAATCCTAGCCAATTTTACCAAGTTTTGAAGATTTTATAGCCAAATAATGAATCTATATGATCAAACCCACAAAACCTGCAAACAGATGAACAAATACACCTAACAAGCAGATACTAACACTTTCTTACACAAAACAAGCACTTAACAAACCACAATCCTAACTTATGCAGTAAACCCAAACACCCTTTTAAAACTTGATTCCACAAATTTTCAAAGGCTTATGAAGATTTAACCCACAAATCAGATCAATAACACCTCAATAACATCAAACCAAGCCAAATCAACAATAATCCACCACAATAACACAGATTCAAGCAAAAACATGCAATAATCACCAAATTCAGAAAAATAAAAGAGAAAATGAAAAGGGAGAAGGATGCAAACCTCCAAGACCTACATCCAGGCCCTGGATTGTTTGCGCTTAGGTACTAGCAGAACAAGTACCAGCTTCCAAGCTGCTAAGAAGAACAAACCACAAGGTGAGATCAAAATAATGCCAACTTTCTGATTTTTGATGCACAAGCTTTATCACTTAAAACCTTGCCTCAAAAACCTTCAAACAAGATAATGGAACTCAGATTTTAGCTTATCAAACACCAAACTTTTATAAATAACAGATTAGAACTCAAAATTTTAAGAAATTCAAACTTTATTTCATAAAAAGGAATTACAAAGATTTAAAGCTAAAATATGGAACAAAGTGACTCTCACATGTTGAGGTCTCCTTTTATAGGCATATGCCTGGCTAAACACTATTCACAAACCCTAGAAGTGAAATTCCCTAAATGCCCTAAGTCCTTCTAGATGTTTTGATGGAATGAGCTGTCCAAGTGCATCCAAACCGTTTATAGTAGCTTTGATATGAAGCAAATGATGTGGGCTGTTGATCTTGACACGTGGCAAGCCTTGGTGAGGAAGTTGTCACATGATGGTGAAACGGTTTTGGTGGTGGGGCCTCTTGGTGAGTGGGAGTGAGTGTTTTAAGGTTGGGATGAGATTATAGGCGTGTGAATCAAGTGTGGGAAAGGGTAATTTCATTTTACCCTTTGTTTTAATGAAGATAGTTACTGGGTTCTTGGGGTGAACAGTAGTAACTTTTGATCCGATTTTGGGGGATTGGTTTTGTTTGGCGCGTGTTGATGTGTTTGAAAGTTTCAATGCACACCTTTAGTCCTTATATTTCCTTTCTTTTTGCATTTGTGTTCAAAAGTCCATCAGCGCCCATTTATACTTGTAACAACTTTCACATCTTGTCATTTTTTGCACAAAACTTTCCAAAAGGTGTATCAAGGGTTATTTTTGGAACTTTTGCATATTTGAAGGATTGATCTTGGACATTTTTGATCTTCAAAGGTCTTCAATGTATCTTTGGCTTGATGAGGGACCATAATTGATAATTTGAAATTGTTGAGGGACTAATCTTGACATTTCTTCAAAGTTGAAGGACCTTTTGTGTAATTTTGACAAACTTAAGGGACCAATCTTGTAATTATTAATATACAAGGGTTTTAAGTGTCATTTCTTCAATAAGTGAGGATCAATCTTGTTTGTCTTCAAGTCTTCAAGGGTATTTGTTGAATTTTCCATGATTAGGGCCCGGTTCTTTGTACGGCTTCGTTTCTCGTGTCCGTTTTTCCTTGTAACTTGTGATCTTTTGTCTTTTTCACGATATCCATACCTAAAATACACAAGTAAACAAACACAAGCATATATATGGTATTTTATGACATTTTATGCATTAAAAGCCCGAAAAGAACGATGAGATCATGTATAAATGCCATCTCATCACTCCCCAATACTAAGCCATTGTCGTGCCCTTACGCAATGCTAGAATAAAGTATCTAAGCATCACCAAAGTTCAATTTTATTAACCTTTATTGAAGAGTAAAAAGACTTGCTGTTGGGAATAAATTAAGGCCAGATCACTTGAGCGCTGACAAGAACAAAACAAGCGTTGACAAGAACAAAACAAACGCTGACAGCTCAAGCGTTGACAAGTTAAAGTCAAGCGTTGACACATTGAAGACAAGCACTGATGGAAGATATATTCTACGCGTGTAATATATTCTAGAATACTTCTAGTAAAGATAAGAACAATAATGTATTTTCTATATTTATCTTTACCTAGAATAGTTGATACGTAGTTTATTGTACAAGGCTTCTTATGTCTATAAAAGAAGGCCTTTAGGTTATAAGTTTCATATAAGTTTTCGTTCGTAAACATCTTTCATTGTAAGCAAGTTTGATATTGATAATCAAAGTGAAAGTTTGTTTACATCATTGTATGTTCTTGTTTAAGTGTTAAATTCCGCATAACACTTAGATTCATAAAGCATATACAAAGGTTTATCTACGTGTATTACTTGATCTAATCTCGTATACACAAAGCTAATCGATCTAAGTTTGGGATCAACAAGTGGTATCAGAGCTTGTTGAGGAACTTTTGATCTTAAAGAACACCAGAACCCTAAAATCACCAAACACCCTAATTTTCTCAGAAACCCTAACAACATCATGTCTGAAGCAATAACCTCCTCCTCCTCAGCCTTACCAAACGTCAAGATTCCCATGCTTGATGCAACCAACTTTGACCTATGGAAGTTCAACTTTGAACAATATCTGGGGATCTATGACTACACACTCTGGGAGATTATTGAATATGGAAACACATTCAATAAGGCTCAAAAGATTCTTGATGCCATTACTTAAAGATCAGCTGTTGCTGGATGTTCTGAAGCAGATAAGAAAGAAAAACCTGGAGATGGTAGAGCTGTGGCTGCTGATGACAATTGCAAAGAAAAGGGTTGACATGAAAGCCCTAAATATTCTGAAAGTCTCATTGGGACAAGAAAACCAGCATAAATATAGAGGCTATGAATCTGCTAAGGAGCTTTGGGAAGCTCTTGAAGTTGCATATGGTGGCAATGCAGACACTAAGGAGGAAAAGAAAAAGCAACTTTTGCATGATTATGCTGTCTTCAAAGCTCAACCCAATGAGAAACTGAGTAGTGTGAGAAGCAGATTGCTTGACATTACTAGCAAGTTGTCCTTCATGGGGACACAAGTTGGTGATGTTGACATCAATGCTACCTTTCTTAAAAGTCTTGGTGAGGCATGGAAGATTGAGGCAAGATCTATTTTTGCCAACAATACTTACAAGAGCTCCTCGTTTGATGAAATCTACAACAAACTAAGACTGTTGGAAGATGAAACTCTCTTAGAACATGGAAGCAAATCTACCACCAGCAACATGGCCTTCTTCTCTCATAGTGAAGGTCAATTCAATCAGAAGGACTCTTATATGCATCCAGTTACTGGATCATCATATGTCAGCGTTGGAACAAGTCCTGTCAACGCCTCCTATTCAGACGCTGACACATTTAAGAGTGACTCCCCAAGAGTTAAACCTGCTGGTTTAGATTTGGATACTGTTTGTGCCTACATTGCTTCTTTGCCAAATGGTTCAGTGATTACATATGAGGACCTTGAGCAGATAAGTGATGAGCACTTGGAAGAGATGGACATCAAGTGGAACATGGCTCTTGCTAGTATAAGAGCAAATAGGTGGAACAGAAGGTTTAAAAAGAAGATGGCCTTCAATGCTAAAGACACAGCTGGATTTGATAAATCCAAAGTTGAATGCTACAACTGTCATCGTATGGGGCACTTCATGAGGGAATACAGATCTCCTAGAAGATCTGATGCTGGTAAACCCTCAAGTCAGGTTGTTAAAGCTCAGGATTCCAAAGCTATGGTTGCAGTTCAAGGAATTAATGGTACAGGATGGGATTGGAGCTATCTGGCTAAGAATGCTAAAGAGGATAAAGCTTTGGTTGCTGATATTGAAGAAGAAGAGCATGTTGAATATGCTCTCATGGCACACTCCTCCTCTTCATCTGATAATGAGGTATATGATGATGCTTTTTGTAGCAAAGGTTGTAGGTTAAACACTGAAAGACTTAACAAAGAGGTGTTAAAACTAAAAGATGATATGAGTACTGAAAGATGTAAATTGTCTAATTACCAACTAGCTCTTACTGAAACTGAGAAAACCGTTTCTGAATACAAGAAAATGGAATTTGACTTAAAAGATAAGATCAATATCTTAAAACATGAGTTAGAGGGTAGTATGGATATTAGAAACATCATGGAAAGGGTTAATGGTGAATTACAGGCTAAGTTAGCTGAGGCCATTAAGAATAAAGATAATGTTGACCTCAAAATTAAAAGATTTGATAGAGCCACCCAAACCCTAGGAGACTGTGTGGCCAAACAAAGGGATCCTAAGGACATGACTGGGATTGGGATGAATGATTACTCTTTGGTTCTCCCACCAGCTGGTGACTTCTATGGTGTCCAACAAAGGGACTTATCTTGGACTGGTTTGCCAGAGCTTCAAGAGGAGGAATTCATTCCTCCACCAAGAGTTGTCACTCCAGTGGAAGAGTATCAACAAAAGTTGACTGACCTAAATGAGTGGAAGAAAGCTAACCCTACTTTATTTGTTAAGGGAGGTTTGCTATGTGAAAGTCCAAATGAGTCTACACCCATTAAGGTTACTAACCCAATCACTGGTAAAGTTGTTGACCTAGGCTCAAACACTGTTAGAAGACCTAGCATTAAATATGCAGAGATGTATAGGAATACTAGGTCACCCAAGAGTCAAGTTAGCAATCATGGAACAGGCTTCTACTCTTCTAGACCTAAGGTTGTGTCTAGAAAAGCTTGTTACACTTGTGGTAGCTTTTCACACTTGGCATACAAGTGTGTCAACGCTCCCAAAGCCAGCGCTGACAGGAATAAGTTCAGCGCTGACAGGAATAAAGTCAACGTTGTTAGGAAGTCAAACGTTGTCAGACCCAAACCTTGTGTGCAGCAAAGTCCACAAGTGATTAGACCTGCCCCATTCTTTTCTAGAAGGTCTAACACTCATGGACAAAGACCATTTCAAAAGACAAACACCTGGTCAAATAGCAATGGGTTTCTGTAGCAAACCCTAGGTTCAACGCTGACAAGGGTAATTTCAGCGTTGACATGGAGACCCAAGAAAGATCAAAACCCTAATGATAATGGGATTTCAATGACTTGCAATAGATTTAATTACATTTCAAAGGTCATTACAAAACCTATTGGGGTTAACTGGGTATTTCATCCTAAAAAGGATGAGCATGGGGTTGTTGTGAGAACTAAGTCTGTTCTTATTGAACAACCAGATGAATCCAAGTCTTTTGAGACTTGGGTTCCCAAAGAAAACTAATTTGTTTTCTTTATGTGCAGGGCATTCAAAGACAGATCAATGATTATGGATATTGGGATAGTGGATGCTCAAGGCACATGATAGGGAAGGAAGACTATCTGACGAATTTCACCCCTATTAAAGATGGTGATAAGGTATACTTTGGAGGTGGATATGGTACCATCACAGGCAAAGGAACCCTTCTCACCAATAATCTGCGTTTTGAGAACGTCTTCCTGATTGAGAAGAGGTCTGGCAATGAGGTTAAAATGCTTAGGAGTGATAATGGTGGAGAATTTGGGAATAAGAAGTTAGATGATTTCAGTGCCAAGAAAGGAATCACAAGGCAATTTAGTATTGCTAGAACCCCACAACAAAATGGGGTTACTGAGAGGAAAAATAGAACCCTAATTGAAGCAGCCAGAACAATGTTGGCTGATGCTCACTTTCCTATAGCCTTTTGGGTTGAGGCTGTTAATACAGCTTGCTATGTGCAAAATAGAGCATTGGTTAACAAGATTCAGAACAAAACACCTTATGAGTTACTTTAGGGAAGAAAACCTAATATTGGTTTTCTCAGACCTTTTGGTTGTCATGTAGTAGTTTTGGATACTAGTGATGCCTTAGGGAAATTTAGTGCAAAAGGTGATGAGGGTTACTTCATGGGGTATTCAGTCCAGAGCAAGGGCTATAGGGTTTATCTTAAAGAGGACAAACAAATAGTTGAAAGAGTACATGTTAGGTTTTTGGAGAATAAACCTAGTGATCCTGAAAGTGGTCCTAATTGGTTGTTTGATTTGGAACCCTTATCTAGAAATTTAAATTATATGCCTGTCACTAATCTTGACATTGTGAAGGTAACTTCAAATGTTGTGGAGGAACAAGTTGTTGATGTTTCAGGTACACAGGTTAATAAGAAGGTTGGATCACAAGCAGAAAAGGCATCTCCTATATTAGAATATGTCACAATTCCCATTTGGACAGATGCTTTTGCTGCAGCTGCTGCTGCTGGACAAGATAATGGTGGTTTCCAAGTACCACCAGATACAAACATGCATGGTCCTTCAGGCGCTGACAAAGGCAAATCTAGCGCTGACAAGACCAATTCAGACGTTGATGGCTCAGACGTTGACAACAACAGTTCAAGCGTTGTTAGCCCAAGCGCTGACAAACAAGGTTCAGACGTTGACAACACCTTTGCACATCTTTTCTCTTCCACTTTTGAACAAGGTGAACCTTCCAATTCTTATGAAGAAGGTCATCCTTATGTTGATATAAGAGAGTCTGATGAAGAAGATATTGGCAACATGGAGCATGAGGTTGAGGACACCAGACTTTTTGAAGGAGGAGTTCTCACTTCTACTATGAAGAATCACCCCCCTTCTCAGATCATTGGTGATATTATGACTCCAGTTCAGACTAGAAGGTCTCATCAAGGTCTTGGTGGGTTTATTGCCAATATACACAAGAAGGTTGATACCCCTCTTGTGCAAGCATGTTTGTTTGCATGTTTTCTGTCACAAGAAGAACCCAAGAAAATATTTGATGCTCTCAAAGAACCAAGTTGGGTGGAAGCAATGCAGGATGAGCTTCGCCAATTTGCAATTCAGGATGTTTGGGAGCTGGTTGATTGTCCAAGATATGTCAGACCTATAGGGACAAGATGGGTTCTCAGGAACAAAAGAGATGAAAGAGGCATTGTGGTCAGAAACAAGGCAAGGTTAGTGGCTCAAGGTTATACACAAGAGGAGGGGATAGACTATGAGGAGGTCTTTGCACCAGTTGCAAGGATTGAAGCTATTAGGATTTTTCTAGCCTATGCCTCCTGCATGGGCTTCACAGTCTATCAAATGGATGTCAAGAGTGCTTTTCTCTATGGCACCATTGTTGAGGAAGTATATGTCATGCAACCTCCTGGTTTTGAGGATCCAGAGCATCCAGATAAAGTGTATAGAGTCAAAAAGGCTATGTATGGCCTTCATCAAGCCCCTAGAGCATGGTATGGTACTTTGTCTACCTATTTGGTGGACAATGGATTCAAGAGGGGCACCATAGATCAGACATTGTTTACCAAGAAGAAAGGCAAGGATGTGTTGCTTGTGCAGTTCTATGTTGATGATATCATTTTTGGGTCTACTGATCCAAAGATGAGTGAGGATTTCTCCAAGCTTATGACAAAAAAATTCAAGATGAGTGCTATGGGGGAGATGAACTTCTTTCTTGGTTTACAAGTTCAGCAGAAAAAGGATGGTATCTTCATCTCCCAGGACAAATATGTGGCTGAAATCTTGAAGAAGTTTGGCTTTTCTCCACATGAAAAGAGGGCTACTACTCCTATGGATAGAGAACACCCTTGGGGAAAGATTGGAGATGGGAAAGATGTTGATGTCAGGCATTATAGATCCATGATTGGATCCTTGATGTATCTTACTGCCTCCAGACCTGATATTATGTTTGATGTGTGTGCTTGTGCACGCCATCAAGTGACTCCCAAAGAATGTCACCTTTATGCTGTGAAGAGGATCTTTAGGTACCTAAGATGCTATCCTAGTCTTGGTTTGTGGTACCCAAAGGATTCACCATTGGAGCTGATTGCATATTCAGATAGTGATTATGGAGGTGATAAATTTGATAGGAAATCCACAACTGGTGGATGTCAGTTTCTTGGGAGCAGGTTGATATCTTGGCAATGCAAGAAACAAACAGTGGTGGCTAATTCTACAACTGAAGCAGAGTATGTGGCTGCAGCTGCATGTTGTGGCCAAGTGTTGTGGATTCAGAACCAGCTGTTGGACTATGGGTACAATTTCATGCATACTAAGATATTTGTTGACAATAATAGTACTTTATGCATCATTAAGAATCCTGTACATCATTCTAAAACTAAACACATAGATATTAGACACCATTTTATAAGAGATTGCTTTGAGAAAGGTTTAATACAACCAGATAGGGTTGACACTGAGGAAAATGTGTCTGATTTATTAACTAAACCTTTTGATGCTGGGAGATTTCAATACTTGGTAACAAGTATTGGAATGGTTAATCTCACATAATATGTGTTTTGGATTCTTTTTGTAAAAGTATGTACAGGATGATGCATTATTATTGTTGGTCTTATTGATGATTTAGATTTTCCACTATATTTTTCTAATACTGACAAGGGTTGCTTGAACACTGATAAGTGTTTTTGTAACGTTGTCAGCAATATAATTGTCTAACGCTGACAAAGCTTCCCTGAACGCTGTCATGTGTTATCGGGGCGTTGTCAGCAACAATGTTAGTTTTGTGGTTTTCAATCTAAATGTGTAGATGGTGTTAGCAGTATACCATTGGATACAGAGTTGCTTATGGATCAATGTAGAAGCATTTGGACAAGTTTTTATTTATGGATGATGGTTGGAATGTTTCATTCCTATCTTGACATAAATTTTTATGTTCATGCATGATTTTAGCAAACTTTTTGTATCATAGTTTAAGGGGAGGTTTTAGGAACCTTTAGGATGTTTGGGTATCCATATGATACTCTTATCACAATTCTAGATTGTGTCCACAGGTGAGTATGAGTTAGTTTTACTAAATCATGAGGCACTGTAGCATGCAAAGTTGATATACTGTGCATGCTACCAAGACATTTTTGGCCTAGAATTGGTTGTGGTCTGTTGGGAGACTTGGGAATGATTTTGATATGGGATTTACCTGGGAGTAACAAGGATTTTATAAGGTAACTTAGTTGTTAAGAGTTTTGGTTAGCAAGGGACACTAGAGGACTGTTATGTCTATCTTGCTTATGCAAGTGTGCATAACTGGACAGTGCTTGCCGCCCTATGATAATTATCAGCTTTTGGTTATCTTCTCTAGGATAAATTACTTGTTAAGGTCATTTTTCACTTTTTAAAATATTTTTATTTTTGGACGCTGACAAGAATTTTCCAAGCGTTGTTGTGACCAAATTGGACGATGACATGGCTATAGGCAAACGTTGACAAGATTATAGCCGTTGGGCGTTGATAGGTTATTTTTGACCGTTGACACTCAATGGGACCTACCAAGTTGTTACTTTTTGACATATTTTCAAGCCGTAATTTTAGGAGTTGTTACTTTCATTTAATGCATGAGATAACTTATAACTTTTTCAATATTTTCATGATTGATTTTTGAAAATCTTTGCCTATTTTTGGGCCAATCACATGCATTCTTTTTCTCCTATAAATTTGGCTCCTATTTTAAACAGGGTATCTATAATTCTTGTCTAACAATTTTCTCTTATCAACTTCATCTTCTTCACTTAAAATTAACAGCTTTCTTCAATGGCACCAAAGTTTAAACCAACAGAATTGGAATTGGGGTTCAGATCACAACACAACATGATTGCTTATCTTGAAGCTGATGATGCCCTGTTTCCCCAATACACACAAATGGTGGCGTATTTGAACGCATCCCCATTAAGGTATGCTCTTTCTCATGCACCACTCATTCCAGTCACACACATTAAGCAGTTTTGGAACACTGTCAGTTCCTCAACAGTTAATGGAGTGACCACATTGACTTCTATTGTTCATGGGAGATCTTGGGTGGTTACTGAGGCCTTGGTACGCCAAGCCTTGCATCTTGATGATGCTGATGGTATAGCCACCCTTCCTATAAATGAAATAGAACAAGGGCCTAGGGCTTTGGGATATCCTTTTCCTGATGAAGGTACTCTAAATAAGTAATAAGCAGGAATTTCCCCCAGCCTGGAAGTACCTCATACATGTCCTCCTTCAATGTTTGAGTCCCAAATGTACTGCACATAATGAGATCAATAGATCCATTGCCAGTGCTATTGTGTGCATTGCAACAGGGCAAAAATATAACTATTCTAAAATGATTTTTGAGGGGATGTGTAAAAACAAGGGGACAAAAATGACTTTAGCTTATCCCCGTTTTCTGCAAATGGTTTTTGATGATCAAGGTTACTGCTCAAGGGATCACAATGATTTTTATAAGATCCCTGAGCAAAAGAAAGCTATTTTTATGAAGATGGACTCACCACCCCATAGAGACCTACCTTTAACCCAAGTCATGCTTGCTGTTATTGCAGCAGCACAACCCCAACCAGACCCCCAACCTCAAATTGACCCTCAACCACAACTTGAACCAATTCTTGAACCTTTACCTTCACCTGAACAAATGCAAATTGACTCTGAATCCTTCAACGCTGACACACTCAATGTTGGCGTTGATGTGCCTATTTCCAACGCTGACACACAACCTTCACAATCCCAAACACCCCTTAACCAACCCACATCCACTCCATCTTCTACACCATCTCCCACACCCCCTGAATATAGGTTGATGAAACGCCAAAGAACTACTGGAGTGTTCTCCTCTGGTGGTCCTAGCCATGTAGCAGAGAGAACCACCATCACAAGTGTGGCTGGTGACCTGGATGAGGCTGGGACTATTGGTTCTGGCTTAGATGCTGGCCAAGGCAGTCCCACCATAATTAAGTCCTCATCCATGCCCAATGAATCTGACTTGGGAGGTCAAATCCCCATTTTAGAAGAGGACAGACTAGAACCAATGACTCTTATGGAATTGACGGCAGTCTGCATAAGCTTGCAAAAGCAAAATGCAGACTTAGTACAAATTGTCAGCTCACAAGGCCTTGAACTCAAGCAATTGAGGGAGAGGATTGTTGTTTTGGAGACTGCTAGTGCCAGGAGGGGTATGGAGGAATCTTCCAAAGGGGAGGAATATCAAATAAATCTGAGTGATAAGGGCAGCCAGGATGGTCAATAAATGGATGTTGTTGAGGCCCTTTCAACTTTGAAGAAACAAACAGGTTTTGATACGTCCTTAGTCTCTCCCACCAACTTAAATTTATCATTTACAGCTATGTTAAGAGAAGTTACACAAGGCGCTGAGGGAAGATATTTGAGCGTTGACAAGGAAAATTTGGACGCTGACAGAAGTATTTTGGGCGCTGATAGAACAAATTTGGGCGTTGACAGACTTGCACATGAAGGTGGTGTATCCCAGTCATCATCTATCATCAAGGAGGTTTCTACTCAGGTATTACCATCTACCTTACTATCCATTGCACCATCAGATAAGGGTAAGGGTAAAATGGTAGAAGAGATTGTTCCAAAGGATGCAGCTCAAGTTGAGTTTGATAGAAGATTAGCTGCACAAATCATGGAACAAGATGAAAAGGAGAAGTCACCATTTGTTGTGACTTCAGAAGAAGGAAGTGATGGAGCTAGCTCATACTCAAGTGTGATGATTATAGAACCAGAAAGGCTTGAGTCAAATTCCATTTGTTGTGACTAGAAGGCTTGAGTTTGATAGAAGATTAGCTGCACAAATCATGGAACAAGATGAAAAGGAGAAGTCACCATTTGTTGTGACTTCAGAAGAAGGAAGTGATGGAGCTAGCTCAGACTCAAGTGTGATGATTATAGAACCAGAAAGGCTTGAGTATGGTGATGAGTTTGCTAGGGAAAAGTTGAGAGAATTGAAATTGCAGGTTGACTTTGACATGACAGAAGTGGTTCAAATGTACAATGCTTGGGAAGAAAGATGCATGGATAATCCAGACTTGACCATTTCAGATCAAATATGGGGTTTGGAGCTTCTTCTTAGAGTTCAGAAGGATTGCCAGGTAATTTTGAAACACAAGGCAAGCAATATTCTCTCAGAGTTGAAAAGGGATAGAAGGGAGCTCTACTTTATGTTGCTTAGATGTCATGGAGTTGGATGGACATATCAGAAGTTGAAGGCTTTGACATTTGATGAGTTGGAAAACAGGGCTTATCCCATTTGGGTGAGAGTGCATGAAGCAAACACTCTCAGACTTCTTTCAGATGAAAGAAAGGAGGAACTTGCAGATGAAATGGAAATCATGAAAAGCTATGATGGTTCCCAGGCCAGTAAAGAAGGGAATTTCATTTGAGTTTCCAAAAGATATGGATCTACTATATCCAAGTGAAGCAGTTATAAGAAAGAGCCTCAAGCTCTCCCCATTAGAAGCTTCAGATATGGTGCAAGTGTTACCATTAGATTCCAGGAATCCAATAGTGAGCTATGAAGAAGATGAATGTGGGTTCTGGAAGATTGGCAGATTTGGAAAGGAGGTACACACTTTTACCACTCTCATATCTTTGTTTGCAAGTTGTGATAGAGAAGACTTGGTGGACCTTTGGAGGTTGCTGGAGACCAAGTATGAGGCTGAAGCACCAACTTCAGCCAATGGAATAAAACTTTGGACCACATTCAAAAGAATGTGTGGACCAAAAGATGAGGATCCTGCAATATGGAAGGATCTTGAAGATGACCTCAGTGGTCTTCAATAGAGGTTATATTCAGCTGCTGGTGTATACCATTTGCGTTCTACAAAGTTTGCTGAGTATCTACTTGTGGATGCTCAGTATTTCATATCCAAGGCTATTTTGGAGAAGATGAAGGACACTCAGCTGGAAATAGATTATTCAAGTGACGTGGCAAAAGATTTGATCAGATTTATTCATTACCAATATGAAAAGGTTTGTAAGATTCCTCCTAGTCCTTAATGCTTATTCAGAAACTTGATCATAAGAGTGGATATCAAGTTTAGGGGAGGATTGTTGGGAATAAATTAAGGCCAGATCACTTGAGCGCTGACAAGAACAAAACAAGCGTTGACAAGAACCAAACAAACGCTGACAGCTCAAGCGTTGACAAGTTAAAGTCAAGCGTTGACACATTGAAGACAAGCACTGATGGAAGATATATTCTACGCGTGTATTATATTCTAGAATACTTCTAGTAAAGATAAGAACAATAATGTATTTTCTATATTTATCTTTACCTAGAATAGTTGATACGTAGTTTATTGTACAAGTCTTCTTATGTCTATAAAAGAAGGCCTTTAGGTTATAAGTTTCATATAAGTTTTCGTTCGTAAACATCTTTCATTGTAAGCAAGTTTGATATTGATAATCAAAGTGAAAGTTTGTTTACATCATTGTGTGTTCTTGTTTAAGTGTTAAATTCCGCATAACACTTAGATTCATAAAGCATATACAAAGGTTTCTCTACGTGTATTACTTGATCTAATCTCGTATACACAAAGCTAATCGATCTAAGTTTGGGATCAACACTTGCAACATACTACGAAGATGTGAAAAGACATAACATATGATTTTCATCACAAAAAGTGACTTTTAGAGTCAAAGAATAGAAACAAGTAAATGTCCCTTTGAGTAAACTTCGTCATCCTTGATTGTCATACATTCCATACTAAGTGCAAAAACGAGATCATTGTTGGTACAAGTCACAATGCTAACACTACTCATACGTCCAAATTGTGTAATACTTTTTCTCCCCGCAATCCTAGTTATTATAAAAGGAAATGGGTTACTAGCATTTTTTATCTATTTGTCATGGATCACAAGTGATTCATATTGACTTATTTGAGTAGTTATTAGTCCGAAAGCAAAGTAGCACGATTTGATCAATAGTTAGCCGAAGGACAAAATCTTTTAAAATGGCTTCTCGTGTATCTCCTTAAGTTCATATCTTGGCATAACTCATTTCACGATTTGAGACCTTTCTCGGACCGATATTTGGCATGTACTTCATACTTCAAATCTTGGGAAGACGTTCTCGAAATTATGGTCTTCTCTTCATATATTTGGAATTTCTTCACTTGACGTTTTTGAGAGATTCTTCATATTGGACCACGACTTCATCATTTTTCTTCAATCTTTACTTTGGATTTTGATATACAACGATCCGCCTCCTTTTCGGACTTGGATATATTTATCCTCATACCTTGTTAGGGTCTTTTTGAATAGACTTTCTCCATGATCTTTAGGGGAGTAATTGCTTTTCGTCGTGTGTCTCGATCCTTCATATTGATTTAGGAATAATGATACTTCACATCATCTTTGGATCTTTAGCAAAAATAGAGCTCCTCATGCCTTGTTAGGGCCTTTTTGGATGATCGCCAATCTTCGCGTCCCGCTTCAATAAGTTATGCCTTGGCTATGAACTCTATTCAACCCCGAGCAACTTTTAAACGATCTTGCGCTAGAGGCTAAGTAACCTTTCAAATCGTACGACCTTACTTATTGCAATTATGATTTATTCCTAATGCATTGATCTTATGGGAAGAAAAAGCCACAATTAAAAACATATGAGTTTTTGAAAGAACACTTTCGTGTTCTACGTTTAGCATGATCACTTGTCTAACTCTATCATTTCTCGTTCTTCACTATATAAAGACCTCTAATTAAAGAGACTCGTGAATACTTAGCCATGCAAGTCAAAATTAAGCCAAATTTGGATTAGCTTTCATTAAGACTATATCAAATCAAAGTTTTGGGTTTTCAAGCCACCTATAGGATCTTGCACTTTCTTGGACTTTTTCAAGCTTAGAGAATGCGTTTTATAGTTCCCTTGATAAGTGACTTTCTAGGATCAATTATAGGAACTTGCGAAAAGTTCTTGTTCTTAACCCATATGAATTAAGACTTTCGCGTTTTAAAGCTCCCTATATAAAAGTCTAGCAAAACTTGAATTGAGCGGGTTAAGGAATGTAAATGGCTCCAAATGCCCATCAAGTTAAAAATTAACTCTTATTCTACCCAACGGAAAATATACATTCGTGTCTTAAAAACACTTATGAAAACTAAGAAATTTTTTTAAAATTTGGCCATTTTTAGCCTTATTAGCAAAACAAAATATTGAAAGTTGGAAAGCGTGAGGGCGTAGCAAAGCAAGTACCTATTCACCCCCCATACTAAAAGTAAACATTGTCCTCAATGTTTCGAGTCTAAAGGTGGAGCACCCCCATACTAGAGACGAAGAGTCGAATGCTTAGGATCTAGCATGGAAAGGGTGATCAACAATATATCTAAAGCCGTTTATTAAGTATGCTAAAAGATAATTGTTAGAACAATAAAGGATATGTCATGGATCGTGAAAAACTTCTTCAAACGAACGATGGAGGCTCACGTAAACGAACACGAGAGTCTTCAATCGTAGATGATGATGATGATCTAGATAACACAATCACAAACAACCACGAGACAACGAGTTGAAAGGGTACAAGTCCCCTTATTAGTGAATAGTGAGCATAAAGATAAGCATGGGATCTACCCCACGAGGCACCTCGTTTTTTATTACCGAGTCATGAGCTCGACTCGATCCCCTCAATGCTAATTATCATTGGGGAAGGTGACTTGGTCGAGGGCAACCATTGAAGGAATTTCCCCACCAAAGTAGTGCTTAAGCCTATGTCCATTCACCTTGAAATTAGGACCATCATCTTGAGCTAGCTCAATGGTCCCATATGGAAACACTTGTGTAATGGTGAACGAACCCGACCAACGAGATTTCAATTTACCGGAAAATATCTTAAGACGAGAGTTAAAAAGAAACACTTGATCACCAACGTTAAAAACCCGGTTTTTAATCTTTGAATCATGAAACTTTTTAGTCTTTTCTTTAAAAATTAATGAATTTTCATAAGCATTATCTCTTAATTCATCCAATTCATTCAATTGTATTTTCCGGTGATCTCCCGCGGTCTTCAAGTCAAAATTTGCATGCTTAAGGGGCCAATATGCCTTGTGCTCCAACTCAATGGGCAAATGACAATTCTTCCCATAGACTAACTTATAAGGAGTGAAACCAATAGGTCTCTTATAAGCGGTCCTAAAGGCCCATAAAGCGTCATCAAGTTTGTCAGACCATGAAGCACGGTTTTCTCCAATTGACCTCTCTAAAATCCTCTTTAAAGCTCGATTCGAAACCTCGACTTGCCCACTCGTTTGCGGGTGATAAGCTGTAGAAAGACGATGAGTAACTCCATATTTCTTTAGAACCTTTTCGAATTGGTCATTACAAAAATGGGTTCCACGATCGCTTATAATAGCACGAGGGGTTCCGAACCGAGAGAATAGTTGCTTCAAAAACTTCACTACCACACGAGCATCATTAGTAGGCAAAGCCTTAGCTTCCACCCACTTAGAAAGGTAGTCCACCGCGACGAGGATATATTTGTTGCCATGAGACGATGGGAACGGCCCCATAAAGTCTATTCCCCATATGTCTAAAATCTCACATACTTGAATTATGTTTTGTGGCATTTCATCACGTTGAGACGATTTTCCTTGACGTTGGCACGAATCACACGACTTCACAAGTGCGTGTGCATCACGATAGATAGAAGGCCAAAAGAAACCGGCATTGAACACTTTCTTAGCCGTGAGATTAGCACCGTGGTGACCACCCGTGGGTCCCTCGTGACAAGCTCTAAGGATATTAGAAGCTTCGGAACCAAAAACACAACGTCGAACGAGTTGATCCGCACAAACTCGAAAGAGATAAGGGTCGTCCCAAAAATAGAACTTGACGTCACGAAAGAATTTTTGTTTTTGTTGTGTCGTCATACCCTTGATTATGAAATTGCCCGCATGGTAATTTGCAATGTCGGCAAACCATGGGGTGGTGTCTTTAGAATTCACTACACCGAGAGTCTTAAGAGGAAATGTTTCGGTGATTTCCTTGTTCTCGAAAACATCTTTGTGAGGATCTTCTAGACGAGAGAGGTGATCGGCCGCTAGATTCTCGGCTCCTTTTTTGTCAAGCACGGTGACATCAAATTCTTGGAGGAGGAGCATCCAACGAAGCAATCTCGGCTTAGCATCTTGCTTAGCTAAGAGATACTTGATAGCCGAATGGTCGGTATACACGATGCTTTTAGTCAAGACGAGATAAGGTCAGAATTTCTCAAAAGCATAGACTACGGCAAGGAATTCCTTTTCCGTTGTGGTGTACTTTAATTGAGCCTCGGTCATCGTCTTACTAGCATAGTGGATAGGATGAAAATGCTTGTCATAACGTTGCCCTAAGACGGCCCCTATAGCATAATCACTTGCATCGCACATGATTTCAAAGGGTAATTCCCAATTAGGAGCAACAAGAATGGGAGCTTCGGTAAGTTTCCTTTTGAGAGTTTCGAAAGCCTTAACACAATCCTCATTAAAGTTAAAAGGAGCATCCTTCTCGAGAAGGTGTGTCATAGGTCGAGAGATTTTCGAAAAGTCCTTGATGAAACGACGATAAAAGCCCGCGTGGCCTAGGAAACTCCTAACTCCCTTAACGGTTTTGGGATGAGGTAACTTGGCGATGACGTCTACCTTAGCTTTATCGACCTCAATCCCCGCCTTCGACACCTTATGTCCTAAGACGATTCCTTGTTTACACATGAAATGACATTTTTCCCAATTAAGCACAAGATTGGTTTCTTCACAACGTTTTAACATTTGCTCGAGATTAGATAAACATGACGTGAACGAATTACCAAACACCGAGAAGTCATCCATAAACACTTCCATCGACTTCTCGATCATATCGTGAAAAATCGCCATCATACACCGATGAAACGTACCGGGTGCATTACAAAGTCCGAAAGGAATCCTACGATAAGCGAACGTTCTATAAGGACACGTAAAAGTAGTCTTCTCTTGATCACGAGGGTCGATAGGGATTTGAAAGTAACCGGAAAAACCATCTAAAAAGCAATAGAATTCATTTCCCGCAAGTCGCTCCAACATTTAATCCATGAAGGGCAAGGGAAAGTGGTCTTTACGAGTGGCGTCATTTAACTTTCGGTAGTCAATACACACCCTCCAACCGGTCACAACACGAGTGGGAATTAACTCGTTGTTCTCATTAGGCACAACGGTCATTCCTCCCTTTTTAGGGACACAATGGATTGGGCTCACCCATGGGCTATCGGATATAGGATAAATCATTCCCGCGTCAAGGAGTTTAAGGACCTCCTTTTTAATGACATCGTGAATTTTGGGATTCACCCTTCTTTGACTTTGAATTGCGGGTTTGTAGTCCTCTTCCATTAAAACACTTCCATCGACTTCTCGATCATATCGTGAAAAATCGCCATCATACACCGTTGAAACGTACCGGGTGCATTACAAAGTCCGAAAGGCATCCTACGATAAGCGAACGTTCCATAAGGACACGTAAAAGTAGTCTTCTCTTGATCACGAGGGTCGATAGGGATTTGAAAGTAACCGGAAAAACCATCTAAAAAGCAATAGAATTCATTTCCCGCAAGTCGCTCCAACATTTGATCCATGAAGGGCAAGGGAAAGTGGTCTTTACGAGTGGCGTCATTTAACTTTCGTAGTCAATACACACCCTCCAACCGGTCACAACACGAGTGGGAATTAACTCGTTGTTCTCATTAGGCACAACGGTCATTCCTCCCTTTTTAGGGACACAATGGATTGGGCTCACCCATGGGCTATCGGATATAGGATAAATCATTCCCGCGTCAAGGAGTTTAAGGACCTCCTTTTTAATGACATCGTGAATTTTGGAATTCACCCTTCTTTGACTTTGAATTGCGGGTTTGTAGTCCTCTTCCATTAAAATCTTGTGAGTACAAAATTTTGGGTCAATACCCTTAATGTCGGATATTTTCCACGCAATTGCCCCTTTATGAGCCTTAAGAACTTTCAAGAGCTCGGTTTTTTCATCATTAGCAAGACCTTTTTCAATAATAACCGGCAACTTGTCATCACCTTCCAAGAATGCGTATTCAAGGTGAGAAGGAAGATCTTTCAATTCAAGGATAGGTGGTTCCTCGATTGAAGATTTTGGTTCAACACTCATAACTTCCATCGGCGAAAGAAATAGTGGAATAGAAGTATCATCACTAATCAACACCTCATCTTCATTGTCGATTTCATTTGAAGTGAGATCGCCTCCTTGGAATGGAGTGAGATTTGGTGTGGAATTAGCAAGAATTGGATCCAAAATAGTGGGATTTCCACTTGACGAGCTATCGGAAAAACCTAACACTTCTTGTGAAAACTCATCGCAAACCACATCAACGATGTCAATGTGATTGATGGTAGCGATTGCATAAACATGAGAAGGTTTCGAGTTTTGAGTAGCGTTTATAACAAGTTCCTCTTCGTTGAATCTCAAAGTGATAGTTCTTGCATGAACATCGATAAGCGATCTCGAAGTGTCTAAAAGTAAACGACCTAGAATTAGAGGAACTTGAGGATC
Source organism: Glebionis coronaria (assembly GCA_025667525.1). NCBI lineage: Eukaryota > Viridiplantae > Streptophyta > Magnoliopsida > Asterales > Asteraceae > Glebionis > Glebionis coronaria. The sequence goes on from JANFOE010000030.1 coordinate 98,542, forward strand.
CGCGGGGATGTCAACTACTATAAAATCAACGGGATAGTAGAACTTCCCCACTTTCACGAAAACATCTTCGGCAACTCCACATGCCATAATCGTAGAATGATCGGCCATCTCGATGGACATGTTCGAAGGAATGAGAGCCGGAAGCGAAAGCGATTTCCAAATGGAAAATGGCATCAAATTAATGCTCGCACCAAGATCGGCCAAGGCGAGGCATTCTTTCATATCTTGTATGTCACAAGGAATGAGAAACTTTCCGGGATCACCAACTTTTTCCGGTATGCGGTTAAGATAAACCGAAGAACAATTAGCAAGCTTTGAAAGCTTTTCCTTATCGCTCATCATACTTTTAAAAGTGGAAGCGAAACGAGGCATATATAACAACGCGTCGGCTAAACTCACATCAAAATGCACTTGTTGAAACATTTTTATAAAAAGCTCGATTTGTTGTTTGTTACGTTCTTGCAATTTCTCTTTGTTTCGTCTCGAAGGGTAGGGTAAAGGTGGTGTGGGTTGGACATTAGGCAACGGCCTTGGAAACTCGGGTTCCACAATTGGTATCGGTTCAACCGTAGGTGTGGTATGAGCGGTACTTCGTGGGATTGTAATGTGCTCCTTTTCAACCATCGCCTCGGGTTCTTTCTTGATTTCCTTCTCCGTAGAAGTACTTGGACGAGAGATTGGTTCCTTGAAAGCTTTACCACTTCGTGTAGTAATAACCTTCATTTCTCCCTTCGGGTTTGCAATGGTATCACTAGGAAGACCACCCGAGGAAGAGGGTTTAAACATGATTGCTTCAAACATCTTAGCCATTCGGTCCTCAAATTTTGATTGCCTAGCATCCGCTTTTAATAACTCTTGCTTAATCTCATGTTGTCCTAATTCCATCTTTTGTTGGTTTTGTTGAAGACGTTGGACATTTCCTTCCATTTTGTTTGCATGAGTTTTAAGTTCATTAGCAAGTTCATTTTTTAGCTCGTTTTTCAACTCGGATCTTAAGCTAATCATCTCACGTTGCATGTTATCAAATTTAGCATCATTTGCTTTTGCATAATCCAAAAAATCTCCTTGCAAATTTTTAGTGTGAGCATTTTGAAAACCTTGTGTAGTGTTTTGAAAATCACGGTTTTGGTTTTGATTAGAAATTTGTCCATTCCCATTTTGATAATTCCCCTTGTTGTAATTGCGTGAATTGCTTTGGTAATTACCTTGGTTGTTGTTTCGATAATTATTAACATTTTGGTTTGGTGGAGCTTGATTTGGGCGGGAACCTTGACCGTTTTGGTTGTAAGTTCCCGTTGCTACATAAGCACTCGAAGTGTTACCATCCGCGGTAATGCACTCGGAAAGATCATGAGCTCCACCACAAGACAAACAACTCTTAGCAACCGCTTTAACCGAAGCGGAATTGGAAGCTTCTTGAGCCTTCCAATGGGACATTAGATTAGCAAATCTATCAAAAAACCGATTTTCCTCATTAGCTTCATCATGTAAGGCGTTAATGCTACGAGACGATTGTGACGATGATGACGAACCCAAATTGGCAACACTCGGTTTGTTACGAGGGCTATAAACCTTAGATCTATTCTCGATGATTTGTAAAGCCGCATTTTTCGTCTTGCACAAAAAAATACCACCCGCTGCGGCATTCAAATAATCTCGTTCATGATCATTAAGCCCATTATAAAAAGTATCAACTTGATGCAATTCCGTAAAATCATGGTGTGGACATTCATGTAACATTTCTTTAAATCGTTCCCATGCCATTGAAAAACTTTCATTATTTCTTTGCACAAATCATGAAATCTCATTTTTCAAATGTGTTGTTTTAGATGGTGGAAAAAACTTGTTCACAAACTTAGAAACGAGATCGGCCCATGTCAAAATCGAATTTGGCGGTTCTTTCTCGAGCCAAATTTTAGCGGGTCCATCCAACGAGTATGGAAACAACATCATCTTAATGGCGTCATGTGGAACATCCTTAAACTTGCTAGTGGCGGTGAGACGGTTAAAATTCCTAATATGGTAATGCGGGTTGTCTTTCTCGTGACCTCTAAACTTATTTGCTTGCAACATCGACATTAAACCCGTCTTAATCTCGAAATTCTCCGCAAGGATGGCGGGAATCACAATAGCCTCTCCAAAACCCTCGGTGGGTGCTTGTAGCAACTCCATCATAGTACGATTAGCCATGACGACTTCTTGTTCTACAATAGGTTCAACAATTGGAGGTTCTTCAACAATCAACGTCTCTTGATTGGCTTGCTTTTGAAGTCGTTTACGAGCTCGTTTTGCTTGATTACGAGTGATCATAAACTTCACGAAGAATGGGAGGTGAGCAAAGAAGATTCTTTATGGGTGTTTTATGAATTTTCAATTTTTTTTTGTGTTTTTGATGATATTTAATTTTTTTGGATTTTGGTGTATCTTCATAGACAACAATCTACAAAACCTCTCCTCGAATCAAACTCTTGATTAAAGAAGCCTCAAAGGAATGAAAACAATCACGTGGAGTGAACGCCTTCGAATGACTTTAGAACTTTGGTGAAAACCAAATTGTTCAAGAGGGTTTAATCACAAAGAAACCAAGCAAATATATTATACGTAATAATACTTTAGGCGGCAAAACCCTCGATTAGCCTTCAATCTCAAAATACTCACAAGCAAGCGGGGAAACGAGGCGGCGCGAAGCACTTAAGAGCCTTTTTCCTTAGGGTATATTTTATAATACCCGCCTTATACCCACCTTATAGTTTGTATTTTTCAAAATCGAGCTTCACGAAAGTATTTATCTATTTTTGCCTTTTTCTTTTTGTTTGAGATTCGAATACAATAATTGATTGATGAAATCCCAATTAAGGTTGTGTTTTCACACTTTTGGAGATATTGTGAATTTATTGTGATACTTAATACAATATAGTAATAATATTTGTACAAGAAAAACCTAGAAAACCGATAATACGTATTAGTAGAGTTCTACTAATACAAATACTATTTTGGTTAATATTAAAAACAAAAATGAAAAATAATCACGACACACCTCCCCGGCAGCGGCGCCAAAAATGATTGTGGTAAAATACGACCTTTAGGAAAAGGTGCGTAAAAGCGGTAAGTATTGAGCGATGATTTAGGAAAATCAACACTAATGACCCTTAATGAAATGAAAGTTCGTTTCCCAAGGAGGTATATGTGTGTGAGAAATTTGTTAAATGTTTGTGATTAATGATTGGTTTAGAAGGGGATGAGAAAAGAAAATGACGAAGACGTAAAAATAAAAATTAACAAAAAAAAATCACTACTAGAAAGTTAAAACGTAGAACCTTAAAAACCACAAAAATAAAAATAAATTCTAAAAATTACCAAAAATCAAAAATAATAAACTAAGAGTTTACCAATGATCAAAACTTTTTCAAACCTTTTAAATAATTAAATATTCAATTTTTAAATGCTAATTAAAGCCCTAAAAATCAAATAAATTATCAAAAAGCCCAAATAAAGATTTTTCAATTGGTAAACCTCTAAAATGACCTAAAAAGATTAAAAAATATTTTTAGAAATTTTTAAACTAATAAAAACTATTTAAAATGATTTAAAAACTATTAAAACTTAAAATAATTATAAAAATTAATCTAAAAGAGATAAAATTATTCTAAAAGTTGCTAAATTCCTATTTTAATGTATTAAACCTAAGAAAAATGTAAAAAGTTGGAAAATGTGAAATTTGAAAAATAATAATAAAATAATAATAAAATAATATTAAAAATCCAAAAATTATAAAAAATTCTAAAAACTTGCAAACTAGTTTATTTTAACCTAAATAATCAGAAAATCTAAGTGAAATTACCAGAATACCCCTATTGGGCCCTCAAATGGGCCAAAACCAAAAACAGTCAACCAAATTGGGCTTTTGGGCCCAAAAAGCCAAACTTGGCCCAATTGACTTGGAAAAGCCCTATCTGACTTAAAATTCAATTCTAAGAACAAAACTCTAAAGGCCCAAAAGCTGAATATGAGCTTATCACAGCTTATTTAACACTCAGCTTATTCTTATTGGGCTTTTCAGCCCATTAAGCCATAAGCTAATGCCATAAGCTCTAATTTGACACACAACCTTCTTTTGGGATACTTATGAGATCTGTAAAAAGAATTTTTGAAAAAGCTCACTCAATAAGCCAGAAATAAGCAAAGAAAAATTTCACTAAAAGACAAAATAGTCGTTTTAGAGATTTAGGGCACCTCAGGACTTGATTCAACTTGCAAAAGCTTTCAAATGGACTCAATAAGCAAAATCAATCAACAAAAATCCAATAAGCACAACCAATAAGCCAGAATAAGCATAAATGAACTTATGTAAAAGTCAAAGGAGTTGGTTTTCTAGTAAAACCCTAAAGTCAACCACCCAAATGCTCCAGTATGAACAAATGGGTCAAAATATAAGCACCTATTACAAAAACAAAGTTGTTGCAGGTTGGAATAAGCTATTATAGCTTATTGATAAGCTGAACCCAATTTAATACTATCAGTGGCAACTAGCAGGGGAAAGGAGTTCCCACAGCTTTGACTATTTGACCAAGCTTATTTGAGAGTTCTGGTTTGATTCAGTTGGAAACAAAGGCACCCTTATGATCAGTGAATCACAAGGAGTCAATAGCAACAAGAAAATCACAAATTGGTTCACACAATAAGCCAAACAGTCACCAGATATGCACAAGATATGGAAATAAGCAGTTAAGCACTTAATAAGCAGATTTAGCCACAATAAGCCAACCAAACTTAACAGGATGCATACACAAGCTATATAAACTAAGAACAAACACAAAGTAACAAGAATCAAACTCTGAATCAAAGAAATCAACAAGATCAAAGCACAAAATGTTTCTGATGAACAATGAACAATATGCAGACAAGTTTCGCTGAACTACTTGACACTTGATCCAATTTCAAGCCTCAAATCCTTCTTCCCTGGTGTGATTAACTCAGATTTAGCACTTGTTAGCCCTAGCCTAAGCCTAGATCTTGGTGTCCTCAAAATCCTAGCCAATTTTACCAAGTTTTGAAGATTTTATAGCCAAATAATGAATCTATGTGATCAAACCCACAAAACCTGCAAACAGATGAACAAATACACCTAACAAGCAGATACTAACACTTGCTTACACAAAACAAGCACTTAACAAACCACAATCCTAACTTATGCAGTAAACCCAAACACCCTTTTAAAACTTGATTCCACAAATTTTCAAAGGCTTATGAAGATTTAACCCACAAATCAGATCAATAACACCTCAATAACATCAAACCAAGCCAAATCAACAATAATCCACCACAATAACACAGATTCAAGCAAAAACATGCAATAATCACCAAATTCAGAAAAATAAAAGAGAAAATGAAAAGGGAGAAGGATGCAAACCTCCAAGACCTACATCCACGCCCTGGATTGTTTGAGCTTAGGTACTAGCAGAACAAGTACCAGCTTCCAAGCTGCTAAGAAGAACAAACCACAAGGTGAGATCAAAATAATGCCAACTTTCTGATTTTTGATGCACAAGCTTTATCACTTAAAATCTTGCCTCAAAAACCTTCAAACAAGATAATGGAACTCAGATTTTAGCTTATCAAACACCAAACTTTTATAAATAACAGATTAGAACTCAAAATTTTAAGAAATTCAAACTTTATTTCATAAAAAGGAATTACAAAGATTTAAAGCTAAAATCTGGAACAAAGGGACTCTCACATGTTGAGGTCTCCTTTTATAGGCATATGCCTGGCTAAACACTATTCACAAACCCTAGAAGTGAAATTCCCTAAATGCCCTAAGTCCTTCTAGACGTTTTGATGGAATGAGCTGTCCAAATGCATCCAAACCGTTTATTGTAGCTTTGATATGAAGCAAATGATGTGGGCTGTTGATCTTGACACGTGGCAAGCCTTGGTGAGGAAGTTGTCACATGATGGTGAAACGGTTTTGGTGGTGGGGCCTCTTGGTGAGTGGGAGTGAGTGTTTTAAGGTTGGGATGAGATTATAGGCGTGTGAATCAAGTGTGGGAAAGGGTAATTTCATTTTACCCTTTGTTTTAATGAAGATAGTTACTGGGTTCTTGGGGTGAACAGTAGTAACTTTTGATCCGATTTTGGGGGATTGGTTTTGTTTGGCGCGTGTTTATGTGTTTGAAAGTTTCAATGCACACCTTTAGTCCTTATATTTCCTTTCTTTTTGCATTTGTGTTCAAAAGTCCATCAGCGCCCATTTATACTTGTAACAACTTTCACATCTTGTCATTTTTTGCACAAAACTTTCCAAAAGGTGTATCAAGGGTTATTTTTGGAACTTTTGCATATTTGAAGGACTGATCTTGGACATTTTTTTATCTTCAAAGGTCTTCAATGTATCTTTGGCTTGATGAGGGACCATAATTGACAATTTGAAATTGTTGAGGGACTAATCTTGCCATTTCTTCAAAGTTGAAGGACCTTTTGTGTAATTTTAACAAACTTAAGGGACCAATCTTGTAATTATTAATATACAAGGGTTTTAAGTGTCATTTCATCAATAATTGAGGATCAATCTTGTTTGTCTTCAAGTCTTCAAGGGTATTTGTTGAATTTTCCATGATTAGGGCCCGGTTCTTTGTACGGCTTCGTTTCTCGTGTCCGTTTTTCCTTGTAACTTGTGATCTTTTGTATTTTTCACGATATCCATACCTAAAATACACAAGTAAACAAACACAAGCATATATATGGTATTTTATGACATTTTATGCATTAAAAGCCCGAAAAGAACGATGAGATCATGTATAAATGCCTTCTCATCAGTTTCCATTAAGCAAGTAGTAATAAGAAAAATTCTGAACACTTGAGGAAAGGCAAGTTTCTGTAAATGAAAACAGCTTTTTCATATCTCACAATTCTCTTCACAAACTTGGCAATTTTATTTCACAATATCACTTAGTAGGTGTTGTTGGTTGATTTTTGAGATTTTCAGGTTTTTGGAAAAAAATCTTGGTCAACGCTTGGTCAACATAAGCAAAATTCAGCTTATTTCGATTTCCCAGCTTATTTCTTGATGAATTTTGATAAGAATCGATTTCCTGTTCATGTTTTAAGCTCATTAATCAGATTTAGTACAAAAATCTAATTGTGCATGTCTAGATTTTCTTAGTGCTTATTAAGTGCTTATTGGAAAGTGCTTATTTGCTTATTAGACATTTTTAGCCAATTTCCTCCTACAGGTCTTGCTTATTTTCAATTTTAAGTGTTTTGCAATTGGTTTGACTGAATTTGGTTCAGAAATAAGCTCATACGAGCTTATTTGTTCTTGAAACCCGTGTTTGCTTAAATAATTTTCATAATTGCCATTTAGTCCTTGTTGAATTAAAATGGTTTCAAACCTGGCTAAACTTACACATTTTTTAGGGTTTGCACTAATCAGGTCCTTAAAGTTTGAAAGTTGTTAAAATTCAGTTAGTAGTTTTGGAATTTGTTACAAATTTGGTTAGTTTGTTACATTTTTTTTTACATTTTTGATCCTTTTGGTTAACTGATTTACTATTTTAGTCCTTGTACTTGTTAGATTTACACTTTGAGCATTTAAATTTTCATAGAATTTACATTTCCAGTCCTTTTAGTTGTAAAATTTACATTTTGAGTTTTACTTGAATAAAAACTTGGTATTTGCACTATGTTTTACATATAAGTAGATAATATTTTTCAATTTTGCAAGGCTTATGGCGCCGATGTTGTAGGGTTGCTCACTCATTTCATGCTTTGGAGCTTATGGAGGAGGCCCTTGTATCCGGTTCACTTCGTTACTATTGTGATCTTTCATTGACACCTTGTGCTTAAACATGATTTCACTAATAGTTGTCCTTTCCTTAACTTGGGTTAAGCAAAGTCTATTCATTGTCATAAGTGTAGGGGAAGTTTTTATACTTCCATGCTCTTAAACATTGAGGACAATGTTTAGCTTAAGTGTAGGGGGTCTTCTATCGAAGTGACCTTACCTAGAACTTGTCATTGTCTTTCATGATAACATGGAAAATTGGATTTTCAACATTTTTCAAATCTTTGATCTACTTTGGCCACCAAAAATATGCATTCATAATTTTTGCATCAATCATTTTTCATTTGCATAACATATTTGCATTGTATATATTTCTTCTTTTATTCTTCATCAAAAATATATAAAAAGGAAAAAAAATATAATAAAACATGGTTGTAACAAGTTTAGACTTCTTTGACATATTAGGCCCGCCATTGATATTTTGACTCAACCCGAGTTTGCTTATCTTAAGCATTCTCTAGCTAGTATCCTTAACCATGTAGTCCTTCATTAGTCTATTAGGCTAAGCATCCACCAATCTCATTATTTGAGATTTTCAATTTGTGGAGAATGGGAAATGATAGAGTTGAAGCAAGTATAAAGGGCTAGATAAACTTCATGATAATTACTTGTGGCTAAACCCTTCTCTTCTTTATCTCTATTTTCTTCGCATGTATATAATTGTTAATAAATAATCAAGAACGGTTTTAATTGATTTGTAATCTCTTATGCATTTTTGACTAATCATTCATGGTTGATATAAGTACGTCTTAAGATTCTAAGTTAGAACGTTTTATGTGTACTAGAATTATGTCATGCTCAATATTTAGCGGGTGTTTTTTTTCTTTTATTCTTTTTAAATTTCTTTGTAAGGAATAAAGAAAAATAAGAGCGGCTTATGAAAAAAATGAGTGGCTAGAAAAAAAAAGAAAAGAAAAAGAAAAGAAAAAAAAGAAAAAAAATATACAAGACTCCCAAGAGGGGCAGTGTGGTGTTAATTATAGTGACTATTGAGTTCCAATATTACCTTGACGGGTTGCGGGGATTCAATAGATTGCTCCAATCCAATATTACCTTGACGGGTTGCGGGGTTGAAGATCCAAAGTCTCAAAAAGATGGCGGATGTAAATTATTGCGTGAGTTTTATTTTTCTTTCCTTAGCGAGTGTGTAGCTACTTATGAAAGCATGACATGAGGATTTTACACATAAGGCGAATGACTTATTACTCTTGAAACGGACTTGTATTAATTGTGAGCGGTTTTTCAAGTAATGGATGAGAGGATTACTTAGGATTAAAACCGTGCTTCCTTATTTTTGGATTTTACACTTCTTATATTTCACACTTGAATAATGACAAATTTGCCCACAAGCAATTTGCTCAAATAATAACCGGTTCCACATTTAATTGTCATGAATAAGTTGATGCACTTTTTACTTATGAATACAATGATCCCATTTTTAAGCTTGGTATGGGGAAAGTGAAACTTGAGGGTGATAAATGTACATGGTACCCATGCCCTAATCAAAGCCATTGAATTCTTAATGAGTTATTTCCATCAAAACCATTTAAGCAAAATAAAAAAGATATAGATAGAATTGTATTTTGTTCATTGCATTGTTAAAAGTCAAAATCATGCATCATGTAGTTTAGAGTAGTGTAGATGCATTCCATATGGCCAAGGTGGATTAATTATGAGGAGAATGTAAATTTGTGCTTTAAAATATATATAATTGCATGAGGACATGACAATGTTCAAGTGCAGGGGATTTGATATGAGCTAAAACTCATATCAATTTATCAACAAATAACCCTAAAACATGAAGCAAAATACCAATTTATCTTTTAAAAATAGTATTATGTGGTATGTTTGTGTTTGTGTACACTTGTGTAGGTAAAAGGATGCATTTTCAAGCAAACAAGGGAAAATCAAGCTTAATTTGATGAAAAAGACAAAGAAGGATCAAAAGTAACAAGACTTTGAAGTACAAGGACCTATCTTGACAAACTGCCAAAGTTGAAGGACCAAAGTGTAAATATTGTAAAAAGTCAAGATCATAGTCAAACAAGGTCAACATTCAAGTCAACTCAGTCAAAGGATCATTTTTGCTCAAGGATGAAGTTTGAAGGACTAAAAATGCCAAAGAAATAAAGCTGCTAGCCTTTAAATGCAATCTGCCCAAGTTAAGGGGTGATTTCTGCCATAAATGGAAAGATAATACAAGTGATCCATGTGAAAGAGTTATTGTCCAATGAGAAGCCAAAGAATTAAGGACATGGATTACCACATAATGGCATTTATTATCCACTACTGCCGCCATCAATTAATGAGAGTATCACAACAGTGCAATCCGTGTGCATTATTTTCAACCAATAACCATATGACACGTGGCATCTTCAAACATTCAAAAATTCCCAGGATTGTTTTGGAGCTAGAGTGGATTTCATGGAAAGTTATAAACATCAAAGTTGCTTATTTTTGAGAGACGAATCCATTGGTCATGATCAATTAACATGGAATCAACTCAATCAAGAAACCCCAATTCATGTTCATACCTGGAAATTCAGTTGAGCAAAATTATGACACGTGGAGACCTGGGATTGGTCCCAACACGTCACCAACCCCAACAAATCTCCTTCTCAAGCCTATAAATTGCTGTTTAGTCTTCATTTCTTGTAGTGTAGTTGTAAGTGTGAAAACACACACATTTACATTTTTCTCTCATCATTTTCCCTTTTTAGCTAAACTACTCAAGAGTTTGACACACTCTTGAGTTAGTTAGATAGTTAATTACCTTTTTAACAGCTTTGTAACAAATCTCCATTAATAAAATTCAAATTCAACTTTTCCCGCCAAATCTTCTCATCATCTTTACTGTTCATTCCTTGCTTCTATTAATACTATTGTTGCTGAATTGAGTTTGTTATGATCATTCATTGATCATAACTGACTTTGATTGAAGAAAGTAGCTGTTTGTTTGATTTCAGTCCAAATCCATAGCACAAGTGATGAATTCAAGCCATTATGTTGATTCTAGTTGATGAGTAGCTGTTTGTTGATTGTAGATAAGTGAATCTAGTGCTAAGTTGGTGGTTAGCACTAGACTAGAGAGTTCAGCACTCCTCTGCTGCTCAAAGGTTCCTTCACAAGGTTCAAATGCTTCTGATTTTTTATTCCACTTAATTGTCAAATGCATGCTTCATTTCTAGCTTAAATCCTTGGTGAATGCATGATAAAACTTGTTTAGATTGATCTTTACTTGATTCTAGTTAGGTTGTAGCTTAAGTGTTGCTTTTCTGCTTATTGCTTTGATAATTGTTCTAGCTTATAGCCTTATTCAGTCACTTTTAGACTTACCTCCTTATTTGAGTTCTAGTTGTCTTCATGACTGCAAGTAGCATTCACACATCTCTTTTTGACCATTAAGTTTGGTTTGATAAAGGATTTTACTCAGCTTTAACTAGTGCTATAAAAGTCTTCACAAAATTTCCATAAAGTTCAGTAAAGAGTGTTTGGCATTATATGATTTTTGATTTTCAAGTGTTAATTGTTGGCAAGTTAGTGTTCATTTCCAGTCACCAAGTGATGACAAGTAGTTTTGTACCATTTTCAAGTCAAGTATAAGGTCAAAAAGGCAATTGGCAAGATAAAAGTTTGGGTTCATTTTCAGTCAGTTTTGCTAAAAAAGTTGTCAAATTCATTTGGCTTGTATTTGCTGGTTTCTTGATGAAATTTAACCAAACCAGTTCTCAAAGCTAGTTCATATTATGAAGTTTCATAGTCCATAAGCATTTGATACAGTTTCCATTAAGCAAGTAGTAATAAGCAAAATTATGAACACTTGAGGAAAGGCAAGTTTCTGTAAATGAAAACAGCTTTTTCATATCTCACAATTCTCTTCACAAACTTGGCAATTTTATTTCACAATATCACTTAGTAGGTGTTGTTGGTTGATTTTTTAGATTTTCAGCTTTTTGGAAAAAATCTTGGTCAACGCTTGGTCAACATAAGCCAAATTCAGCTTATTTCGATTTCCCAGCTTATTTCTTGATGAATTTTGATAAGAATCGATTTCCCGTTCATGTTTTAAGCTCATTAATCAGATTTAGTACAAAAATCTAATTGTGCATGTCTAGATTTTCTTAGTGCTTATTGGAAAGTGCTTATTTGCTTATTAGACATTTTTAGCCAATTTCCTCTTATAGGTCTTGCTTATTTTCAATTTTAAGTGTTTTGCAATTGGTTTGACTGAATTTGGTTCAGAAATAAGCTCATACGAGCTTATTTGTTCTTAAAACCCGTTTTTGCTTAAATACTTTTCATAATTTCCATTTAGTCCTTGTTGAATTAAAATGGTTTCAAACCTGGCTAAACTTACACATTTTTTAGGGTTTGCACTAATCAGGTCCTTAAAGTTTGAAAGTTGTTAAAATTCAGTTAGTAGTTTTGGAATTTGTTACAAATTTGGTTAGTTTGTTACATTTTTTTTCTACATTTTTGATCCTTTTGGTTAACTGATTTACTATTTCAGTCCTTGTACTTGTTAGATTTACACTTTGAGCATTTAAATTTTCATAGAATTTACATTTTCAGTCCTTTTAGTTGTAAAATTTACATTTTGAGTTTTACTTGAATAAAAACTTGGTATTTGCACTATGTTTTACATATAAGTAGATAGTATTTTTCAATTTTGCAAGGCTTTGTTTGAATTAGCAAATAGAATATCCAAAAAATATTAACAACCAAAAACAGTTAAAAACCCGATATTGTTAGGACTTTCAATTAGCAAGAACTGAGAAAAACGAACTGCATTATATACAATTTCAGTTGCATATGTGAATGGTCTTAAGCACAATCTTATTAGCATCAGCCAATTGTGTGATGCTAACTACAAGGTTTTGTTTACTAAGACTCAGGGAACCATATTCAACAAGAACAATGATGTGGTGCTTATTGCACCGGGAAGGAGAGATGTGTATGTCATCAACATGGCTACTTGCTCTGAAGACAGCTCCAACTGTTTTCTAGCCAAAGCCTCTGAAAGTGTTAATTGGTTGTGGCACAAAAGACTGTCTCATCTCAACTTTAAGAACATCAACAAGATAGACACACAAAACCTGGTTGCTGGTGTACCTTCAGTGACTTTTTCTAAAGACAAGACTTGTTCAACTTGTGTCAAGGGAAAGCATCACATGTCTTCTTTTAAGACTAGGCAATCATTCTCTATTGACAAGTGCTTACATCTCCTTCACGTGGATTTGTTTGGGCCTATCAAACCTCAGACCATTAATCACCACAAATATTCCTTGGTCATAGTTGATGAGTTTTCAAGGTATACATGGGTCTTCTTCCTCAGAAGGAAAAGTGATGCTGCTGATACCATCATGTCCTTCATCAGACAGGTTGAAAATATGAATGATGTTAGAGTCAAAGAGCTAAGAAGTGATAATGGTACTGAATTCAAGAATCAACAACTTGAATTCTTCTGTGATGAAAAGGGAATATCACAAAACTTCTCTTCAGCTGGCACCCCTGAACAAAATGGTGTGGCTGAAAGAAGAAACAGGACTCTGATTGAAGAAGCCAGAACTATGTTAAATGGTGCAGCTTTACCAAAGCAATTTTGGGGAGAAGCTGTTCACACTACATGCTACACTCAAAATAGGTCAATCATTGTCAAGAGACATGACAAAACTTCCTATGAAGTTTTCGGAAATAGAGCTCCAAATGTCAGCTATTTCCATGTTTTTGGATGCCCTGTGTTCATTTATAACTACAGGGATAAACTTGGAAATTTTGATGAAAAGGCTGATGATGGTTTCTTCTTAGGATACTCTCCAACTTCCAAGGCCTTCAGAGTATTCAATACTAGAAGACAAGAAGTAGAAGAAACTGTAGGATATGTAAATCTTGCTTATGTTTTAGAGAAAGAAAGAGATAGAGAGATGGTTGATTTCACACAATTCTAGAGAGAGAAAAATGAAGTTTACTATGTGTAAAATGAAGAACCACTCACCCTCTCCATCTAAGGAGAGGGTTTATATACCCAAGCCCTTGTCATGGGCTTGGGCTTACATTTGGGCCGGCCTACACATGTTGTAGGCTAGGCTTGGGTTTGTTTGTTAAATAAAGATAAGTAACTAAACTACGAGCTATTACATGGACTATTGTTGGAGTGACCGATCCTTCTTAATACGTAAAACGTATTTCCAACAATCTCCCCCTAAGGGAGGTCACTCCAAACAAGGGCATTACCCAAGGTACAATAATAAGATAAACCTAGCATACTATGCCTGTCTTGAGCTCGTAGTCTTCGTCTTTCTTTTTCTTTTTCTTTTCTGGTGAACATGTTGATGTGATCTTTGATATCAATCTTGAGAGTTAATCTCTTGCCTTCATCTCGTGCATCCATCACTTGTGATCTTCGCCTCTTCGTGACACCATGTCCCACATACTTATACCTTCTTAATTCTTGAAAGCTTCAGAGTTTGATACAGCGGAAGACTTAACTTTTAGGCTTTCTTGAATTAGATGAGGTATTAAGTACATAAAGTATAAGCATGCGGGGACGACTTCTTCTCGGATTCTGCAACGCCACCGTCTTCAAATGCCGCAACATAAGTAGACACGAATGAAATGGCTTTGAACATTTCATTCTAATTCGGTAGCATTTTACCTCCGGTCGGTAAAGACCGTTGGACGATATAAAATATCGTACTTGTGGCAGGTAGATTTAATTAAAAATCTCCTTGACAAGATTTTGCGGGTAAACCCGTTCTCTTTACTCGACCGTCCAAAGCTGACTGCGAACGTAAAGAGTGAATCATTTGGATAAAATTATCCGCATGATTGAAGCCGTCAATTCTGATTCCTGGAACAAGTTTGATTCATTAAAGAATCGCACCATCGTTGCTTTCCAGTTGTCACGAGCTTGATTCATATTGAATCTTGCAAGTTACCTACCAAGTGCTGTTTGATGTTAACACTAGAAGGATTTCCACTCATCACTGTGAACACTAAGGTATCACTCTGAGTGTTCTGGCAAGATCACTAAGATTTTGTGTAGAGGCCTGGAACGTGTTTAAATTCATTTAAGAATTAAACCACTGTTGCTTTCCAGTTATCACAAGTTTGATTCATAAAGAATCTCACAAGTCACCTACCATGAGCTTTTTGATATTCGCTCAAGAAGGATTTCCATCTTCGTTGTATATACTTTCGTATTACTCGGATGTTCAGGCAAGATCATGACGATTTTGCGTAGGACTCTTAAGATCTTTCTTACCTTTCACAGTGTGTGAAGATGCAAGGAATTATGAAAGTGTGTCCTAATGAGATATTTGATGATCTCAAATGGCTCTAGACTCGATCGTGCATTTTGGATTTTAGTGATCGGAGACTGGAGAGGAGTGCCACCTTTTCAATACCAATTTACTCGGAGTGAATAAATCGATAGATAATGCGTTGTCTCCGTGTGAATAAAACAAATACCTTTTGAGGGATATCTGAGTTAGCTGGGCTGGGTTGTGCATTGCATCACTGGGTCCATGATGTCTATCTTCAATATCGAGCATCATTTAAATGATCTCAATAGCATATGTGTTGACCCGATTTCTGCCTAAGGTTGTAAGGAGGGCTTCTTTCTTTACACCCTTTATCTTTACAATTCTTTTTCATTCTTCAACCCCTTCAATGCTTACCAATACGTCATAACTAGCACCTTGTTGTGATTGTTCCAGTGCTAACTTAAGTACTTGGTCGGCATTCAGCTACATTCACAATCTTTCTCCAACTTTCCTAAGGACTACTATTTCTAGCTATGGAATGTCCTTGGGAAGATTCCTCCGGTTTTGGAAGAATCATAGGACTTAACCTATCCTACCATCCTTATGTCACCACAATCTTCATCGTCGTGAAATAAATGGGTTTTGGGTAAGTATAAATCACCATTAAATCCATTTTTGACATGCAAATCCATTTTGCTCCCCCTTAACATATGCCACGATATTCGAAAACATTTCGCACATGTCGGGATGAGCCAGCACATTAAGTCAAACCATTTGTGATAATATCCCATAATAAAATCACATTTTCTCCCCCATATTAAAAATGTTAACCCAATCGATGTTTTTAATATCAATTGATTTAATGAAGTTTTAACAAAGGTTTTGGGAAGAAAAATGCAAGTCCGTTTAATCTTCATGATTCCAAATGTATGAAATATGATACCGATTTGTAACATGATCACATATTCACCATATTAGAAAAAAATTGACAAGGTTGGACCTGACTGATGAGAACATCATATGATAAGATCAAATGGTTCTTGTCAGCATATGTTGGTCGGCTCGTCACGTCTGAAGTCATCTCTTGACACCACGTGTACGATTGGTATTGTTGTCTTGACACCAATTAGTGAACTTGGCACTTTCAGCATCGAAGATTCTGAATGCTTGACAATTGCTCCCCCTCAATTGTTGACCCGTGTTCTATTGAAAGAGCTGTAGTCGTCGGTTGAGTAGTCGCATCGTCGAGTATGTAGGTACCAATTGAAGATTTCTATGGTTGTAGAGATGATAACTTCATAAAAACAAGACTTCTCTTGTTTTAACAAGTAAATGCACTGAGGCGTACACAGATTTGTGTTAGACCAAGTTATAAAGTAAACTTGATCCCTTACAAGGTTTTAAAATAAACCTTGCCCGAGAAAATTAATTCCCGTTGTGAGCCAAAGCTTTCATAAGAAATACTTGACTTTAATGTGAAAACCGGGTTGCAGTCTGAAATAACTGCAAGCCATATAGGCATGTTTTATGAAATATTTACAACTTTTGTACGAACTCTATTTATGGCGCCGTGTCAATATTAATCAACATTTCTAAGGCCGTAAATATTATCGTACCAAAAGATATGCCTTTGAAAAATAAAGTACAAATATTTTTAGATTTTTCTAGATTTTTCAATTTTTATGGTTTTTATATGGTTTTATATTTTTCTATTTTGCTTTTGTGTATAAAAATATAAACAATATATATGAATGATCACCAAGGATACGGAGACTAGTTTACCACCACTATTCTTTCGCTTCATCTGCCAGTTCCTTTAGAGTCTCAGGCGAGAAAGTTTTCATGCCTAGCTTGTCGGCCAAAAATTCCATTCGAGCGTGATCTAAAGCCTTCGTGAAAATATCCGCCAATTGATACTCAGATCGGACAAAGTAAAGCTCGATTACTCCATTTTCCACTTGCTCCTTGATGAAATGGTAGCGAATGTCAATATGTATCGACCGGGAGAATTGAACATTGTTGCAGCATAAGGCAATTTCACTCTTGTTGTCGCAGTACATCGGAATTTTGTTGAAACCTAGACCATAGTCGGTTAATTGCGATCTCATCCAAAGAATTCGAGCACAGCAACCGGACATAGCTATGTATTCTTCTTCCGTACTTGAAATTGCAGCGCTTTTCTGCCTTTTTGATGCCCAACTGATTAGTCGATCTCCTAGTAGTTGCAAAGTTCCACTCGTGCTACGCCTTGTATCTTGACAACCCGCGTGATCCGCATCTGCATACGCCATAAGTGCAATCGAAGAGTCCTTCAAATAACAAAGTCCCCGATTAATGGTTCCTTTAAGATATCGAAAGATCCGTTTGACAGTAGCCATGTGTAACTCAGTAGGCCTAGTTTGATACCGAGCACACATACATATAGCAAATTGAAGATCAGAACGACTAGCTGTGATATACAAAAGAGTACCGATCATTCCACGATAAAGTGTCGGATCAACGGCAACTCCATGTGGATCTGCATCAAGTTTAGTCGTTCCACCATTGGAGTATCCACGGGGTCGCAAGATTCCATCTTATACTTCTTTAGCGATTCAAGGGCATACTTAAATTGATTGATAAAGATGCCTCTGGGACTCTGAGATATCTGAAGACCTAAGAAGAATGATACCTTGCCCATCATTGACATCTTAAACTTGGAAGACATGAGTGTCCCAAACTCGTCGGATAAGGTTTGGGTCGAGGCAGCAAATATAATATCATCAACATATATTTGTACCATAATCATATATTTACCTCGTTTTTGAATAAAGAGCGTGGGATCCACCTTGCCTTTAGCGAAGCCTTGCGTAATGAGGAATTGTGACAATAGATCATACCATGAGCGTGGAGCTTGCTTCAACCCATAGAGAGCCTTCTTAAGCTTGTACACGTGATTAGGATATTTAGGATTCACAAAACCATCAGGCTGTTAAACGTAGACCTCTTCCTTGATTTCACCATTGAGAAATGCCGTCTTCACATCCATTTGATAGACGATCATATTCATGTGGGCTACATAAGCGAGGAATAGTCTAATAGCTTCCAAACGGGCAATAGGTGCAAAGCATTCCATAAAGTCGATGCCCAATAATTGCTTGTATCCACGAGCTACTAGTCGAGCTTTGTTCTTCAATATTCCGCCTAACTCATCGAGTTTCACCTTGTAAACCCATTTCAAAGTGAGTAATTGCACTTGATCCGGGCATGGGACAAGTTCCCATACTTCAAGACGTATAAATTCATTAAGTTCTTCTTGCATAGCTTCTATCTAACAGGATTGAGTAAAAGCTTCTTGCCATGTCTTAGGTTCAACTTCAGTGAGAAAAGCATCAAAATGACAAAACATTGCATTTTCTTGTAACTGACTTCGTGTGGTAACCGGACGATTAGGGTCACCAATAATAGAATCTATAGGATGATCCTTTGTCCACTTGCTGTCATGTTCATGAATCCGTGGATTGGAGTAAATTGTAGTAGGAGCTTCCTCTGAGGTGGACGACCCGGCTTGATTAGGGTCGGGAATTGGTACACCAAAGAATGGAAGTTCACGCATTTGAGCGAATTCCAAATCGTGATCATCATCATCCTCTTCATCATCAATAGGCATGACATGGGTAGTTGAAACATGTGTTGGTTGACAATTACTCGTTGAAGGTATATCTTGACCAATTGTAGGTGCAGATGTGTCTGATTGTGCTTCAGTTGCTGGAGCGACAACTTCGGTTACCGGAGCTATTACCTCAGGTTATAGAGCAACAATACTTGGAGGAGTAAAGAATTCATCAAAGAACGGTTGAAACAACGTATCCCATTCAGTCCTAGAAGGTGGTGTAAATGATGATGAAGTAGGGTTGTTTGGGACAAGACCAGAACTAATGTTACTGGGTCCCATTTCATGAAGTGCGGGTTCAGAGCTGCTTTGCTAAGAAGCCATTGCTGTCAGCTCATCAAAATCAACATTCATAGTTTCGAGGATCTTGCGAGAGTTACGGTTGTAGATTCGGTATGCCTTCTTTGCGGGTGCGTAACCAATGAAAATACCAATATCAGCCTTTGGTTGAAGTTTTCCCAAATTGTCACCATCTTTATTTGGGTAGAAAAGAGAACCAAATACATGAAGATATGATAAATCTGGTACTTTACCATGGAGAAGCTCATAGGGTGTTTTACCATGGCGTTTACGAATTAGTGACCGGTTTTGGGTGTACACTGCTGTAGATACTGCTTCTGCCCATAAAAACAATGGAGCCTTTGCGTAAATCAACATTGTTCGAGCAGCTTCCATAAGTGTGCAATTTCGCCTTTCAACGACACCGTTTTGTTGTGGAGTGCGAGCGACGGATGTTTCATGAGAAATGCCAACTTCTTCATAGTAATCACGCAAAATTTGATTCACAAATTCGGTCCCATTATCTGTAAGAATGCGTCGGACAGTAGTGTTGAGACGCACTTGAATCATCTTGAGAAATCCGATGATGAATTTAGGTGCCTCATTTTTTGTTTTAAGAAATTTCACCCATGTAAACCGAGAGTAATCATCGACAATGACGAGGATGTACTTTTTACCACTAAGACTTTCAACACGCATTAGCCCACAAAGATCCATATGCAACAAATAAAGTTTCTCTTGGTTGGTGTCTTCATTCTTGGGTTTGTATGACTTCTTAGTGCTTTTCCCCATTGTACACGCGAAACACAAATGATCCTTGTGAAATGATAGTTTAGGAAGACCACGAACAAGTTCGTTTTTTGCCAAGTGATTAATAACGTCAAAGTTAAGATGAGATAACCGTCGATGCCATAACCATGATTTAGTCTTTGATGCTTTGGAGAGAAGACATACGGGAGAAGCGGCCATCATGTCTTGTAGAGACAAAGTATACAAATTATTCCCCCTCGAGTACCTTTTAATAAATCAATTGTTAGAAATACGTTTTAACGTATATTAGAAGTATCGGTCACTCCACAATATGATTTATGTTGTAATAGCTCGTAGTTAGCAATTAGTTAAATATTACTTATTAAGTTAAGTAAGAACCGGTCCATGGGCTTGTCATGGACCGGCCCAAGCCCAATGTTAGGCTTGGAGTATAAATACCCCTTTCCACCATGGAAAGGGGTTGGTTGTTGTTCCATTTGCACTTTCATATCAATAAAATCATACACATTTTCTCTCACTTTCTCTCTCTAGTTTCTCTCACTAGAAAACATCAACCCACTTCATAGATTCATAGGTTATCAATATTCTACATTTGGTATCAGAGCTATGGGGTGATTGAAGGTAAGGATTGTGTTGCTTTTTTAGTTTTTGAATCTATTAGTGATCTTTAGAAAAAATCAATCTTGAATCTTGTTGTTTTTGGTGTTTTTGTTATTGGGATTGATTGATAAGGATTGGGTTTAGCTTATTTTGGTAAAAATCATAAAACTTTTTGTGGTTTTGGATCAAAAATCGGGTTTAAAGCTGTTTTTTTAAGTCTCGAAAACTTATTTCCAGAACATTCCGAATAGGGATTCCGAATAGGAAGATTTTCAGTATAGAAGGTTTATTCCGAATAGGGATTCCGAATAGGAGAAATATTCAGAATAGCAGAAGTTTCCGAATAGACTTTCCGAATAGAAGGGATTTTTCCGAATAGCAGTTTTTTCCGAATAGCAAATACTTTCCGAATAGCCAATTTTTCCGAATAGCCAATTTTTCCGAATAGCCAAAAACTTTCCGAATAGCCAAATTTTTTTCCGAATAGCCAAAATTTTTCCGAATAGGAGATATATTCCGAATAGCTTTCAGAATTGCCTATTATTCCGAATAGCAAGTTTTCCGAATAGCCAGTTGCCAAAATATTCCGCATTGAAGAAATATTCCGCATAAGGGTTTTTCCGCATAAGGGTTATTCAGCATAGGGGTTATTCCGAATAGGGCATTTTCAGAATAGGGTTATTCCGCATAAGGGTTATTCAGAATAAGGGTTTTCAGCATAGGATTATTCCGAATAGGTATTATTCCGAATAGGGTTTATTCTGAGTTTGGTTTATTCCGTATAAGCAAGTTCAAGGGGTATTTGAGTTTTTTCGACGATCTTTAGTGGATTTAATCTTGAGTTCAACCAACACAACACAAATTCTCAACCTTTCTTCACTGCTCGATCAACCAATAATCTTTGAGTCTGTTAAGTGATCACAATGAATCCAAGTTCATTAATGCCTCAGATGACATCTCTTACGGATATCTCGATCATAACGGGGACTGATAGTCGTCCACCGATGCTTATTAAAGAGGTGTTTGAAGCATGGCAGGGCCGTATGATGCAATACTTGAAGGGCAAACCAACATACGGAAGGCTTATGGTCAAATCAATTTTGAATGGTCCACTCGACTATGGTACCATTGTGGCAAATAACGTGTCTCGACCAAGAGAATATGAAGAACTCACACCGGCACAACAACTCATTGCTGATGCTGATGAAAAGGCTCTACAGACACTTCTCCAAGCTCTTCCGCATGATATTTATTGTATGGTTAGTCAATATACGGTTGCCAAAGATTTATGGGAACGTCTAAAGGTGTTGTTACAAGGTACGTCTCTCACCAAACAGGAAAGGGAGTGTCAGCTGTATGATCTGTTTGATAGATTCACGTACAGCCCAGGGGAAACACTACACGATTATTACTTCAGATTCACTACTCTAATGAATGATCTGAATGTATACAATCTCGTGATTGCTCCTTTCCAGGTTAACACCAAGTTCTTGAATACTTTACCTCAAGCTGAATGGGGTGAGTATATTATCGATGTGAAGTTAACCCGGGATTTGCATAAGTGCAACTTAGATCAAATCTATGCTTTTCTTCAGCAGCATGAGAAGCATGTGATTATGCACCGTTCTCCTCGCGGTATGTACCCAGATTCCTTAGCTTTGATGGCGAATCAACCAAGCTTGTCACACAACAACACACCTTATATCTTGGGACATCAAGCCTATCATCCATCACCTTACATGACACCAACCTTCCCACAATACTCGATTCTACCGCAACCACCCACCTCACATCAGCAACAATATCGGTTCAATGCACCTTCACCACAGTATGCTTCACAACTTCATCCAGCAAATGTTGCACCTTATGCTCAGCCTTCATATTCTTCTTATCAAGAGAATGCAGCTTATCCAACAAGCTACCCTGATCAAATGAGTATTCCTTCTACTGATTATGCAGCTCATCCAGATCAAGCACTGTATTGTGATAATGAGGAAGTCCCCGTTCCTGTATTCCAACAAGGAGCTGACCCAGTTGAAGTGCTAACTACTATGTCTGCTTATCTCACACGAACTTTAAGCAAACGAGGATACAGAGGATCAGCTCCTACCAACAATCAGTTGAGGAATTCATCTAATTCTCGTCAACAAGCTACTATTGAGAATGGCAGGGTCATGGTTCAGCCTATTCAACCATATCAGGGGAGACCTACCACATCAACCACCAATGCTCGCACGGTCAATCAGGCACCAATGGCCAATCTTGCTCCACGGGCTAATTCCACGGGCAAGTTGAGAATGATTACGTGTTACAACTGCAAGGAAGAGGGTCACATGTCCAGGGATTGTAAGAAACCCAAGAGGAGAAGGGATGGACAATGGTTTGCAGAAAAGATCTATCTGGTAAATGCTCAGGCACAAGGAAGGGAACTTGATGAAGAGGAGCTTGCATTTCTTGCTGATCCAGGGATTGCTGAACAAGACGTTGTCACTACGCAGAATGCAGCTTACCAAGCCGATGATCTTGATGCGTATGACTCCGACTGTGATGACTTTCAATCTGCAAAGGCTGCTCTCATGGCAACTATCTCCAGCTTAGGGCCAGAAAAGAGATCTGAGGTACTTATTAATACCACCGATAATACCACTGATGCTAGTATTCAACCACATCAAGTTGTGCAAGAGAGTGCTGACTCGAATGAATCTTCGGTGGTGAGTCTTTCAAATGAGGAGACAAACAATGATAGCAATATCAATGTGAGTCCCCAGACTTTGAGTGAATCACAACCGGGACCCATTTCGCAAACGCCTACTCCTGCTCAACAAGATTTGGTCATGGTTCCTGCTACATTACTTAGCCAAATGAATGCTGCACTCTTAGAAACCTTAGCTAAGAATAAGAATTTGTCTGATGAGCTTACCTTAAGCAACGAGAAAGTTCAAACCTTGGAATTAGTGCCCTCGTCTAATGTTCTAACTAATCTCGAATATGATCATTTTAGAAACAAACAAATGGGTCACTTGCAAGAAATCGAAAACTTAAGAGCAAATTTGTCTAATGAACTTAAAGAAAAGGAGTTAGTGGTCACTAATTTTCAAAAACTTCAAACAGATTTTGAATCACTCGAGTCTAAGAAGAATGAAATGGAGATTAATGCTACTAATAAGATTAGAAGTCTAGATTATTTGCTTTTAAGACAATACGCTGCTTCCCAACTAGTTCACTTATTTGATGCTTCATTTAGAGAATTTAACTTATCACGTCAAAAAGGCCTTCCCCCTAATCCACGGTATGCAAAACAAGCTTTAAGACATAGTCCTAGACTTTATAATGCAACTCAATTAGGATTGGCCTTAGAACCGATTGTTTTTTCTGGTGATCGAACAAGTAAGGAACTAGTTGATGAGGATCGGTCATACAATTCTGCAAAATATCCCGAGTGTGATTATTTTAAATTGAATAAGGAGCTTGCAAAAACGGATTTTAGAATTCGCTTCCATATGGACAAAGATCTCATAACAGCACCAACCTACATATTAGATGAAGAAAACCCTAGTACTTTTCCTACACTTGTCAATATGGAAGGTCCTAAGGAAATTCCAAAGGATCTTCCACCTGTTAGCACTGTATGGTTAAACTTGCAAGAGATTAATCAATACTTTACTAATTTTGACAAGGTCATTTTGGAACGTACGACTTCAAATGGCCTAAACGCCGGAGAATGGGCTTTCGAACATATGAACGAGGTGTTTAAAAATGAGATCAATCCGTTTCTCGAAAGTCTAAAAGGAATTTTTGCATCTCTTAAAGAAAATCTTGTTTTTGAAATTGGTGAAGTTCAAAAAGTGTTTTATGAAATGGACACCGCTTACGAACTACAACTAGTTGAAAAAGAAAAGATTTTAACCGAATATGACCGATTCTTGTCTGCAGTAATCTCGTGTGATGTGCTTACTACTGTAAATGTTAATTATTCGAATGAGCTTACATCCACTATGATTAATTGTGATGCTGTGAATATTTGTACTGCTATTTGTGATGATGTTTGTGATATCTCTGTAAATGTTGCTGATACTGTAAATGAGGTAGATAATCAGTCTTGTCACGAATCTAACGCTGAGTTTTTAAAGCTACAAGATTCTTACAATTTACTTTCAAAACGCTTTAATCAACTAGAACAACATTGTATATCTTTAGAATTGAAACAACAAACTCAAAATGAGAATCTTTTGATATCAAATGTTTGTGAAAACGGTGTTGAGACAAGTGACAAGATGATTGCAATTGTTAAGACATTAGAGGAAGAGATAATGAGATTGAAGAGAGATGTGTCATTAAATGAAACACTCAAAATGGAACTAGAGGCTGCAGAGTCCAAAAACCAGGTCTTAGAAATTAGACTTTCGTCTGTTCTAGGGGAGATGGATCGGACAAGACAGGGACTATCCGCTCTTTATGGTTCACTAGAAGAACGCTTCGCTTTTAATGCGGCACAGCAACAATCTTTTGTTGAACAACTGAACCAAAAGTGCGAGGAAATCTCTGATTTGAACATCCTGCTCATTGACAAAAATATGGTTTTGGCTGAGTTAAAGGAGACACTTCTTCTCACCCGACAAGAAGTTGTTGATAACTTAGCTACCGACTCTGCACCGTCCACTAGTGCTCCAACAACCAAGTCAGTAGTGCTTTATAAGAACCCGCTTCATAAGAGAAACCCAGTTACCTATGATGATTATATGAGGAATGCCATTAAGCATGTCGATCTTCTTAGGGATATTTTAGACGATCTTTATGCCTTAGATCCCTCAAGTAGCGACTATTATTCGGCTCATGAATATATCAAGAGGGTTCAATATTGTTTGGCATATTTGCAATACATAGGTACACCAGGTTCTGCACTACTTAATAATAGGCCCATTGCTGTCACTCCATTTAATAAGACTCCAGGAGCAAAACCGTCATTGGCACAATCAAGTAAGGCACCTTTAAAATCTGCTGCTAATATTCCCACTTTGCCTTCTACAGGATTAAAAGAGACTACTAAGGCTAAAGGATCGCCACTCAAGAAAGATAAGATCAAGCCCTCCACTAGTAGTGCCACAAAGAAGAAAGTAGAAGTTCACAATAGGAATGCTAGTTCAGTTTTAAATAAGAAGAATCATGTTAAGACAAAAAGCTCTGTGCCTGTGCAGAAGCCAAAACCATTCGTGAATTCTAATTTAAATTGTTGGAATTGTAATGAATGTATGTTTTCCCAACGTCATGATTTGTGTCTTATTGAGCATGTGAATGAAATGAATGCAATTAAGAATGGTCTTGAATGGAAGCCAACGGGTAGAACTCGTGCCCAAGTTGGCTGGCAATGGCGTCCCACTGGTAGGACCTTTACATTAGATGGAAAAATGTGCCCTTTAACTAGGAATGCATCCATTGAGGTTAGGTCTGAGCGTCCTTTAGTTAGGAACACTCGCACTCAAGTATGGAAACAGCGCCCTTTAATTAGGTCAGCCCCCACTATTGTGCCTATCAGTGAAGAAATACCTCAGGATTTAAGCCAACTAGAATCTACACCACCAATTAAGAAGAAGAAGGCTAGGAAATCTAAGAAACCTAGAGTTAGCAAATCTAAGATTATTAAATCTGTACCTGCTAATAACAAGGAACACTCAGATTCCGATACCTCTACATTGTTTTTGTGTGGTGATATTTTCAGGTGGTCCAAATCATCCTGTGGTATTTGGACTCCGGTTGTTCAAAACATATGACCGGAAATCGCTCGATGCTCCGAAATTTCGTCAGCAAGTTTCTTGGTACGGTTAAATTCGGGAATGATCATATAGCAAAGATTATGGGGTATGGTGAATATCAGATTGGAAACGTGACGATTTCTAGGGTATACTATGTAGAAGGTCTTGGTCATAACTTATTCTCAGTAGGACAGTTTTGTGATTCCAACCTTGAGGTTGCTTTTCGACAACACACTTGTTTCATCCGCAACTTGGAAGGAAAAGATTTGTTGAAGGGATCTCGTGGTGCAAATCTATATACGTTGTCTCTACAAGATATGATGGCCGCCTCTCCAGTATGTCTTCTCTCTAAAGCATCTAAGACCAAGTCATGGTTATGGCATCGCAGATTATCTCATCTTAATTTTGATGCTATTAATCATCTGGCTAAAAACGAGTTAGTTCGTGGTCTTCCAAAGCTTAAATTTCACAAGGACCATTTATGTTCCGCGTGTTCAAGGGGGAAAAGCACCAAGAAATCTTACAAACCCAAAGCTGAAGACACTAATCAAGAAAAACTTCATCTTTTGCATATGGATCTTTGTGGACCGATGAGAACTGAAAGTGTGAGCGGTAAGAAATTCATTCTGGTAATTGTGGATGATTTCTCCAGGTTTACATGGGTTAGATTTCTACGTACAAAGGATGAAGCACCGAAGGCTATCATCACTTTTCTGAAGTTCATTCAGGTACGTTTGAATACCACTGTCCGCCGTATTCGTACAGACAATGGTACAGAGTTCGTCAACCAGACTCTTCGTGATTATTATGAAGGAGTTGGTATATCACATGAAACATCTGTTGCACGCACTCCACAACAAAACGGTGTCGTTGAAAGACGGAATCGTACACTTATGGAAGCTGCTAGGACCATGCTTATTTATGCGAACGCTCCATTGTTCTTGTGGGCAGAGGCTATTTCTACTGCATGTTTCACCCAAAACCGTTCTATCCTTCGGAAACGCCATGGAAAAACACCTTATGAGCTTTTACATGACCGTAAACCCGATGTTTCATTTTTCCATGTGTTTGGTGCTCTTTGTTATCCAAACATCAATAGTGAGAACTTGGGTAAGCTTCAACCGAAAGCCGATATAGGTATTTTCATTGGTTACTCACCGTCCAAAAGAGCATACCGAATCTATAACCGTCGTCTTGGCAAGATTGTAGAAACTATGGACGCAGATTTCGATGAGCTGACAGCGATGGCTTCTGAGCATCACAGCTCTGAACCCGCGCTTCATGAGATGGGAACCGGTGCTATTAGTTCCGGCTTAGTTCCCAATAATCCTACTTCTACATCATTTTTACCACCATCAAGGCCCGAGTGGGATAAACTGTTTCAACCGTTGTTTGATGAATTCTTCGATCCCCTGACTGATGAAGTTCCAGCACCTGTAGTAATTGCTCCAATACCTGAAGTGGTTGCTCAAGCTAATGAACCCTTATCTAATGCATCTACAATTCACATTGAACCGGATGCACCTTCACCAAGTGATTCTCAAACTACACCTGAATCATCACCCCTACTTGTGCCTAATGATGTGGAAGAGGATTCTACTGATCACGACTTGGAATATGCTCACTTGCAAGAGCTTCCTTTCTTTGGTGTAGTGATCCCTGAAAACCCTTCAGCCGCGTCTACCTCAGAAGAAGCTCCTTCTATTGTTCACTCCAGACCACCTAGGATTGAAAACCATAGCACTAAATGGACAAAAGATCACCCAATTAGGAATGTTATTGGAGATCTAGATCGACCAGTCTCTACACGCCATCAATTACAAGAGAATGCACTCTATTGTTACTTTGATGCATTTCTCTCTGAAGTTGAACCCAGAAATTGGCAGCAGGCTATGACCCAATCATCTTGGATTGAAGCTATGCAGGAGGAACGAAACGAATTCCAACGACTTGAAGTATGGGAATTGGTTCCTCGCCCTGACAAGGTTAACATCCTTACTTTGTTATGGGTTTATAAGGTTAAACTTGATGAGATGGGTGCGGTATTGAAGAATAAAGCTAGATTGGTCGCTAGAGGATATAAACAAGCCTTGGGTATAGACTTTGAGGAATCTTTTGCTCCTGTGGCTAGATTGGAGGCGATTAGACTATTCCTTGCGTTTGCTGCTCATATGAACATGATCGTCTATCAAATGGATGTGAAGACGGCATTTTTGAACGGTGAACTAAGGGAAGAAGTTTATGTTAGTCAACCGGATGGGTTCGTCAGTACGGAGTCTCCTAATCATGTGTACAAGCTTAAGAAGGCTCTCTATGGGTTGAAACAAGCTCCACGTGCGTGGTATGATCTCCTGTCAACATATCTCATTTCGGAAGGCTTCTCCAAAGGCAAAGTGGACCCCACTCTATTCACTCTCAAGGAAGGCAACGACATGATTCTGGTACAAATTTATGTTGATGATATAATATTTGCTGCCACTAACATAGAATTGTCAAATCGATTTGAGAAGATAATGTCCACACGCTTTCAGATGTCGATGATGGGAAAAATTTCATTTTTCTTAGGATTACAGAGTTCTCAGAATCCCAGAGGCATCTTTATTAATCAATCCAAATATGCTCTAGAATCTCTTAAGAAATATAACTTTGAAAATTGTGACCCCGTGGACACTCCAATGGTGGAGAAATCCAAGTTAGATGAAGATAGGAATGGGATTATTGTCGATCCAAAACTTTACCGTGGGATGATCGGCACCCTTCTATATCTGACTGCCAGCAGGCCTGATTTGCAATTTGCTGTATGCATGTGTGCCCGGTATCAGGCTCGGCCTACCGAAAAGCACCTACATGTAGTTAAAAGGATCTTTCGGTATCTAAAAGGAACACTTCATCGTGGTCTATGGTATCTGAAAGATTCCTCGATTGCTTTAATATCATACGCAGATGCCGATCATGCTGGATGTCAAGACACGAGGCGTAGCACTTCTGGATCTGTGCAACTCCTAGGAGATAGATTGATCAGTTGGTCTTCAAAAAGGCAGAAAAGCGCTGCAATTTCTAGCACGGAGGCTGAATACATCGCCATGTCCGGTTGTTGTGCTCAAGTCCTTTGGATGAGATCACAATTAACTGACTACGGTCTTGGATTTAACAAAATCCCGATGTATTGTGACAACAAGAGCGCCATTGCCCTTTGCTGCAACTATGTTCAACACTCCCGGGCCAAGCACATAGACATTCGCTACCATTTCATTAAGGAGCAGGTGGAGAACGGAGTGATCGAGCTGTATTTTGTCACTACTGAGTACCAGCTGGCGGATATGTTCACCAAAGCCTTAGATCGAGGACGAATCGAGTTTTTGATCGACAAGCTTGGCATGAAATCATTCACTCCAGCGACTCTCAAAGAGTTGGCAGAAGAATCAGCTGAATAGTCGTGGTAAACTATTCAGAGTATCCTTTGTTCGTGATCATGTATATTATCGTAAATATTTAAAACACAAAAAGAAAATACAAAAATATAAAACCAAGAAAAACCATAAAAAATATAAAACCAAGAAAAACCATAAAAAATATAAAACCTAGAAAAACCATAAAAATTATAAAATCAAGAAAAACCAAAAATATTTTTCGTTTAAAACGGGCATGTCTTTTAGTACGGTAATATTTACGGCCTTAGAAATGTCGATTAATATTGACACGGTGCCATAAATAGAGTCCGTATAAAAGTTGTACAATTTTAAAACATGCTCATTATGGCTTGTAGTTATTTCTGACTGCAACCCGGTTTTCATATTAAAGTCACGTATTTCCTTGGAAAACGTTGGCTCAGAACGGGAATTAATTTTCTCGGGCGTGATTTACAAGCCAAATCATGCAAAGGGATCAAGTTTACTTTACAACTTGGTCTAACACGAATTAGTGTACGTCTCAGTGCATTAATTTGTTAAAATAAGAGAAATCTTATTGACACCACGAATCAAACTTTTTCAAGATATCAATTGGGAAATGTTTTTCATCATTATGTGCCTCGTTAAACAATGACTACAGCTCTTTAAATAGAAAACGGGTCATCGTTTAAGGGGGAGAAAATGTTTCATCATCTTTCACATCAAAAGATCTTCAAAAGTTTTCAAGGAAACTCAAAAAGCTTAATGGTTGGATTGCTTTGGCATTTGTCTTGTTGTTGCTTATAAGCTTGTCATGAATAGTTTTGTGCTTGTGTTAAGATAGGATAATCACAAAGGCTAGGGTAATTAACATAAGATAGGTCAAAATGACAAGATTTAAAACTTGGAAATACAAAAGAACTTTGTTTGTTGAAAGTAGAAAAATTGAGGGGGTAAAGTTGACAATAGATCAAACTTGTAAAAAATTTGACCTAGTCAAAATCACCCACCCCCGTTCCCTTTCTTCTTTCACTGTTCCCCTATCTTCTTGGCCGCCATTAACAAACAAGTACACAAACACTCACGAAAATCAACCAGAACATCTCAATATCAGTAATCCTCTAAGATCAAGATCTTCATAAGGTATCAATTCGGTTTAATCATTCATGAAAAACAATTTAATTAACTCTTTTTAATTGAAAATCACTCGAATGAAGTTACTGATTAATTAGGGTTTAATTAATTGGGGTTTTTGCCTGGGGATGATTCGGAATGACTCTAATTGCACTAATTTGGCCTTTTGAACACTTGAATTAAACGATTTCATGCTTAAATTAGAAAATATATAAGTGTTGGAAACTTTCCGAGTAAGAAAGACTTTCCGAATAAGGGTTTTATTCAGAATAGAAAGAACTTTCCGCATGGTGAAATCTTTCCGCATAGAGAAACTTTTTCCGAATAGACTGAATATTCCGCATAGGCAAAGTCTTTCCGAATAGGATTTTATTCCGCATAAGCCCAATGTTCCGAATAGGATTTTATTCCGTATAAGGCCCAATTTTCCGAATAGGATTTTATTCCGCATAGACAAAATGTTCCGAATAGGGAATTTATTCCGCATAGGCAAAGTCTTTCCGAATAGGATTTTATTCCGCATAAGCCCAATGTTCCGAATAGGATTTTATTCCGCATAGACCCAATGTTCCGAATAAGGGTTTTATTCCGCATAGGCCCAATATTCAGAATAAGGATTTTATTCCGCATAGGCTATATGTTCCGAATAGACCTTATGTTTCGCATAGGATTTATATTCAGGATAGACCTATTATTCCGAATTGAATGATTATTCCATATAGAAGATGTTTGAATGGTTTCAAAGCTTAAGGGATTATGTCAAGTGTACAATGCTTAGGGTTAAAGTCATAATGATATTCATACTTGTATGTATCAACCTTTGTGTTTTATCTTAAGCAGAGACGATGACTAACCCTACCGTACAACAAATACAAGACACCAGAGCCGCCGCCATTGCTGAAGCCAAGACTCTAAAGTTTATTCCAAACAACTTCCGTTTGAAGGAGGTATCTCACTCTACCCATAATGGATTTAAGGTAGGTACAACCATGCTTGATAAATCTCATTTCAAGCATGCGCTAAGGAGAAGTGCTTCAGTGCCCTATGAATATCTTTACGAGTTCTGGGCTACCAAAGAGAGGACGTCGAACAAAATCACTTTTTCCTTGGACAACAAGCAGCAGACGCTTACTGTGTCAGACTTCAGGAAGATCTTTGGATTTCGACCGATACTCAAAGGTCTACCATCATACTCAGCCAACCCAACTAAGGACCAGATCATGGAGATGTTCACCGCCATTGGATGTCTTGACATACGAACCCCGTCTGAGTTTACTACTGCCAAAGTTGGTCAACCATGGAAAGCTATTTTTGGGATTCTAAGCCGATGTTTAACACCCAAAACAACTGGGTTTGATGTTGTTCGTCCACCAATCATCAAGATGTTTTATGGTATGTTCAAAGGTATGGGTATTGATTATGCATCACTGCTGTGGGAGAAGTTTACTTTTCAACTCTTCACAAACACAAAGGGTAAGGTTAAAAGCTACCAGTACCCTAGGTTTATTAAGTTGATCATACATTATTTTATGGAAAACGATGCATCCATTAACAAGCGTGCAGGTAGTCGTCACCACACGATGGATGATGATGATTTGGTAGACTTAAGGCAGGAGACTCATTCGAATACGGTTATTCCTGGTCCCATTCCCAGTCATCTTCTGACCGATGAGATTATTGCATCTGCTGATTACAAGAACTTGCTAACAGAAATTGAGAATCAACGAGCAAGTATTCTAGCAGGTGAAGACTCATCTACCACAGTTAAGAGCAAAGGTAAAAGGAAGCAAACAGATTTACCTGAACCCAAAACCAAGAAGAAGAAGACAGAGGGTAAGAAAGGAAAGGGTAAGGCTGATGAGATGCGTCTACGTGACGAAGAAAACATTGTTGATCCTACTCTTGATAAAACTGAGAAACAAATGATGAAGATAGCTATTCAAAGGAGTAGGAAAGATACTGGCGGTAGTGGTTCAGGTGCAAGGGTAGATGTTGAGGATGAGTACGTGGAACCAGATGATGTTGATGAGTTTGGGTCACCTGAACATTATTCCACTTCGAAGGAGCCATCAATCCCTATTTCAGCTGGTATTGACAAAGAGTCTACTCAACCTTTGGTAACTCAACTTCAACCAACTCAACCCTTACCAACCAGACCGGTTTCAACACCATTTCCTCCACCACCAATAAATCCCATCCTTAGTACCGCAGTTACAACCGAGCCTATTCCATCAACCCAAAGCAGCTCTGCAACATCTGCAATGGTCGCATTAGTGATGGCCGAAATGTTGGATAAACATGTGGATACTCACAAGAGAGAAATGGATGAACTTCGCCAAGAGCTAAATAGAAGAGCTCAAAGTGAAGAAGCATCAAGGAAAGCTCAAGAAGAGTTGATTGCCAAGTTCGCTGCAGACATGGAATTTACACGTAAAACTCATGTAGAAGAACTTGCTAGGGTTAAAAAGGCTGAAGCTGATAGGCATCAAGCACGAATTACGAGACTTAAAGCTATTAAGGATGACCTTAAAGAGCAAAAAGCAGCTCTTGAAGCTTCTATTGAGCAGAGAGTGAAAGACTCCGCTGAATCCCTAATGCCTAAACTACGTGATGATTTGAAGACACTTGCTGCTGACAACTTAATGATCAAATCATCCAATCCTTCAGAAGCCGCCTACAAGATTGCTTATGACTTGACGGATTTTGAACATAAGAAGATCCTCAAAGCTCGAATGAGGGAACTTGGATCGTTTGATAAATCGAGGATTCAACGGGCTCTCTTCAAATCCCTGAATGACGCGATCATGGAGGATGATAAGTTGTTCAAGACATTTGGAAGTGTGGTACCCTACCACATTCTCTCTGAGGAAGAAAGGGAAGAGAGTGAAGAAGAAGAGGGTACTGGTGGAGAAGAGGAAGAAGAAGAAGAAGAAGAAGAAGAAGATAAGAATGATGATGATGATGAGGATGATGAGGATCAGAATGATGAGGATGATGATAATGATAAGGATGATGATAATGATGATGAGGATGATGATGACGATGATGATGATGGCGATGATGGTGGTGATGGTAATGAGGAGAGTGTTCGAGGGAGCAACGGGGATGATAATGAGGATGCTGATGGGGGTAAACAGCCTGAGAAAGGGGATAAGGCTGCCAGCTCAAAGAAAGTGGTTAAGTCTGGCACCAAGTCAAAGAAAGATGCAGCACCAAAGGAAAAATCTACATCCACGGAATCCAGATGATCGAAGTGGCGCCACGATGTGAATGCCACTACAGGGTCATCTATTCCTGGTACATTTATTGCTGCATCCATACCTGTTACCACTAACCCCGTTAGTTCTATTGTTGTTGCCCCTGTGATTGCAGAATCGGTAACCGAACCTGAAGCTGCACAACACTCACCCGATCATGACACTGCCGACATGCCTGAAACAGAACAAGCAGATGTTCACGTCTCCACTCCTCTGCAACAAAACCCACAATCTACTATTCCAAGCACAAGGGACTAGGCGGACACGTTGGAGATCGACGAGACTGCACCACCACAGGCTTGGATCACGGCAGCGGCGCAGTATGATCCGATCACCGATGCTGACAAAGATGTCTTGTATCTTCGTATCCGCAGTCCGATTGACTTATGTGCATTTCTTGCTCATGAGTATAAGACTTCGGTTACTCCATCTTTGGTGAAGAAAGTACTGAAGGATAAAAGACTTCGCGCCAAAACCCGGTTGACCCAAATGGAGTTCGAATATTATGCCGATGAGATCCTGAAGGCTCTAAATACCGTTCAACGGCCAGGTCTTCATGAATCAGAAAGAGCTCCACCTCCAATGGATCCTACTCAAGATAATCAGATTGCTCTTGACTTCTTCGTCACCAATGATCTTGTGTATCTACTGAAGGGGTCATCAAAGTACGCAACCTCCCTGACCTTGCTGAAAGCTGCCAACTGGGGGACAATACCCTTTATCGAGGAAAAGGTAAATCGACTCTGGGTCCCAAAGATAAATCGTAATTATGATATGTATGCTGTCATAGGTGCATCTCATTGGGATGAACGAGTCCGAAGGGCGTACAGGGGTTGCTGCCTAGTCAATTCTGGAAGCAGCGTTAGATCCGACATCCGCATCTCCAGCATTTTAGGGATGAAAACTGAAGCCAAGAATGGCTATTATCATGTGACGGAGATTAGTTTGAAAAGGGAGGATGACAGGGAATACAAAATCCAGCAGGGAGATTTTTCCATCATTCGCCTTGAGGATATCGAAGATATGCTGCTTCTGATGACCAGAGATCAACTCACACATATTCCTCGTGAAGACCTCATTGCTTTGAATACAGCACTTCGTATGTTCACACGAAGCGTTGTCATCAAGACACGAGTTGAAGACCTTCAGTTGGGAGTCGAAAGCTATCAAAGGAAGCTTAACCTAACCCGTCCAGTGAATAAAGTGCTACCTCAACATGTAGAAAGATGTCCCTATACCGGTATTTCTGTCCCGAATTACGGCATCTTCTACTTGAACAGTCGAGGTTTAATGAAGTTTATGAGGGTGGGTGAGCTCCATAAGTACAGTGATGGGACTCTTCTACAAGTCAGAGGAAAGTTGGAGCATCTGAACTCAGGTGGGACTTTGCCAGAAATGACGGAGGATTGGCATCCGGGTTACCGGCAGATGGCGAAGTACGTGATCAAGAAGATAGATCAAAAGCTCCGTGAACGTAGATTGATGAGGAGTTTGGAAAGATTCGTTGGTGGTAGACCATATGGAGTGCACTACAGGACACTGCAACGATCCATCTAATGGGTCGTACATTTCAGGTCACTCTATATTGGTATTATTTGTGAATATGTATATTTGTGAATATTGTGCTGTAATGGCTTGATGTAGTGTTAAGGTATGATAATTTTTCAAGAATTTCTCACGAGATTCTAAATCTTTCAAAATATATCATACTAAAGCACTACAACTATCCCTTATTAAATTAAGGGGGAGCAATAACTTGTTCTATGGCCAAACATCGATTTCATTTTTACCCAAAGACCGGTTAATCCATTCAATATCCCAAATATTAATGGTTAACATTTTGGATAAGGGGAGAAAATGGGATTAAGGAGATTTAAATGATACTTGGCTAAAAGATGAAAAAGACTTAACGATTATCCAACTTAATATGTGTAAAGCACGTGTTAAGGGGGAGCGTTTTTGATGAACAAAACACCTAAGGTACAAAACTTTTGATTTTAATATCACAAGTACCTTATGTGATTTTCAATGATTTTTCATGGTGGCAATTCCTTCCCAAAACACGCTTAATTCACGACGAATGTGGTGACAAAAGGGTGGTAGGAATAGGTTTAGTCCAATGATTCATCAGAGCCGATGGAATCTTCCCAAAGACAATTCCCTAGATAGAATTAGAAGTCCTAGGAAAGATGGAGAAAGAATGTGAACGTAGCTGAATGCCGACCAAGTACTTAAGCTAGCACTGGAACAATCACAACAAGGTGCTAGTGATGACGTATTGGTAAGCATTGAAGGGGTTGAAGAATGAAAAAGAATTGTAAAGATAAAGGGTGTAAAGAAAGAAGCCCTCCTTACAACTTTAGGCAGAAACCGGGTCAATACATATGCTATTGAGGTCATTTTTGCTAATAATTCTCGGTATTGAAGAAAGACATCATGGACCCAGTGATGCAATGCACAACCCTTCCCAGCTAACTCAAATATCTCTCAAAAGGTATTTGTTTTAATCACACGGAGATCAACACGTTATCTATTGGTTTATTCACTCTGAATAGACTGGTATTGAAAAGGTGGCACTCCTCTCCAGCCATCGCTCACTAAATCAAAACGCACAATCGAGTCTAGAGCCAAGAGATCATCAAAAGTCTCATTAGGACACTTTCCATTTATTCCTTGCTTTCTCACACACTGTGAAAAGTAAGAGATTTTCATGAGTCCTACGCAGTATTCCTGTAATATTGCCAGAACATCCAAGTAATACGCAAGTATTACAATGAAGATGGAAATCCTGCTTGAGCCAACATCAAACAAGCTCATGGTAGGTTACACGTGCGGTTCTTTTAGAACCAATCTTGTGAAAAACTGGAAGGTAACAGTGGTTTAATTCTTAATTGAACTTAAACTCGTTCCAGGCCTCTTCGCATTATCATATGATCTTGCCAGAACACTCAGAGTGACTCTTTATTGACCACAGTGACGAGTGGAAATCCTTCTAGTGTTAACATCAAACAGCACTTGGTAGGTGACGTGCAAGATTCTTTATGAATTGAGCTCGTGACAACTGGAAAGCAACGATGGTGAAAATCTTAATTGAAATTCACTTGTTCCAGGTTTCATGAATTGACGGCTTCAAATCACAAGGATAATTTATCCAAGTGATTCACTCTTTATGTTCGCAGTCAGCTTTGGACGGTCGAATAAAGAGAACGGGTTTACCCGCGAAATCCTGTCAGGAAGTTACTTAATTGAAACTATCCGTCACGGGTACGATATCTAATATCGTCCAACGGTCTTCACCGACCGGAGGTAAAATGCTACCGAATTAGAATAAAATGTTCAAAGCCATTTTATTCGTGTCGTTGCTGTGTACCTGTTAAAGACGGTGGCGTTGCTGTGTACCTGTTGAAGACGGTGGCGTTGTTGTGTACCAGTGAAGACGGTGGTGTTGCGGTGTACCTGTAAAAGTCGTTCCCACATGCTTATGTCTTTTGCAACAAAGTTCAGCAAAAATTCAAGAAAGTACAAGATGAAGTCTTCCGCTGTACCAAACTCTGAAGCTTTCGAGAATTCAACAAAAAGACGTAAGTGTGTGGAACATGAAGTCACGAGGAGGCAAAGTTCACAAGAAAGGCAAAGATCGCACGTGAAAGGCCAAAGAACAATGCTCTCAAGTCAAAGCCAAAAAGATCAAACCAACATATTCACAACAAAAGAAAGAAAAGAAGAAAAAAAAACTACGAGCTAAAGAACGAAGACTTAGTATAGTATGCTAGGTTTAGGACTTTGTAACGTGGAGTGACCTCCCTTAGGGGGAGATTGTTAGAAATACGTTTTAACGTATATTAGAAGTATCGGTCACTCCACAATATGATTTATGTTGTAATAGCTCGTAGTTAGCAATTAGTTAAATATTACTTATTAAGTTAAGTAAGAACCGGTCCATGGGCTTGTCATGGACCGGCCCAAGCCCAATGTTAGGCTTGGAGTATAAATACCCCTTTCCACCATGGAAAGGGGTTGGTTGTTGTTCCATTTGCACTTTCATATCAATAAAATCATACACATTTTCTCTCACTTTCTCTCTCTAGTTTCTCTCACTAGAAAACATCAACCCACTTCATAGATTCATAGGTTATCAATATTCTACATCAACCCCTTCCAAATTACGAATGAATCAGGTATGCTCTCGATAAGCAACTTCTAGGTTTGCATCACAAAATTTTCCTACAGAAAATAAGTTGTGACCGAGACCTTCCACATAATACACTCTTAAAATTATAACATTCCCAATATGATATTCACCATAACCCATTATCTTTACAATATGATCATTTCTAAATCGAACCGTACCAAGAAACTTGCTGACGAAACTTCTGAGCTGAGAGCGATCTCTGGTCATATGCTTGGAGCAACCATAGTCCAAATACCAGGGAACACTTTGGACCACATGTTTTCAACAACAACAGTAGACAATGCATTGGAAACTATTGGTTCCGGAGTGTTAATAGATACAGATATAAGATTATCAGAATTGCTAACATTTGTGTGACCCTTAGATTTCCTGAGTTTTCTAATGTGAGTTTTAGCACTAACAGGTTTTACTGTTCCAACTTTCTTAGGTTTTGGAGTATTAGCGGGCACTACAGTGGGAGTAGACCTATTTAAAGGGCACTTGGTTCCTACAGTAGTGTCAGTGTTCCTAGTTAAAGGACACGCTTGTGTTTTGTTAGCCTTGGTACTCCTAGTTAAAGGGAACGCTTTCTTCGCTTTAGTGGGAGTGATCCTAGTTAAAGGGCACATATTTCCTACTATAGTGAAAGTTCTACCAGTGGGGCGCCACATCCAACCAACTTGGGTTAACACTTTCCCAGTCGGTTTCCATTCTAATTCATTTTTCCGGGCATACATCTCATTCACATGGTCAATAAGGCAAGAATCATGACGACTAGAAAGCATACATTCATTGCAATTCCAACATTTCAAATTAGAATTCACACTAGGCTTAGAACGATGCACAACCGCAGAGCCTTTAGGTTTAGCTACATGATTCTTTTTAATCAAAACAGAAATAACATTCCAAGGATGGGCTTCTACTTTCTTCTTCATTTGACTACTAGATGGAGGCAAGATCCTATCATTCTTCTTGTTTCTTTTAAGCTTAGATCTTTGAGCCTTAGTAGTGGTGCTTACTCCTGTAGAAGGCAACACGGGAATATTAGAAGCTGGTTTTGATTCCGCCTTATCTTTAGTGACCAAAGTTTGAGATGGTTTAGTCCTAGGGCCCTTGTTAAGTGGTGTGACGGCTATTAGGTTCCTTTTGATTGCACTAGAGGACGATGTTGAGACAGTGGCTGCGTTATCCACAACATTCTTACCTTTTAGAGTACGAAGTGTTTCTTTTAACTCATCCAAGGCCAGATTCTTATCACAAATTTGTTCCCTCAAATCAGATATTTCCACCGACTTCTGATTCAATTGTTCAATCAGTGATTGATTATGTGCAGTGTTATTAACACATGCGGGCTGTACTGAATCGAAGAATCGTGTATCTTTCTGTTTTAAGTTATCAATTTTGGACAAAATCTTGAAAACTCGATTATCTAGATCAAGTTTAAAATTCTCAGCGGCCTCAAGTACGTTCACACAGTTATGCTCCTTAGATTTCTCTATGTCTATCGGCAAAGATTGAGCAACCTTGTCACTTGGCTGACGCTGTTTTGATTGTAAATTCAATCGAAAATTCTTTTCAAAGTTTGCATCATCGATATTAACACCTTCGAATGACGTTTCAAAGATTTCTTGAATAAATTGTTGCTTGCATTCAAGCGAAATACAATGTGTTTGAATCTCATCAAAACGTTTTGAAAGCGAAGAATATGAATCTTGAAGCTTTAAAAATTCAACGTCAGATTCGTGACAAGTACTATCTACCACATTATCCACAGATTCAATATTATGCGCAATAGAATCATTATCAACACTTTTATTCACACAGACGGAGACTATATCATGAGACATCACTTGCTTCAGAAGCTGATCATTCTGGCGTGAAACTCGTTCTATTTCAAGTAAACTATTTTCATAAGCATCATCCATTTCATTAAAAACACGTTTAACTTCTTCTATTTCCAAATACAAATCTTGATCAAGATTACCAAGACAAGCTTTAACATTCTTTACAAACGGAACAATTTCGTCTCGAAACGCAGCTCTAGTGTGCTCAAAATTCCATTCACCTTCCGTTATGGCCGAAGCCGTCGTACGTTCCAAAATGACCTTGTCAAAATCGGCTAAGTGTTGGTGTACCGCATTTAAGTTAACGGACGCCTTACTTACCGGTGGAATTAACTTCGTTAAATCCGTTTTGACAAGTGTAGGAGACGTACTAGGAGGGTTTTCATTTGATAAAATTTGGGGCACAAGAACTGTCAATTCAGCTAATTCCTTTTGTAAGCGAATGCGGGTCTTTTTAGACAATTGATCTTTGTTATACTGATCATAATCAATCATATGGAATTTTGAAAGCATTTTAGGATGAGTTTCTTCCGCAAGTGACTGTGTCTCCTCAGTACTACGAACAAAAGGTGCTTCTTTCGATTTGCCAATTATGGTCATATTATAAAGACCGGGAATATATTCCTGAGCTTGTTTTGCATAACCGGGATTAGGTGGTAAATCTTGAAGACGCTTAAGTTCGAGTTCTTTAAATGATTTAGTTAAAAGATGAACCTTTTCTGTGGAAGCGTATTGTTTTAAAAGCTGTTGTTCTTTGAATTTAAGAAGTTTGGTAGCGTTAATTTCCGATTCAAACTTTTTAGACTCGAGAGTTTCGAAATCCATTTTAAGTTTCTGAAAATCATTGACAACCGACTCTTTTGCTTTTAATTCATTGGAAAGATTAGCTTTTAATGATTCTATTTCTTTCAAGTGTTCAATCTTTTCAAAATGAAATTGGTCAAATTCAGAATAAGTTATTTTTTCAGCTTGAGGGACCATTTCAAAAGCTTTGACCTTTTCTTTATGCAACGCAAGCTCAACTGTTAGGGTAGAATTCGTATCTACGGATTGTCTGAGAGCCATGTTCATTTGATCAATAATATGTTTAGGCACCGTGACCAAATCATGTTGAGCATAAGATTCCATACCCGTCGTAGCATTTGGTTGAGGTTCACTCAAATGTGTAGGATTGAGTACCACATCATTTGAGTTACTAGTTCCCGAATGCTGTTCGAGGTTGTCATTTTCATGCCCAACTTGATGTTGGTTATCATCAATATTATTAGATGTGGTTGGTACCTCACTGACGACATCAGAACCGTAGTGAGAGAGATTAGCAACTAGAGCAGCTTGGGCAGAGTGAATGTCATCACAATCTGAATCATATGCGTCAAGATCATCTGCTTGATAAGCTACATTAGAAGTGGAAACGACTGCAATGCCTTCAGTATCTGCTACCCCTGGGTCTACAAGAAATGCTAACTCCTCTGAATCCAAGATCTTTACCTTAGACTGAGCATCGACCAAATACATCTTCTCACGAAACCACGCTTCATCCCTTCTCCTTTTCAGCTGAGTGCATTGCCTAGCCATATGACCTTGTCCTCGGCAATTGTAGCAAGTCACAACCTTTTGAGGACCAATGGGACTTCCATTTCCATTAGCTTGTGAATTCACAGCTTGAGCATTCACTGTCCTTGTAGGAGGTCCATATGAATTTTGCCTTCCCTGAATAGGTTGCACTGTTACTTGACCATCTTGAACAGTAGCTTGTTGTCGAGGATTTGAGGAGGTGCGGAGCTGATTGTTTGTTGGTGGAAATCCTCTAGTTGCAACAAGTTTTGACAAGTAGGCATTGAGATGATTTAGAACATCAACTGGCGTATCATTTGGAGTAAAGACCGGTGCTTGGATTGGTGGAAATTCATTAGAGTAGAAAGCTTGTGCTGGTTGTGCTTCTATTGGAAAATATCCTTGCTGAGGAGTATAGCCAATTGGAGAAGTGTTGGCTCTGATACCATTTGTAGGATATGTAAATCTTACTTATGTTTTAGAGAAAGAAAGAGATAAAGAGATGGTTGATTTCACACAATTCTAGAGAGAGAAAAATGAAGTTTACTATGTGTAAAATGAAGAACCACTCACCGTCTCCATCTAAGGAGAGGGTTTATATACCCAAGCCATTGTCATGGGCTTGGGCTTACATTTGGGCCGGCCTACACATGTTGTAGGCTAGGCTTGGGTTTGTTTGTTAAATAAAGATAAGTAACTAAACTACGAGCTATTACATGGACTATTGTTGGAGTGACTGATCCTTCTTAATACGTAAAACGTATTTCCAACAGAAACCTTTCATGTTAGATTCAATGAAGATGATGACGTCATATATAGATCAGGAACAGAGGGTGATGAAATTGATTTCAATGAAAACGTGTCTTTCCCAAGTGATGAATTCTCAGAACCAAGACCTCCCTGTCATCATCATCATCACACCAACACTCTCACTCCTTATATTCCTGCATTTGACCCTCTGTCAACACACAACATTGAAGTTCCCTCTTCTCAGGGACTTGATGAAGAAGAACCACATCCTTCTTGTAGTCCTTGTTCCTCAACTGCTGAAGATGACTCACCAATTCTTCAAATTCCTAAAGACTCTCCTGTTGATAATGAATCTGTGCCCCTTGATATAGCTAAAGTTGACACAGATACTGAGGTTATCTTTGAAGAATGTCCTCCTATTCAGCAGGATGAAACTCAAATAATGCTAGCTACCTCCACAGATGTCCCTGTCCATGATTCCCCAGCTCCCCAAACTAAATGGTCAAGAGATCAACACATTCTTCTTGTCAAGATTATTGGGGAACCTAATGCAGGGGTTACTACTAGACAGTGAATTCATGACTCAGAGTCAGCCTCAGCCAACGAATGTCTCTTTGCTGAATTTCTCTCTCAAATTGAACCTAAGAGAGTAGGTGAGGCTCTTATGGAAGATGGGTGGGTAGCTGCTATGCAGGAAGAAATTAATCAGTTCAAAAGGAACAACGTACGGACTCTAGTGCCAGCTCCACCTGATAAGAACATCACAGGCACTAGATGGATTTATAGAAATAAGATGGATGAAATAGGAAACATCATCAGAAACAAGGGTAGGCTGGTTGCACAAGGGTATACATAGACTGAAGGGATTGATTATGATGAAACTTTTGCACCTGTGGCAAGACTTGAAGCTATCGGAATCTTCCTTGCTTATGCTGCATATATGAACTTCACTGTATATCAGATGGATGTTAAGAGTGCCTTCCTTAATGGAGATTTGGCTGAGGAAGTATATGTTGAACAGCCTGAAGGATTCGATAACAGCGAGTTTCCTAATCATGTGTACACACTACACAAAGCCATGTATGGGCTGAAACAAGCTCCAAGAGCATGGTATGAAACTCTATCTAATTAACTGAAAATAAATTTGTCATGGGTTCCATTGATAAAACACTCTTTACCTTCAAGGATAAGAGTGATTTCATCATTGTGCAGATTTGTATGGATGATATAATCTTTGGGTCAACTAATGTTAATCTTAGTAAACGTTTTGCTAAATTAACGACCAAGAAATATGAGATGAGTATGATGGGTGAATTAACTTACTTTTTGGGTTTTCAAATTAAACAATGTCTAAGGGAATTTCAATTTGTCAAGAAAAGTATGTTAAAGATTTACTTAAAAAATATGACTTAGCTGATTGTGCATCAGTGAAATGCCCCATGCTTCCTCCCAACAACTTGGGTCCTGATGAGTCAGGGGTCTCTATTAATGAGACTTTATACAGAGGCATGATTGGGTCACTCATGTATTTAACAACCAGTCGTCCTGATATCCAATTCTCCACATGTCTCTGTGCAAGGTACCAAGCTAACCCAAAAGAATCCCATCTAGTGGATGTTAAGAAAATATTCAGGTATCTCAAAGGCACAACCTCCCCAAGTCTATGGTATCC
The DNA here is from genome assembly GCA_025667525.1 of Glebionis coronaria. Lineage (NCBI taxonomy): Eukaryota > Viridiplantae > Streptophyta > Magnoliopsida > Asterales > Asteraceae > Glebionis > Glebionis coronaria. The sequence goes on from JANFOE010000030.1 coordinate 142,473, forward strand.
CAAGGAATCAGGCTTTGATCTCAAGGCCTATTCAGATTCAGACTATGTTGGATGATGTATTGACAAGAAAAGTACCTCAGGTAGCTGCCAAATCCTAGGAAGAAAATTGGTTGGATAGAGTCCTAAGAAGCAAAACTCTGTAGCCATGTCATCAGCTGAAGCTGAATATGTTGCTGTTGCCAGCTGTTGTGCTCAGGTGCTCTGGATGAAGAGTCAATTGGCTGACTATGAGATCCTATATGACAAAGTGCCAATACTCTGTGACAACACCAACGCCATTGCCATCTCCAACAACCCTATTCTTCACTCTCGAACCAAACACATTGATATTAGGTATCATTTTATCAGGGATCATAGAATGAAGGGAGATATTGAGTTGCATTTCGTTCCCACTGAGTTGCAACTTGCTGACATCTTCACAAAGCCGTTGGCTGAACCCTCGTTCAACAGGCTAGTTGTTGAGCTAGGAATGCTCAATATCTCAAAGCCTATGGCTTGATATTTAATGTGTTCATTAATGTCTGATTAAATATTAAATGTTTTTCACATGAAACTAGGTAGTTACTTTCCAAATAAATGCTAAAAAACATTCCCTATATTTAATTATTTTTTTCCGAATAACGAGGAGACAAATGGTTTTGAAAGGTCAAGGGACCCACTTGTGCAGTCTTTTTCCCACTACGCATTAAATGCGTTTGAATAACTGTTTCAAATTGTTGAATATAAATATTGTCTCACGTTTCTTCTCACCTACCACTATTCCCATTTCTCACAATCTCATCTCTCTCTAAACTTTCTCTCTCTATACCCTCTCACCCTTTTCGTTATCATCAACCTTGAATCCATGGCGTTCCCAGTTCCTAAGGCTTCTAATGTCACCTTCGAACTCAATGAGAGCATCCTTGCTTCTAACAACTCGATTGGATGGCTCAAGGATCCTAACGACTCCTACACAGATTTGTTGAATTTTATGAAGAATTGTGATGTAAATGAAGCACTCAAAAAATCCCCATCCGTTTTCTACCAAGAATACCTTAGGGAATTCTGGTATTCTGCTGAAGTCATTGACAACACCATCACCTTTAGCCTCTCATGCAATGAACACCCCTTCGCCTTCTCTCTCAAAGATTTCTCTAATGTGGCTGGGCTAAGACATGGAGATGAATGCCTGAAGGTTGTAGACAGAAAGGCTGTAAAGGACGCCCTTGCCACACTTAAACCCATACATGATGTAAACCCAGCCCTTACTCCTACTGAAGTACTTGCCAAGTCTCCTCTGAAGATCAAATACTTTTCCCCTATGTGACGTGTCCTCTTCACACACATAGTCAAATACCTAGGTGGTATCCAGGGATCTCAAGACCAAATTTCATTCAATCACCAAACCATTGCTTTTGGGCTGATTTGGGGCACAGACGTAGATGTTGGAAGCATACTTTTCTCGAACCTTGTGGAAAAGCTTAAGGGAGCAAATCAAGTCAGGGAGAAAAATATCTGCTATGTTCGCTTTCTTTCTCTTCTCTTTGAAAGCCTATTGGGTGAGAACTACCATAACTCTGCACTCACAACCCTGAAGCCATATCGTATTACTGGAGCTATCTACAAGGAGATTAGATCTGAGGATGTGGCTGCTACTTCTCACATGCTGAACATTGCCAATAAACAACCTTCTGTTGTGAAGCCCTTGCCCCTTCCTCTGAGAAGGTGAATACATCTGGTGTGTCTAGCAAGTCAGCGTCTTTGACCTCTGGGCAGCACACCACGTCGTCCAAGGCAACAACTGGCCAAAAACCAAAGAAGAAGAAAAACCCATCTTCTTCCCAAACCAAAACTGTTGCAAAGGCCATGGTAAAGAAGAACGTGAACCTCTCATCCTCCTCTGTTCCAGAGATGTCTGTGGACACAAAGACTTCAGCTGACCAACAACAGGAGTCTAGCGTCTCGATGTCAGCCGAGACAACAGGGAACCAACCAAATTCTGCTGATATCACACAGGTAATCAGTCTTATAATTTTTAGAGGTCCACAAGCAGCCACTCTCAAATGTTTGTAGGTGAGAGTGGTTATTTGAGAGTGGTGAAGTTAGGGTTATCCTCGACCCATAGGAGTCTTTGTATGCACTTAGAAATCCTTTAAGACTTTTGTACACCCTGTCTCTACACCAGGGAGTGATTCATTTGTGTTTATAAAGCACCCCGATGACCTTGCACCCTCTAGACAGTATTCAAGCAAACAACAACCTGAATACATATATGTCCGGACCTAGAGTTGCTGTACTCACACAGCCTCTTGGTTCCTTCAGAAGAAGAATCCCAAAACTTTTACTTTTAGGGGAGCTGAATCATCATCCTCAACTCTCCTAGGGACAGCGTTACAAGACGACCTTACCCTACATCTTTTTCACACTTAAAAGAATCCCAAAGGATTTATCCTTTCAGGGGGAGCTGAATCATCACCCTCAGCTTTCCTAGGGGCAGCGTAACAGGCGATCATTAACTACATATGTTTCACATAAAAAAGTCCCAAAGGTTTCTTAACCTTTTGGGGGGGGCTGAATAATCACCCTCAGCCTTCCTAGGGGCAGCGAATGGCGATCCGTAACAACATATGTTTCATAAATAAAAGAGTCCCAAAGGTTTCAACCTTTTGGGGGGGGGCTGAATAATCACACTCAGCTTTCCTAGGGGCAGCGAATGGCGACCATTAACCTCATACTTTTCACTCTTAAAAGAATCCCAAGGATTTATCCTTTGGAGTGGCTGAATAATCATTCTCAGCATCTCTGGGACAGCGAACTGGCGACCATTCCCTTCATTTATTTCACTGTTACTAACTTAATACAACTTGCAGGCTGATGTTGTACAGCTAAACGTAGAATCTCTGGAGCATCCAGATAAAGGAGCTGATACATTGATTCAGGATCAATCAAATGAGGAAGAGCTCATGCCTGATGTTGAAGAGGATGTGCTCTCCTTAATAGACGACTTCTCTTAACCTGAATACATGCCAGATGATGAGATTCTCCCTGAGGGGATGATTGAGGAAGAGGAGGATGAAGAAGATGATGACCAGTAATCTTTGTCTCCTCCAAAGGATATCGTTGTGTCCACACCAGCTGTTGACACCACTCATCCTCCCAAGGAAGCTGTAGTGACTCCCACTTCTGCTACCTCTGTTACTATAGTGTTCCAAAGGCCTGCATATGATCCGACAGCTGAATTCTTGTTGTTTGATCATCCTACACAAACCAACTTCGACATATTGCCAAGAGAGGATGATTATGCACGCCAAAGTCTGAACATCCATGATCTTAAGCCTGGACATCATAAATCAGACATGGCACGTCTGTCAAGAAATTTGGACATCATAAAATCTGAAATGCATTCTTTCACTGTCAACTTTCCTCAAATCATCACAAAGGCGGTTAGGGATGTTGTCACTGAACCAATTAAGGATGGTACAAGAAAAGGAGTGTCCCAAGGTCTTAGTCATTTGTCCTCACGTATCAAAGATTCCATTGTCACAGAGGTACCTGCACTTTTCTCTGCTCATGAATTGACTATGCATAGAGAGTTTGAAGCTCTACGAAACAAGCAAATTCGTCACACCAATTTTATAGTTAATCGTGTTCATCGCAACACAAATGGTAATTGCAACCACCTGTTGAAAATTGCTAGAGCTTCAAGAACCAGGCAAAGAGAAATGGCTGCCTCTGTTGAGCAGATTGCTATACACTTTCAGGCACGTTCATCCAAACGTCTGAAAAGACAGGCTAAACGTGAGGGGGAGAAGGAAAAAGTACTTAACCTTGAATCTGCTAAACAAAGCTCAGAATCTTCTAACAACACTATCCTTTCACCTGTCCCTCTCCAAGTCATCACTCCAGTAATTATACCTGGTGATGATGATGAAATTAACAGACAAAGGATGGAGTTGATTCATCAAAATCCCTGACTCTGGTTAACACCAGCGAGGCTGTGGATGATGGTGAACCAGTTGCCAAGAAACTTAAGTTCACTGTTAGCTCCCTACCCAAAGCTGTACAAAACCAAGCTCAGATGGCTTTTCTCAAACAAGCTGAAGAGCTGAAAAACACAAGTGTGGTATCCTCTGTCTCAAAGAAAGGAAAGGAAATAGTTGTGGTAGACTCAGACGTCAAGCTAAAGAAAATAGATGCGATGCTAGAGACAGGAGGATCAACCACTGAAACATCCCAATTCACAACCTTCACAACATCAAATGAGAACCCTCTAACAGCTGAAGAAATTGAGAAACAGGCTACTGAATTCAAGAGGTTGAATGAAATCAAGAAAGCCAAGGAGCTTAATGAGACAACTTTGAGAAAAATGACTCCACTTCAAAGGGAGAAGCAAAGACAAAGGTTGAAAGAAATGGAAGTCAAACGCACAGAGGCACTGAAAAAGGTAAAAGCTGATTATGATGCATGCGTCAACAACAGGTTTGCACCTGGAAAAATCACCAAGTTCAAGTATACTATTCACAAGTCTACTAATACACCACAAATGATTTTGTGGAGAGATAACCAACAGGCCAATATGGATCTCTTTGAAGACTTTAAGTTAAAGAAACTTGGCTTGACTGAATGGTTTGAACTTGAGGCTTTAGCTGCTAAAAGAACTGGACAGGCAAATTTTACTCTTCTTAAGACCCTCAAAGCTAAGTTTAATTGGGTTAAATAAACTGCAGCCAAACTCAAGATAGATCCCCCACCACAGCTGTTTGAACAAGAACTTCCAAAGTCTGGAAAGAAAAGAAGAAGGATGACTCAAATTATTAAGGAAGCCTTCGTTACTGATGATGTTCAAGTGGATGAAATGCACAGGGATTTGGTATTACCAAATGGGATCATAGGCCCTATTGATGGTCAGACATATACTGAACCTGAGAAAGGTATGGCCTTCATGAACAGGGCATGTCAATATGCATTCCAAAGGGAGGATGAGCTAGGATTATCATCAACCATTCAGCTTATTTGTCTCAAAAACGCACTTAAAATCAACACAGAGTATTCCAAGGTATTTGCACAAGCTTTGCAGGCCGAATTGGATACTAGGACAGATTTAGTTGAAGCTGAAGAAAGAATCAAGAATGATGACTATTGAAGTGTTTCACAGCTGAACTTTACTTTCATATTTTGTTTCACTTATGTTTTGTACTTGTAATTTCTTTTAAGTCATAATAAAATCATGAGGTATGTTTGTTTAGATCTGTTTTGAGTAAGAAGAAGCTGTCATCTCACTTACCTTAACTTAAGTAGATCTAGCTGTATTTATGTTTAAATAGGGAGAGATTGTTGGGAATCTAAGTTTATTAGATTCCCTGTATCATAGATTTAAGCACAAATCAAGCTGTTTGATATTAATTTGCCTGTGCCTAGGAGGCAGGCAAGTATTGCAAGACTCACAGAGATCTAACTCTCTGTGAGCAACCTTAGAGGAGTCCATGTCAGAGACATTGTCAAAGAAGTCGAAGATTACTTGAAGACATACTCATTGGTTGTGATGGATAACAGCCAAGATGTATCAGGGAATCTGAGAGTTTGAGAGTTAACAGGGGTGGCAATACCTGTTAACACTCAGTACACTTTGGACATACCTTAATGTGTACGAGACTATGAAGAAAAGGGAAACTGTGTCAGCTCTGTCTCCCTAAAGCATTGTGGCAGACTACCAAGAATAGAAGAGCATCTTGTAACAGAGGTCTGACAAGTGTCTGTCTAGTGTAGTCACCATCAACCGGTACTTGGAGTCAACCTCGTACCACTATAAATAGGTTATGTAGCCTAGAGTTAATGTTCAACACTTTGACACAATTCACACATTAACGCTTAGAACTTATAGAACCAAACAGTTGCGACTGTGTTCATAAGTTAGGTTTTAGTTTGTCCAAAGTGTGCATAACACATTGTCATCAAACGGTGTTATCCATAACACTTGTAATTCTTTATTATACAATAATAAGTATTACGTTTGAAAACTAATTAAGTGTGTTGATTAGTTAAGTTTATTGTTTCAAGCTTGGTTTAGGAACTTACACTTTATTTTATCAAAGTTTAGATCAAAGTGATTTGATCACTCATGAACCATAAACTGATTTGATCAAACTCGTAAACTTTTCCACCATTTTTGCTCGTGCTCGATAATAACCTAAACAATCATAGACCCTTAATTAATAACCAGACATCACAATTTCAACCAATCAAGGTAGGCCACAAAACCACCCTCCCGCCTAAGCTAACCAACATCACCTGCCGACCACCTACGTCGCACACCACATATGGGGGCAACGAAGGGATCAACGGCAACGAAGGTTGACCGGTGGTATGCACATGGATTAAAAGGTATCAACAATCTCAGATCTTATATCTGCCTTTTTAGTTAGGTGAGAGACACATAGTGAATACCACCACACAAAACAGATGTACCACAAAAACTATATGAACACCCCCAATTAACAACGGACGGTCACGATTTAACAACCAATTAAATAATGAACGGTGGAAATTATGTAACCCATCAATGAAGGGGTCAAGGGGCGGATTTAACATGAAGGGGCAATTACTCAATTAAGAAGGGTTAAAGAACAAACACAGTATCAAGCCACCATAACAACCAGACAAACCCAATTAAGAAGGGGCAATAACGGAGAGAAGAAAACAGAAAACGGAACGTGTGTGTGAGAGGGGGCAAAACTGCGTGTTTTTCCTGTAGCTAAGGAAATGGTTGTGGGGGGAGAAAAATTGTTTTTTAAGATGTTGTGAGAGGCACTGTAGCTAAGGCAATCCACTCTATTATTAATAGAGTAATAATTGTGTTGTTCATTAATCCAAAGGATGATTATATAATGTCATAAGATTATTCTAGAGACTTAATACAAATGGGGTAGGCCTAATTAATAAAATGATAATGCCCGAAGGCAAACTACACGTCTAACAGCAAAGTAGTCACTACCGTGTACACCCAAAAAGATGGTTTATTGGCTTTGCTGATCCTATACGTTGAACCAACTGCTAAGAGGCGAACCTAAGATTTATAATAGGGCGTTGCACAAATTTTTTTAGGATTATTAGTATAAAAGTTGATGCACGTTTCGTAAAACTGGGTGTTGCATGTGTCGAGAAAACCTCTATTTTATATACAATTTACCCTTCGTAACTTAAAAATGGGTGTAGCCCGTGCCACACCCGGCTCCCATGTGGGTTCGCCTATTACTGCGGTAACAAAAGCTGACTGTTTTTCACTTCTAGTTTGAAATTTTACTCTCTCGTAGTTATAAAGATTAAACGGTAAGTGGTCAGACAGTAAATGATGTATTAGTGCCACAAAGACAGAGTTTAGATTAGCTCCAGCTTTTACAGTACACTTTTAACAAGCAAAAGATCGATTTTCTTTATCATCATTCATGAGCAAAGCTTTACATCATCCTACCATAAGGCTACATCTTTAATTCTTTACTACAGTATCCCACTATTGTGTTAAACTTTTAATGACGAGTTAGTTTTTGACAGAGAAGCTATTGGCATGCCTAATTCTTCATTCGCTCAAATGCTGCTTCTAGTCTCTTCAATCGGAACTCGTGACTCGTGGTCTAATGGAGCACTTCCTGATCTTGAAAGAACTTTCAAATCTTTTGATGAAGGCGATGTAAACGACTTCTTACAATGTAGAATCGCGCCTTTGATGGAATCTTGTTGCTCTAAGGCCGAATCGTCGCTTTTGGTTACTGGAGTTTGTAAAATAGCCGAAGCGGATCTACTCTTTCCTAAATGCTTACGGACATTGAAAACGCCACTAGTAACACCTTTTTTGTCTTCTTTTCTCGGAGAAAAGACAGATGATGCTGGAGAAGACGATGGAGTAGTAGACTTCTCAGAAAATCTTGATTTTTCGTTACTTTTCTTAGCCAGTTTCATTTTATTCAAATATTTGTTAACAGCATCTTTAGAGAAACGCTTGGAGGAGTTTTGATCATTATTCTCCAAAAGCTTCTCAGTATTGAGTTTGCATCTCAAACTGTTATCACGCTTTAGTAACGCGCCTATCTTAATCTCTTCGGCTTCAGTTTCAGCTTGAGCCTCAACTCCACTTTCGGCTTCAGACTTTGGTTGAGTCTTTTCGATTTTTGGTTTGCTGTTTTGAAGACCTAGAATTAAAGCACGAAGAGGCGATTGAGGCATTTTCAGTAACCTCTTCCTTTTGATGTTTTTAGAAAGGATATTTTCATCAGGAGATGAAAATCTGAAGCTAGTGTTGAAGCTGGAGTTTTTATCAAAGTCCGAACAATTGTCATTTTCGAGTACTAAATCGAAAAACAACTCTTCGTCGTCGTCGATTGAGGACTCATTGTCACGAACTGATGGATCAATGCCACCACTTGTGAGTTTCCAAAACTTGAGCAAGCTAAAAACATCCATTGTTGGGAAAGCCAGAGTGTGTACTAAGGTGTTTAAGTGTGTGTTTTTTGTTGTGAAAGTGCTAAAGGTATGAGTTGATGATTTTGTTGGTTTAGTTGATTGGGTATATAAATGGAGTCACGGAGGAAGTTAAGGTGTGAGCATGTGATAGGGAGCCAAGGCTACATGCCATGTATAAACATTTACGCTTTGTTCAAATTATTTTTTCCAAATATCAATGATCTAACTTATATTATAATATTTGACTTGATAATATATACATGGTTATGATAATTTAGTAACATGAAGAAATAAAACATCACAATGTGCAAACTTCAGTTTTGCTAGTGGAATTTAGTTTGGAACTTTAATTTATGTGAAGCCTTTTTTTTGGCATTGGATCATAATAGATGATACGATATTGATCTAGCTTTTAAAGTCCACGGATGTTTCGATTTTGCTAAACAAAATCGAGTTTACATGCTCTCTTTAGAGTGATGATGCAGCACGTTACAAGAAAAAAGTTTTACAATCAGAGTAACTAACTGTTTTAGCGTAGTATACATAAGATTTGGTGGTTATTATCATTTTCTAAAGAAATAACGAGGCAGACTTGAATTACATGTTACAAAGAATTAAAGGTTGAAGGAAAAATATTTTTATATTTTATGGTTTGTAAAAATCAAGTAAAATATCGAGTTTGAATAAAGTTTTTATATAAATTAAACTACTCTTAATTATGTAAGAAATATAAATTGGTAGAAAACTCGTATAAGTGAATAAAACTGTTCATTTAATCATGCACTACTCTTAAATTGATTTATTTATTATAGCCTTATCACCCATCTATTAGTAGTTTGATCAAATCCGCTACATGCGTGATAACCTAGGTGGGTGTTGCCTGCATACACGCTCCCTCATAATATTAAATCCACACGCAATAATCAAGGTGGGTTTTAAAAAGAAATCCACCTATTCGACTGTAATCGAAAGTATCTTCTAATCGAATCACGTTTCACGAGACGTCTAACTATGACACACACCTCAAACTCAAATTAGGAATAGTAATGAGCGACTTTAGGACGGGGGCCAATCCTGATTCGTAAAACACGCCTCAAACTCACCCTATTCTTAGTAAGGATCTTATCGGAGCGCTAATTTGGGGCGAGATGATCCCACAAACCCGCTCCAATCCTTGTTGGGGATTTCATCACGGTGTCTTTACGAGCGCAGTGCTCCACCAAGTACACGTTGTTATTATTATTTTAACGTCATATTTTTACAAATGTGATAACATACAATAATATAAGGAATAGAAAACCTACTAACAATATATCAATTAGTAGGATTTATGAGTTCTCAACAAATTAAAAATAAATAATTATAAACACGTTAAAAAACTAAAAAAAAAATTTAAACATTACAAAAAAAAGTTTTAACTAATTACAACTTGTAACTTTGCAAATATACAAGACTTAAAAAAAATCATAATATTTGTTTTATTACGTAAACATTAATATAATAATATATGAAAATAATAAATTTATATGTATATATAATTTCGGGGCGAAGCGGGTTGAGGATGTTGTTCCCCCTTTCCGCATCATACCCGAAAGAAATCCTTATAACGACCCGAAAACCGCCCTATAACCCGGTAAGCAATACCGTTCTTCATCGTAAACTTCGAGTTTCCAATTACCCCACTGGATTGGAGATTTTTTGCCATCACTAGCTCGCATTGTGAAATTGTGGATATTGTGTTATGATGCAAATATGTGATACCTTTGTGTTAGGAAATAATGTAAAATACTATGTTATTTAACGAAGTGATGAGGGTAGCCGAACTAGTCATAACTTTAAGAGCAAACAGTACCATAGCACGTAACATAAAAATGAGCTCTCACCTGAGCGTCACATCAGTTTTTATAAAATAACGCCAACACCCCATAAAACCAGATTGGGGAAATTTCGTCAGCTAAATAATACCCTTTTGAAACCCAACTCCATTTAACACATACAGAGGTACATGGGCTTCGTCATTTAGAATGTCGTCGAATAGTGGAGAATTGTCTAAACATTAATATATTTATTCGCGCCAGCTACCCCAAAAAACGCATGCCAAATCTACAAATCAATTGAAGCAACAACTTCAAGCATAATAGTTGGGTATTTTTATATACCCGATAAAAATCCTTATAACAACCCGAAACCCGCCCCGTAACCTGGTAAGCAATATCATTTTGCCTCAAAACTTCGAGTTTCAAATTACCCCGCTGGATTTGATATTTTTTGCCATCATGTTGATCCCTTTGAATAGATCGAGATCCTATTAAGGATTCCACAATAGCTTGCAAACAAACTAGAGCACTTAAGAGACTCTTACTAAATTTAATAAGCTATGCGGAATCTAACTTATAAAAACAAAGAAGAACTACAATATACTCTAACTATTCGATTCTTATTAATTGGCTGTGGAAAAAGGTACAATAAACTCATCGTACCTATGTTCCTTTTATAGTGCAAGGAACACCTAGAATATTCTATTAGGAGATGTATATCACACACGATATACTCCCAATATAACTAGAACATATCTTTACTAAAGATATATCAGTCCTTATCTTAACTAGCAGTACTTACATTAAGTCTAACGGTACTTAGCATGTACCACGCATACGCTAACAGTACTTACTATACTAACAGTACTTAGTACATAACTAACGGTACTTTGTACTATTAAAAATAATTCCCAACATTCCTCCCCTAAACAAGAATGATAATTGGTTGTCTTCTTGTTTCTCTGTATGTTGAATGTATACAAATACGTGTCTTCAAACTTCACTTCGAAAGTTGGGTAGGTCTTGGTAATCTTGATCTGTGTACCAACTGAATGCATTCAAGCACTACTGTAGATCTTCTGTTAAAATGAACTTCAATTATTTATAAACTTCATCTTTGTCTTCAAAGTATGATCTTCTGTGTCTTGAACATGAACATTCTTGAATCGTTATAGTAACAATAACATTAACTTTATGTATCAGACCACCATAGCTTGGCATCTTTTATCTTTAATCCTAATAATCTTCCCCTATTTGATGATGACAAAACTTCTTTGTGATCTCCTTGACTTTGAACATGCATGAATCTCCTTGAACATACTGTGAATATAACTATGAATGAACATCTTGTGCGTGTATCTACTCACCTGAAATAAAACAGTTAACAACAAACCAATTTGTATTGGCATCATGATTTTTAGAAAATCATCAACTATCAACGGATTTGATTTATTCTTTACCAGTTAGTCGTACACTCTGGAATAGACAATACTTTATTCATCAAGAATAAGGTGTACTGATAAACCCTACATTTTTTGGTAAACTGCCAACCATATAACGGATTTGATAGAGTCTTCATCCAGAACCGTTTTCCCTAGGATGAGTCAACTCTTTGGAATTAAGCATGGTGAGTTAATGACCATGTAGTTTTAGCAAACTACCAGTTATTAACGGATTTGAGAATTCGTTACCATAAACCATTTGCTTATGGACTTGTCAGTTCTTATGTGGTTTAGACATGTGAACTGATTACCATTTATGAAGTGTGACTGAAAGTCAAACACATAAAGTTCTTGTTCAGCTTCTCCTTCTTTTTCTAAGTCCCTAATTTGCCTTTTGATCATCCTTATCAACTCAAAAGCTGTTATGGATTCTTCTGAAACTTCTAGTTGAAGATCCAACATCCTTTCTAGCATTCTCCTTCCAAATGGATATCTTCTCTCTTAGAGCATGTAATAAGTGACATTATCTATATCAAGAGTATGTACTCCACAAGACCTATAGCATCTCCAATATGTAGGAGTCTTGCTTTCCAATGCTGTCCAAATCTTTGTATTATATGAATCTAGTTCATACATCAATTTCAACTCATGAAGTAACAAGGATACTTCTTGTTTTCCTTCACTTCCTCCTTGGACAAACTTGTATAAATCTTGGATATCTTGTCTGTCAAGCAAATAAACTACCTCTTCTAATAACCTAAACATTCTGAAAGTTCCATCTGTTCTAGTTATGCCATTTGCTTCAAGTCCTTGATTAGTTGCACATGTCCATATTTTAATAGAAGACTTCTTTCCTAAAATCTCTATATCCATATACTGATCTGCAAAGTCAACTATCTTCAAGTACTTTTTGTTGCTCTCATCACTGTCACTTTCTTCATCAGTTATGAGCTTTTCCTTTTTCCATGCTAGATGCTCTTTCTTGGTTAATGTCTTTCTTTTAATACCTCTGGATGTTCCTTTCTAAGGTATTTCTTTTGCTTGAACAATTCCTTCCTCTGGTATTTGCTCTGCATGTACCGTTTCAACATGTACCATTGACTAAGTATGTATCGCCAGTACATTTTCAGTTTGACCAACACTTTGAGCTTTTGTCCCCTCATCTAGTTCTTGTGTCTCAGTTGCTTTAGGAGTCTCCTTTGCTCTCTTACTCTTCCTGACATAGGTTGTCTTTATTGGTATAGAATCCCTTCAGGTCTATCAGCATAAAGTCTAGGGGTACTTCCAAACTGTCTTGGTTTATAGTGTGTGAAGGCCTACTAATTCTAAGGATTTGGTAATGGATGGATTAGATCTATGGATTTGATGGTGGAAATGGGGAAGGAGGAAGATGAAGTATAGAGAGAGAAAGGAGAGGGAAGAAAAGTAGAGAGAGAAAGTAAGATTAGATTAAATGAAAGTGTAATGAATGAATGACCAACCCCCTCCTAACATGCTAGGAGGGGTATATATATAGCCCACCCTACATGTGGGCTATATGGACTATACATAACTAAGTGGATCACGAGCCCATTACATAATTATCGTTGGAGCGACCGATCCTTCATAAATACGTAAAACGTATTTCCAACAATCTCCCCCTAAGGGAGGTCGCTCCAAGTTACAAAGTTCTAAATATACTATGGCTCGTGATCTATGCTAATAATGATGTGACCGAGACTTTCTTTGGGAAAATACATTTCCAACAGTGTGTGTTGACTTCTTCAATGTCTTTTCGATCTTCTTTAGAGCCAATAGCTACAAACTTATCATTGCTCTTTTTATGTTGTTCATAAAGTGCTTTGATTTCATCATAATTATTCCTCACTAGCTGGGCATGAGTGAAATGCTCTACCTTTTTCAAATAAGCCATCATTTGATTTCCAAGTTGATTTGTTGTTGGAGGCTTAATTCTCTCCAATCTCCTTTTCTCTACAAAGAACCTTTGTTCTTCTCTCAACAAATAATCAATCAACCTTGATTTCTCTTCCTCATCATATGCATCCCTCTCTTCAGCTATTAAGGATTCAGCTAGAATCGCATTTGCCTTTATTTCAGCCTGAATTATGTCATATTCTTTAATATTCCATTCCTACTGTAACCTTTGAGCTTCAAGAACTGCTTGTTCAGCTGCAAGTGATTTCTGTTACTGTTCCTCATAAATTTTTGCTTGTAGTCTCGAAGCGACTTCCTCATCATGATCCATTTGATGAAATCTTTTAAAAGTATCTTCTATACTATCTGAATCACTATCTTCATCTTCTGATTCAGGCTGTAGTTTCTTCTTGCCTTTGTCCCTTGGTTCAATCTTTGTTTGTTTCCTTGTAAACCTGAGAGGTCTATCATCTTCACTCTCATTGGGTTGTTGACCTGATATGACAATGCCTTTAGTAGCAGGTTGTGAAGTCTAAACTTGCTTTTTCTTCTTTTGGAATTCACTGCCAATTTTAGGTTGTTCCACTGGTTGTTGTTGTTGTATTTGTAGCTCCACAACTTGTTCTAGTTATGGCTTAGTTGTTGAATTTACTTGAGCGATCACAACATCAGCTTTTGTCTTCTTCTCAACCTCTGCCTGTTTAGCCTTCTATGATGAAGTTTTCTCCCTAAGACTAAGCAACAGTTTGCTAGAGTCTCATCTTCTCCAAAGGATGACGTAACACTCTCTTCAGGAGTTGGTAGTGAAGTCTTTTGACCAACGGTACGTGCATCTGTAATGGTACTTGCACTAGGCTTGACGGTACTTGGGTCAGCAGTACTTGCTTCACCAGCATTAGACACATTGTTGTCTTTATCACTCACCACCATGGTATTTTATGATACCTTTTGTCCTACAGAAGCTGATTCTTCAATATTCGACTCTTCAGTTTTATTTGACCCATCACCCTTCTTTGATTCATCTCTTGGGTGTGACTGAGTCTTCTGTTGTTGTTGAAGTGTAATAATTGAAAAAGCTTGATCAATCTTCTCAAGCTCTTTGTAGAATCTTTTCCAATTAGATTTTGGAATCTCTTGTTGTTGTGGTGGAGATTGATGTTGTTGTGGTTGTGCAGTTGTGTCCTTCATGGATTCAACATCTTGTTGTGGGGTTGGCATAGATAATGTAACCACATTTTCAGCTACTGATGGATTCTGTGGCTGGTCTTCCATATAAGTATTCTCTACAAAATGCTCAAATCCATCATTCATATCCTCATCACCAGAATTCCTCCCCTCAAAGTTTGCTTCTTTCCCGATCTTAGCTTTAATACCAGAAGAAGGTCCTAGTTCATCTGATTTCCTCCCCTGTTTAGATGCTTTTAGTTGTTTCCTCCTGAACGTCCTTAGTTTCTGCTTTTTCTCCTTCAACTGAGCCTTATGAATTGATATATGATGCATGATCCAAGGATTTGCTCTACTCTTTAGATTTTTTATCTATGCATCCAGCTCTTCAATCTTTTGATCTTTGTAGAATCTTAGCATCTTGCAACTCTTTGACCTGTTTGGATAAAGAACTACACAAAGCAGACAAAGTGGCAATATCCAATACCTCTGTTGCCCTAGCTTGTGGAGAACCACTAGTATTTAATGAGGCAGCAGGTGTATGGATCATCTCATCAGAGACTAGTTAGTCATGATGAGATGAAGAAGTGTGTACTTCTTCAGAGGGGTTTGGGCTTTGGTGAGAGGGAGTTTGCTGAGGTTCACTAGTAGACCTAGAATCCTCACCCTCTGTATTAGTCTCATCAACTAACATGTGAGCAAACAATGGTGTTATAGTCCCAGTAAAGTTAGTACCTTTCTTAGCTAAGAAAGAGAAGGTCCTTGAGGTAAAGGTAGGGACATCTCAGGGTGCTATTGATGTTGATAAGTCGGGAACTTGGTCACTTACTAAGGTTTGTATAAATCTAGGGTACATCATAAATTTCTGAGTGGCATCTAAATTTCTTATCATTCCATCAAAAATCATTTTTGAAAAATTAAAAACTCTTTGATTTTCCAAACAAATACCAGCAGAAGCCGTTGTTGCAGAAATTTGATCAAAAGAAGTAATCTTAGGACTTAAACAATGAATAATAGTGTGAAAGAGTAATCTCCATTGTGGTGAAAATAACCGTGACAATCTAACATTTTCAGGTAGTGAATTATTTTCTCGTATAATATTTTGAAACTTATTTTTGTGTTGGTTGATGAACTCACAATTTACGGATTTAAATTTGGGCTTACGTGCATAATTTAGCGTCCTTTACGATTAAACCGGAAACCTTAGGATTACGTATTTACGTTTTTGAACTCCGTTTTTGATGAGACAATTTTTATTAGATTCGTTTTGTGCCGTTGATTCATAATTTATAAAAACGTTTTTCGTGAAACGACCCGAGGGCACGCAAATTGAGGAAACTAGAATCGAGGAATACCCGTAAATTAGTGAGGTGGGACAAAATAAATCATCCCATCCCACTACATAAAAGGGACAGCCAAACATGACACCACATCAAAGATGTGGCATCATGTAAACTAGTAGCTTACAAGTGTAAGCTTAGCTTAACACTTAAGCTACCAAACTAACAAAAACCATCAACCTTCACACATACCACCATTTCACTCATGCAAACCAACTAAAAACTCTCTCAACATCATCACCATTGCCGTCCCACTTCAAGAACAAACACCCCTTTTTGATCTTTTCTAGCCACAAAATACTTGTTATCTAGTTATATCATGGAGTTACCTTGAAGCCTTGATCACTTGGTGGCCATTTTAACAACAAAGGAGGTGATTTGCTTGTGTCCTAGGGCTGATTTCTCAACTTACTTTCTTGGTGTTTGATGATCTTGGGGTTACATTTGGTGTTCATCAAGTTCTTGTCTTCCAAAAACAAGATATACTCTTGGTTGGTAAAGAAGACCATCCTTTCCATTTTCTCTTGTTATTTTTGTAAAGATAAAATGTATTTTCTTTCTTGTTGTATATGTATATGATGAATATATGATGATAAAAATGTTGTGTGGGGATCAAGTGTTGATAAATATGCTTAAAAAGATTAATAACCATAAGAAACAAGGCTAAAATCATGCTTAATTTGTTGGCTGTATAAAAACTGTATGTAACCAAAACTTGAACTGATAAACTTGCATGGTAGAATCTATTTACAGTAAGTAAAAGATGTCATACACATGTGAGAGTTGGCCATGCAATGGAATCATTAAAATGAGTGAGATATGATCAAAACAAGATGAGTGTGCTAATCTGAATAAGCTGTTTTGTAGGGACTGTTAAGGATAGTTAAACTTAAAATGAGCAGTAGCTATATCTAAGTTAATTGTAGCACATAATATGAAGTTCATGCCACCCGAAAATGAGCTTCTAATTCATTGTAGAACTCTAGATATGATAAAAATGGTGAAGATGAAAATAAAAATCAGATTTTGAAGAATTAATGTTTATTACTATTATATAAGCACTCAAATTATATAGTATAAAATGTGAAATTAAAACCCACTAACTTATGAATTTCATTTATATAAATATGTATAAGGTTTAATAAATGGAAAATTTAGAAAAATGGTAGTTGAATAAGATTTATAAGTTATAAAAACTATAAACTTGATTTTTACGACTTTTTCGGCTATTACCGTAAAATTAACGTTTTTCGCCAATTAAAACTTAGACGATCAAACCCGTCTAATGTAAAGTTTTTAAAAGTCATATACTGATATATATATATAAGTATCTAATACAAGTAAAAACCGATAAAACCCGAACTATAGGACAAACGGACATTAACGAGCTAAGTAAGCATATTGGACTAAAAATTGGACTAAATAAGTTAAACACTTATAAAAAGTACTTATTGGGCTTAACCCATTTGGGCCCAACATGTAAAGTGTGGATACTGATAATATAAGTATAAAATGAAATAATACAAGTTAAAGAACTTATAATAAGCTTATTGGACTTAAAGTAGGTAAATAGGTAAAACTAGTAAACTAGTAAAAAGTTACCAATACGTAAACACTAAAATGAGTAAACAAGGATATATAAACCCACTTGATCATCATCATATGTACAAAATCATCATATGTATATTGTTATTTTGATAAAAGTCATTGGACAAAAGTCTAAGACCGATTATTATTTATATAGGTTTCCGTGACCGAAGCACGCCCGTAACCGATAATCCGCCTTTCATTATCAACGTGAGTTCATAGCCTCGCACTCTTTTGAATGTTTTATAAAATGATTTGTAAACCCGCGAGGGAGATAACCTGCTAGTTTTTGATAAAAATAGAACACAAGTAGTCCCGATGGTATGCTTAATGATATGGACCCGAATGATGCTATGACCCTATAAACGAGATAAAAAGGATTATTAGTAGTTAGGTTATGTCACTTAAAGTCCCATTAGCATGAATTGTGAACTACCGGGATTTGGTAGACGCTTATGCATATGATAGTACTATTTGGGGACGATCACCCCAGTTCGCGCCTTGACGGTTGATCCCCGTCGTACCACATTGATTGGTAAGCGAATTTATGTATGAGAAGATTACATAGCGTGATTTTTGTGACGACACGCTAACTTAGATGGGCAAATTGTTTGTCGGGTTCGCGGCCCGTTGTTTTCACAGTAAGGTAACAATTTTATGCGGCTAATAATAATCCAAATGTATCCTATGTACAATACAATAACGATGCCAATAACGATAATAATATTACCTATAATGGTAATATTGAGGCTACGGTCTCATGGACGGTTTAAGATGTATGCTTTATTTATATATTGCCTGACTAGCAATACGAGGACTTACTTCCGATATTATACTTGTGTTCTGATTTTAACGATTGTTTTATATAACGGTTTTTATTAAACTCTATGAATTCACTCGGCATTCACTAATATGATTTTTGCATGTTTTTATCTCAGGTGCTTGAAGGTAATCTGGATGGAGATCGACTCTGATGGCCCACATAATATTAAAAATGTTCATTCGATCTATGTTTTGTGAACTTAATGACCTGTATAATTTGGGACCTGTTGTACGCTTTAAAACTTTTTATTGAATGAATGTATGTTGAACCTTGTACAACCATTTTTATGTGTTGTCTATGATTGGAGTTATTATGTTATCCCGTAACACTCTGAAAGACCCTTCCACTGTACCGATACGAAAATTGAGAGTGTTACAGTTTGGTACCAGAGATCTCGTTATAGAGAACAAAAGATTTTAGAAACTAAGGTTTTGAACAAAACTTTTCAAAATCTTTTAACTATGAACATTTGAGAAAATATTTGAAAAATCTTTTGACTATAACGGTGCCAGAGATCTCCGACGTTACCAACAAGCCCTATTGAGAAGATATATATTTTGATATATATAATTTAATTTATATATATGTATATATCGTGGTTTCAGTATGTGATTGTTTAAATAGTATGTTATCCTAATACAAGATATATATAAATGCAGATTGTCATGGCTGGCCCTAATATTCCTGTAGAGAACCATGCTATTCCCGAACCTAATGTAGATGATGATCCTTATTTAGACTTAGTAGATTATGATATGGATGATGATGAGGAGGAACCATTTGAGGATCCTGAGCCCGAGATAGGACTAGGAGATCAGATTGCCCTCAGGTTGATATGGTAGAAAATGAGATTGATAATGTTGTTATTGAGAATGATGATGAGATTGGGTTAGATAATTTAGATGATGAGATTGACGACGAGGATGTCGAGGAGGATGTAGGTATAGACGATGAGGTTGATGACGATAAGGAAGCTGAGCTTATTTATCCTTATGATGTTCCAGAGGGCGAGCCTTTACCCCCACCAGTTTACTTGTTTGATTATGAGGTTGAGCTACCTAGGGATGAAATGTCTGAATCGTCTGAATCTGATTCTGAATCAGAGGAGGATGAGGATGATAATGCACCTGACGGTACGGATGGTATTGCTACTCGTAGACGTGTGATAGGAGAGTCGTCTAGTACTCGAGAGGCTACTCATATTGATGGTCTTGCACCATGGGCCTTGAGACGTGATCTAGATGCTTCCCGTGTTAAGAGTAGTATGACAGAGATTGGATTAGGTGTTGTTCAGACTCAAGTTGCTTATTTGGAGTCGAAGACTAAGGTTGGTGAGAAAGAGCGGGAATTGCTTAGTTTGGATTTGACTGATGTAGAGCGTGGTTTGAATGAGGCTTATAGGAGGTTATCGGTGTTAGAAAGTGGTGAGTTTGCTGCTATGAAGAAAAAGGTGAATTCTATGGAGATTCAGTTGAATGTAGCTCGTGCGATGCGTGAGAAAGCTGAGAAGGAGTTGAATATATCTGTGGGATGGAATAGTAGATTTTATGCTGACATGGTTGAAAGAAGAGTGATCCGTAAGCGCCCGGCTGAAGATGTGTCTAGTGATCGTCCGACGAAGATACAGAAGACGATGGATGATGGACCATCTGGCGGTTCTCAGTAGACCAGTCTGTATTTAGTAGTGACCTTTGTATCTTTTGTACTTTTGTAGCTTTGACTGAACCGACTTGCTAGTAGTAGACTTGGCACGAATTTTGAGTATATATATAGTGCTAGAACTTTGATATGGGATGTAATTAAGACAATGCTTTTGTTTCAAATCGAATGAAATATGTATCTTGTCTTGAATTCCATATTGTGCCTTATTTGTATCTTGATTATGAATTCAATCCATATTATATGAATCCTTGTTGGGTGAATGCTTAATACTTTGAAATTGTGAAATTATAGAACTATGCCGCCCAAGAAAGCTATGACTGAGGATGATGTACGTAGGATTATTACGGAGCAAGTAACCGCTTCTATGACTGAATTTATGGCAAATGCTAGAAATGAAGCTGGCGCTAGTGGAGCTGGCGGTAGTGGAGCTGGCGGTAGTGAAATTGGCGGTACTAATGTGAATGTGAATGCTAATAATGTGAATGCTAATGCTGGAGGAAATGTAGGAGGACTTGGAACTAATGCACCTGAAGTTGGTGTCTGTACTTATGTGACGTTCATGAAGTGTGAACCTCTACCTTTTAATGGAACTGAATGTGCTGTAGGATTAAGCCAGTGGATTGAGAAGATTGAGTCGGTGTTTCGGATTAGTAAGTGTAAGGAGGAAGATAAGGTGACGTTTGCTATGGATACTCTTAAAGGTCGTGCGTTGACTTGGTGGAACGGGAGAATTGCTTTCATGGGTATTGATGCTGCTAATGCTACTCCTTGGGCTGAAATTAAGAAGTGGATGACTTTTGAGTTTTTTCCCCGTAGTGTGATCATTAGGTTAGAACAAAAGTTGATTCATATGCGAATGAAAGGTGTGGACATTGATAGTTACACAAACCGGTTCCATGAGTTGGCCTTGCTATGTCCTCGATTTGTGGAACCCGAAGAGATCCGAATTGAGCAATATATTAAAGGGTTGACCAAGAATATCCGGGGGACGTGACATCATCTAAACCACTGACCATTGATGATGTTGTTCGAATGGCTTACCAACTCATTGGACAGATAATTCAGGATAGGGAAGATGAAGCCCGTATTGGTGAGAAAATAAAAGGAGACGGTGATCGTGTAGATAGAGGTGATAATAGGAAGAATTTCAATCGCCGTCAGAACCAGAGAAAGGGGAATGCAAATGCTCTTACCAACAATACACCGCGCAACGATGATAGATGTCCTAAGTGTGGCAACAAGAGGCATGCTGGCGACTGCTGGAAGTGCTGAAATTGCGGAAAGCTTGGACACAAGGTTGAAAGGTGTAAGAAGGGAACCATTTGCTTTAACTGTAATGAAGAAGGTCATAGGAAATTGGAATGCCCCAAGTTGAAAGCGATTGTACCTGGAAGAAACCCCCAGGGTGGTGTCTATCAACTTGGAACAATTGAGGTGAAGAAAGAAGATCCGAATGTCGTTACCGGCACGTTTTTACTCAACAATCATTATGATGTTGCTTTATTTGATTCGGGTGCTGATAGGAGCTTTGTATCCACTAAATTTAGTGCCCTTATTGACATTGAACCTGTTGAGATAAATACCAGTTACGAGGTGGAATTGGCTGATGGTAAATTAGTAAAAACTAATAAGCTATTAGAAGGATGCTCTCTAAATCTCTTGAACTATTCCTTTCCGATTGATTTGATGTTGATAGAATTAGGTAGTTTTGATATTATTATTGGTATGGATTGGTTGTTGTTGAATAATGCTACTATTTTATGTGGGGAGAAGAAAGTTAAGATTCCTCTTAGGAATAGGATGTTAGTAATTGATGGTAATCGAGGTGAATCCCGTTTGAAAATCGTTTCATGTATAAAAGTCCAAAAGTACATCAGGAACGGTTGTGAGTTATTCTTAGCTCAAGTGACCGGGAATGAGTCTAGGGAGAAACAATTGGAAGATGTACCTATTATTTGTGAATTTCCTGAGGTATTTCCTAAAGATTTACCCGGACTTCCACCGATAAGGCAAGTTGAGTTTCGAATCGATTTAATTCCTGGTGCTGCACCGGTGGCACGTGCGCCTTACCGATTAGCCCCTTCTGAATTAAAGGAGTTATCTGAGCAACTTAAGGAGTTGTCTGATAAAGGTTTTATTCGACCGAGCTCGTCGCCTTGGGGAGCTCCAGTCTTGTTCGTTAAGAAGAAGGATGGATCTTTCCGTATGTGCATTGATTATAGGGAATTGAATAAGTTGACAATTAAAAATCGATATCCTTTACCTAGGATTGATGATTTGATTGATCAACTACAAGGATCTAGTGTGTATTCTAAGATAGATTTGTGGTCTGGATATCACCAACTTCGCGTCTGTGAAGAAGATATTCCTATAACTGCATTCAGAACTCGTTATGGACACTATGAATTTCAAGTAATGCCATTTGGGTTAACTAACGCACATGCGGTTTTCATGGATTTAATGAATCGAGTGTGCAAGTCCTACTTGGATAAATTTGTGATTGTGTTTATTGACGATATTCTAATCTATTCTAAGAATGAAGATGAACATAGAGAACATTTAAGGATTGTTTTGAATTTGTTGAAGGATGAAAAGTTGTATGCTAAGTTATCGAAATGTGATTTCTGGTTAGATTCTGTGCAATTTCTTGGTCATGTGATTAACAAAGATGGAATTCATGTTGATCCTGCAAAGGTTGAAGCCATTAAGAATTGGTCTGCACCGACAACGCCAACAGAAGTGCGACAGTTCTTAGGATTGGCTAGCTATTATAGGCGATTCATTAAAGAATTTTCTTTGATAGCTAAACCCTTGACTAAGCTTACCCAGAAGAATAAACCTTTCGTTTGGGGAAGTGATGAAGATGGAGCATTTCAGACATTGAAGCAAAAATTATGTAGTGCGCCAATTTTATCATTACCCGACGGGAGTGAAGATTTTGTAGTGTATTGTGATGTATCTCTTAGAGGCTATGGAGCTGTTTTGATGCAGCGAGAGGAAGTGATAGTTTATGCTTCTAGGCAATTAAGGAAGAATGAGGAGAGTTATACTACTCATGATCTTGAGTTAGGAGCTGTAGTCTTTGCTCTTAGGTTGTGGAGACATTATCTGCATGGCACCAAGTGTACGGTATTCACCGATCACAAAAGCCTACAGTATATTCTCGACCAGAAGGAATTAAACATGAGACAACGAAGATGGATAGAGTTGTTAAGTGATTATGATTGTGATATAAAATATCACCCAGGAAAAGCCAATGTTGTTGTCGATGCGTTAAGTAGGAAAGATAGAGAGCCTATCAGGGTACGTTCTCTAGTCTTGACCATGCACAATAACTTGCCTGAGCAAATTAGAAATGCGCAAATAGAAGCTTGTAAGAAGGAAAATTTTGTTAATGAAGGGTTCCGAGGAGAAGGAGATCCTTTAGAGGTTAGAGCTGATAGAGTGAAATGCTTAACAGGTCGTATGTGGATACCTAAGTTTGGAGGCTTAAGAGACTTGATTATGTTAGAATCCCATAAATCTAAGTATTCCATTCATCCAGGATCTGATAAAATGTACCATGATTTGAAGAAGTTGTACTGGTGGCCGAATATGAAAGCTGATATTGCTATGTATGTTCTTCAATGCTTGACTTGTGCTAGAGTTAAAGCTGAACATCAAAAGCCATCAAGACTACTTCAACAGCCAAAGATTCCTGAATGGAAGTGGGAGCGAATTATGATGGACTTTATCACCAAGCTTCCTAGAACATCATCTGGAAACAACTCGATTTGGGTCATTGTCGATAGACTGACCAAATCAGCACACTTCATTCCGGTTAAAGAGCAGTTCTCACTGGAGAAGCTGACTCGTATATACCTTGAGAATGTTGTATGCAAGCATGGAGTGCCAGTATCGATCATTTCAGATCGAGATCCTAGATTCGCATCGAATTTTTGGAAATCTCTCCAAAGATCTTTGGGAACGAATCTCGACATGAGCACTGCTTATCACCCCCAGACTGATGGGCAGAGTGAAAGGGCGATACAAACACTAGAAGATATGTTGAGAGCTTGTGTGTTAGATTTTGGTAAGAATTGGGATAAACATTTGCTGTTAGCAGAGTTTTCGTATAACAATAGTTACCATTCTAGTATTAAGGCTGCACCGTTTGAAGCTTTGTATGGTAGGAAGTGTAGATCTCTTGTATGTTGGAGTGAAGTTGGGGATACCCAGCTCACGGGACCGGAATTGATCCGGGAGACTACGGAGATGATAGTTCATATTAAGAACAGGTTGTTGACTGCCCGTAGTAGACAGAAAAGTTACGCGGATGTGCGGCGGAAGCCAATGGAGTTTAAAGTGGGTGACCAAGTAATGTTGAAAGTATCGCCATGGAAAGGCGTTATAAGATTTGAAAAGCGAGGGAAATTGAATCCCCGTTATATTGGACCCTTTAAGATTTTATCTAGAGTAGGTCCGGTGGCTTATAAACTATAGTTACCCCCAGAACTTCATAGTGTTCACAACACATTCCATGTATCTAATCTGAAGAAATTTCTAGCAGTGAGTGATGAGAAAATTTCGTTGGATAAGGTTCGAATAGATGGGAAGTTGCATTTTATCGAAGAACCCGTAGAGGTTATGGATCGTGAGGTAAAGCAACTGAAACAAAGTCAGATACCTATTGTCAAGATTCGATGGAATTCAAAGCATGGACCGGAATATACTTGGGAACGAGAGGATGAAATGTGGAAGAAATATCCGCACCTCTTCGATTTCAATAAGAAACGGACATCGAAATGAAATGGATCACGAGGACGTTGATCCCTTTTAGGAGGAAAAGCTGTGACAATCTAACATTTTCAGGTAGTGAATTATTTTCTCGTATAATATTTTGAAACTTATTTTTGTGTTGGTTGATGAACTCACAATTTACGGATTTAAATTTGGGCTTACGTGCATAATTTAGCGTCCTTTACGATTAAACCGGAAACCTTAGGATTACGTATTTACGTTTTTGAACTCCGTTTTTGATGAGACAATTTTTATTATATTCGTTTTGTGCCGTTGATTCATAATTTATAAAAACGTTTTTCGTGAAACGACCCGAGGGCACATAAATCAAGGAAACTAGAATCGAGGAATACCCGTAAATTAGTGAGGTGGGACAAAATAAATCATCCCATCCCACTACATAAAAGGGACGGTCAAACATGACACCACATCAAAGATGTGGCATCATGTAAACTAGTAGCTTACAAGTGTAAGCTTAGCTTAACACTTAAGCTACCAAACTAAAAAAAACCATCAACCTTCACACATACCACCATTTCACTAATGCAAACCAAATAAAACTCTCTCAACATCATCACCATTGCCGTCCCACTTCAAGAACAAAGACCCCTTTTTGATCTTTTCTAGCCACAAAATACTTGTTATCTAGTTATATCATGGAGTTACCTTGAAGCCTTGATCACTTGGTGGCCATTTTAACAACAAAGGAGGTGATTTGCTTGTGTCCTAGGGCTTATTTCTCAACTTAATTTCTTGGTGTTTGATGATCTTGGGGTTACATTTGGTGTTCGTCAAGTTCTTGTCTTCCAAAAACAAGATATACTCTTGGTTGGTAAAGAAGATCATCCATTCTATTTTCTCTTGTTATTTTTGTAAAGATCAAATGTATTTTCTTTCTTGTTGTATATGTATATGATTAATATATGATGATAAAAATGTTGTGTGAGGATCAAGTGTTGATAAATATGCTTAAAAAGATTAATAACCATAAGAAACAAGGCTAAAATTATGCTTAATTTGTTGGCTGTATAAAAACAGTATGTAACCAAAACTTGAACTGATAAACTTGCATGGTAGAATCCATTTACAGTAAGTACAAGATGTCATACACATGTGAGAGTTGGTCATGCAATGGAATCATTAAAATGAGTGAGATATGATCAAAACAAGATGAGTGTGCTAATCTGAATAAGCTGTTTTGTAGGGACTGTTAAGGATAGTTAAACTTAAAATGAGCAGTAGCTATATCTAAGTTAATTGTAGCACATAATATGAAGTTCATGCCACCCAAAAATGAGCTTCTAGTTCATTGTAGAACTCTAGATATGATAAAAATGGTGAAGATGAAAATAAAAATCGGATTTTGAAGAATTAATGTTTATTACTATTATTTAAGCACTCAAATTATATAGTATAAAATATGAAATTAAAACTCACTAACTTATGAATTTCATTTATATAAATATGTATAAGGTTTAATAAATGGACAATTTAGAAAAATGGTAGTTGAATAAGATTTATAAGTTATAAAAACTATAAACTTGATTTTTACGACTTTTTCGGCTATTACCGTAAAATTAACGTTTTTCGCCAATTAAAACTTAGACGATCAAACCCGTCTAATGTAATGTTTTTAAAAGTTATATACTGATATATAAGTATCTAATACAAGTAAAAACCGATAAAACCCGAACTATAGGACAAACGGACATTAACGAGCTAAGTAAGCATATTGGACTAATAATTGGACTAAATAAGTTAAACACTTATAAAAAGTACTTATTGGGCTTAACCCATTTGGGCCCAACATGTAATGTGTGGATACTGATAATATAAGTATAAAATGAAATAATACATGTTAAAGAACTTATAATAAGCTTATTGGACTTAAAGTATGTAAATAGGTATAACTAGTAAACTAGTAAAAAGTTACCAATACGTAAACACTAAAATGAGTAAACAAGGATATATAAACCCACTTGATCATCATCATATGTACAAAATCATCATATGTATATTGTTATTTTGATAAAAGTCATTGGACAAAAGTCTAAGACCGATTATTATTTATATAGGTTTCCGTGACCGAAGCACGCCCGTAGCCGATAATCCGCCTTTCATTATCAACGTGAGTTCATAGCCTCGCACTATTTTAAATGTTTTATAAAATGATTTGTAAACCCGCGAGGGAGATAACATGCTAGTTTTTGATAAAAATAGAACACAAGTAGTCCCGATGGTATGCTTAATGATATGGACCCCGAATGATGCTATGACCCTATAAACGAGATAAAAAGGATTATTAGTAGTTAGGTTATGTCACTTAAAGTCCCATTAGCATGAATTGTGAACTACCGGGATTTGGTAGACGCTTATGCATATGATAGTACTATTTGGGGACGATCACCCCAGTTCGCGCCTTGACGGTTGATCCCCGTCGTACCACATTGATTGGTAAGCGAATTTATGTATGAGAAGATTACATAGCGTGATTTTTGTGACGACACGCTAACTTAGATGGGCAAATTGTTTGTCGGGTTCGCGGCCCGTTGTTTTCACAGTAAGGTAACAATGTCATGCGGCTAATAATAATCCAAATGTATCCTATGTACATTACAATAACGATGCCAATAACAATAATAATATTACCTATAATGGTAATATTGAGGCTACGGTCTCATGGACGGTTTAAGATGTATGCTTGATTTATATATTGCCTGACTAGCAATACGAGGACTTACTTCCGATATTATACTTGTGTTCTGATTTTAACGATTTTTTTATATAACGGTTTTTATTAAACTCTATGAATTCACTCGTCATTCGCTGATATGATTTTTGCATGTTTTTATCTCAGGTGCTTGAAGGTAATCCGGATGGAGATCGACTCTGATGGCCCACATAATATTAAAAATGTTCATTCGATTTATGTTTTGTAAACTTAATGACCTGTATAATTTAGGACCTGTTGTACGCTTTAAAACTTTTTATCGAATGAATGTATGTTGAACCTTGTACAACCATTTTTATGTGTTGTCTATGATTGGAGTTATTGTGCTATCCCGTAACACTCTGAAAGACCCTTCCGCTGTACCGATATGAAAATTGAGAGTGTTACAATAACCCTTTAAAGAAAGTAAGGATTTCCAAATTAC
Organism: Glebionis coronaria; assembly: GCA_025667525.1. Classification (NCBI taxonomy): domain Eukaryota; kingdom Viridiplantae; phylum Streptophyta; class Magnoliopsida; order Asterales; family Asteraceae; genus Glebionis; species Glebionis coronaria. The sequence continues at coordinate 170,589 of JANFOE010000030.1, forward strand.
CCTCATATCTCATGGCTGCAAGACCATCATGAATCTCTAAGCCTGGTAGCATACTAATGCCATCAGCATCATTCAGTCGCAATGATGCCCTTAATAAGACTTCTGGTACATATATATTCCTATCATTCACCCTAGCTCTAATACAGGTTTCACCATGACGAGTAATAAAAGAGACAGTCCTCCAAAATTGCTCAACTATAGAAATTGTAACAGTAGGACTTACAGTTAAAGCATATTGTATGTGACTTTTGAAAAGGAAGTCAAGCATCTCGTGAAAACCTTGTGATTCAGGATTCTAAATATGCTTTGCGACTTGATTGTGATTAGAGATCATTTCTAGAGCAGACATTGTTGTTTTTGATGATCGACGATGAGAATCAAGGTTATATAATTGAGGTTAAAAATAAAAACATTAGGTGAATCAATTATGTAATTGGGGTTTGTTTATATATGGGAAGAAAACCTAAGTGTAAAGAAACCGTCAAATATACAAAATAGACTCTACAACGGTGCGTGTAACAACAGTCAAATACTGGTACATGGGATATATGTGGTACTTCAATTTAGTCTAGCGGTACTTGGTCTGAAAACGGTACCTCAAAGATAATCACCGGTACATGTAGTCCACTATCGTTGTAATCTCTTTTTCCTTGATCTATCAAACCTGTAATCACATCACAAACAACTGCAAACACTATACAATATAATATACATGATTATTGTATAGTCATATCCTCCCCTTAACATATGCAGCAACTATTGGTTGAGCATACCAATATGTGTTACCAAAAATTTAAACCTCTTTGTTTCAAATGCCTTGGTCAATAAATCAGCTACATTATTATCTGTATGGATCTTCAAAACTTGAATAAGCTTTTTGTCATAAGCATCTCTTATAAAGTGATGTCTTATCTCAATATGCTTAGTTTTAGAGTGAAACGCTGGATTGACTATGCAAATAGTGCTTTCATTATCAATGTAGATTTTAGTATTCATAAAATAGAAACCATAATCTAATATTTGATTCTGAATCCAAAGCACTTGTCCACAACAATGAGAAGCAGCCACATATTCAACTTCAGTAGTAGAAGTGGAAAAATAGTTTGCTTCTTACACTGCCAATAAATAAGTCTTCTTCCTAGGAATCGGCAACCTCCTGTTGTGGACTTCCTATCATGATTAGCTCCAGCATAATCACTGTATGAGTAAGCTTCCAAGTCAAAGTTGGATTCTCTAGGATATTATAGACCTAAGTTAGGTTGACCTCTAAGATATTTAAAGATTCTTTTCACAACATGTAGATGTGAAACCTTTGGATTGACTTGAAATCTTAAACAAGCACACACATCAAACATAATATTTGGCCTAGAAGCATTAAGGTACATGAGTGACCCAATTATGGACCTGTATAAGTGAAGATCCACATCCCCACCATGTTCATCCTTTGACAAAGACTTCTTGGCTTCAAAAGGTGTACTTGTGCTCCTTGTATCCATACTTGAAAATTTCTTCAAGATTTCAACAACATGTTTATCATGGCTGATAAATATTCCATATTTCCTTTGTTTGACTTGTAATCCTGAAAATAAAGTAAGTTCTCCCATAGAACTCATCTGAAATCTTACTTTCATCAAAGCTTCAAACTCTTCACATCATGATTTTCTGGTTGAACCAAAACTAATGTCATCCACATAAACTTATACTGAGATGATATCCTTGGCATTCTTTTTTATGAAGAGAGTCTTGTCAATGGTCCTTCTTCTATATCCATGTTCTAAAAGAAAATTGGAAAACGTTGCATACCAAGCTCTAGGAGCTTGATGAAGACCATAAAGAGCTTTGATTACTTTGTAGACTCTGTTGGGGAACTTGGGATCTACAAAACCTGGAGGTTGTGAGACATATACCTCCTCAGTAATAGTGCCATATAGAAAAGCATTCGTCACATCCATCTTATAGACTATAAAGCCCATATAAAATGCAAAGGCAAAAATAACCTAATGTCTTCTATTCTTGCCACTGGTGCAAAAACCTCATCATAGTCTATCCTTTCTTCCTGTAAATATCCTTGGGCAACAAGCCTAGCTTTGTTCATGACTACAACACCTCTTTCATCCTTCTTGTTTCTGAAGACCCACCTTGTACCAATTACTCTCTTTCTAGATGGTAGGTCAACAAGAATCCATACCTTTTGCAATTCAAATTGCATAAGCTCCTCCTTTATAGCATCCATCCAACTTTCATCTACAAGAGCTTGAGAAATGTTCTTAGGCTCTACTAGTGATAGAAAACAAGAAAACAGGCAATGTTGAGTATCCTTGTGATTTGTTCTCTGTTGCTGCTTGACATAACTCGCAAGTGCATGAGTTTCAGTTCTAGCTTTCACTTGTCTTCTGGTTTGCACAACAGACTTTGAATCTCCAATGATTTGAGCTATAGGATGGTTGGTGTTGACTTTATGAGTGGGAATATGACTGACTAGTATCATGATTTCCATATTGTTGAAATCAATCACTTCACCCTACTCATCATAGGAAGAATTTGAGAAGATTACTTCTTTTGGAATAGCATAAGCATCTTCATCATCCATAGACTAAAGAATGTCTTCTAGAGAATTAGCAGTACTTGTAGAATTATGATCAGCAGTACTTGGATGTGAAGTACTGCCAGTGTACATATGTACCGCTGAGCCTTGTGATTCCAAATTTTATTCTCTAACATGCTCAGCCTTAGCTGTAGCATCCTTCTCTTGATCCATGAGCCTCTGAAGTTCATCATGTGAGGCTTGATCATCTCTCGATACTACTGGTTTCTTCTGTGCTAGGATAAGCAATGTAGATGGGGTGGAAGGCAAGACTGGTACATAGATATGAGTATCATCATCCTTAGTGTCTGAGGTAGAAGAATCATTTTCTTTAGTACCTGTAATTGAGTGATTTTGCTCTTCACCTGCATTATTAGTTTGACAGTCTTGTTGCATAGAACAGTAATTCATGGAGTTGATCAGATAATCTGGATCAAATATCCAAGCATAACCTATTCCTGGTACATTGGGCTTATTCTCTAAGAAATTTACATGGGCATTCCCTTCTACCTTACTTGATACCAAATTTTAAACCCTATATGCTCTACTTTGCAAAGAATACCCTACTAGCTATCCTGAATCAGACTTTCCATCAAACTTTCCCAAATGATCAAGAGTATTCAAAATTGAAACATGACACCCAAAAGGTCATAAGTGACTTATCGTTGGCTTAGTGCCAATCAGAAGTTCATATGGCGTTTGTTACGAGGCTTAGTTACCAGAACCCTATTTAGCACATAGCATGCAGGTGGATTGCTTCTGTCCAAAATGTATTAGGTACAAGTAAATCAGCTAACATAGTCCTAGAAGCCTCAATTAGTGTTCTATTTTTCCTCTCAGCCACTCCATTTTGTTGTGGAGTCCTGGGATTACTATATTGTCTCTTGATCCCTTTAGACCTATAGCATTCATCAAATTTAGCATTCTTGGATTATGTCCTATTATCTGTCCTAATGATCAAAACTTGTTTAGTGAATTGTTTTTCAACTAAGGTAACAAAGTCTTTAAGCAATTCATTGATTTCATTCTTATGTGCTATAAAGAAAACCTAACTAAACCTACTAAAATCATCAATGATAACTAAGAAAAAAGTCTTGTCATCAATACTCCAAATAGAAACATGGCCAAATAAGTCCATAAGCAAGAGTTTCAAGGGTTTAGTCACAGAATTGACAGTCTTGGTCTTACAAGATGTAACACCCCATTTTACCTTTACGCAGCGAAACATTGATCTGGTATATTATTTCATAGAACACAAGTCATAATAATAGAAAACAACTCAAAAGAGTGACAAAATCAACTTTCTTTATATATCATTGAAAACTTAGAGTTTTACAATATAAGGTTCCCAAAATCTAGAATAATAATTCCAGTCTTGTGCCTCTTCATGCCATCCTCATGCTGCTCCATTCTAATAATCTTTAAAACCTTAGATATATGCTTAAAATCAACACAATGGTTAAGTGAATTCATAGGTTTAAAATCATTTTGAATACAAGATCCTTTTCCTGAGCTACGTTATTATTCGCCCGTAAAATTTATAAACTAATGCACTAAGCTTATTATACCGCGACTAGATATATCAGGGAAACCCACAATTGCCCTTATGAGGAAGTCTGCCAAACTATCCTTATTAGCAAAATAAAGTATGCATGTTTGACCACTGAGGTGCTAGCAAGTGCCACTTGCCCAGTCAGGGGATGTCATTCCCCAAATAGTAATATTTACAATATTAGCACTCATTTCCAAGAAAATGATTAACGGTTCATAATTAAAAAGGACTTTCAAGGCAGCAGTAAACATAGTGTCAATAATCATATCTGGGAAGCATATTAAAAACACTTGTATTCCAAATTAACATATATCCCCTTCACGGGTTTTCAAATCATTTAATAATCAACGCTAGTAAGGCTATGCACTCATCTCGGATCCATAGAGTCTGAGCTATAACAAATTTATTTCTTTCATAGATAAACAGTTTGATCACATTAACCACAACTTGGTCTCATAAACAATAGCTTGATCTCACACAAACCTAGATTAACACATTTTGTATAGTATTTAGTCTTTAATCTTTTTTTAATCTTTCTAAGTATTTGGTTATATATTCTTTAATCATTATCTGGTGGTAATTCTAGCATCATTGTTCGGACCATCATACTCAGAAGCTATTCTATAAACGTTTGAGGAACGAGGGCACTTTAAATCGTAAACTCAACCACTCAGTCAGAACGTAATATCGAGATGGAACATCTTTGTACAAAGATCCCTATTAACATGATACATTTATTAATTCCTCATATTTATAATTAATATAATGTAGTTTCAAAATTGACAAAAATAGCCCTTTGAGTTATAATTTGGTATATTTACACTTTTAACCCTTAAAGTATATAGTTTTAGTATTTGCATTTTAAAACCACATTATTTAACCTTAGGGTCTCAAATTAAATATTTAATCTTATATCTTATACTTTCATAAAATGACACTTTTGGCCCAAAAGATTAAATAGTTATAAAAATGACAGTTTTAGTCCCTATACTTGTAAAAATCACATAACAACCTCAAAAATGGACCAAATGAGCTAGTATTTTAAAACAAAGTTTAGAAACACATTATTAATCATAATAAAAACATTTATTCAGAATTATAGCTTTTGAAATGGGTTTTTGCTTATTATTTCATGTAAATTATAAAACTAGGGTTTTAAGACATCTTTAACTTATAACTTTCATTTAAATTGATGAAATGTATTAGTTTCTTTTAGATTATCTTTCTAACATAATTTTGGCATTATAACAAGTCTAATATATCATTATAACAAGATCAAAGCGTAGCTAACATAGAAATTACCTAGGATGCTCCAAAATGGCTCCTAATGGCTTCTTATGAGCACTACTTGCTATTAAAGCTTCAAGAGCTTCAATGACCTCCTTATAGACCTGGTTTCTGGTTTTTGAGGATATCCTAAGATGTTTATAGAAGTGGAAATGGAGAATGGGTAGGAGATACAAAGGAAACGGGGTGCAATTCTCTATGTTGTTCATACGCCCCTATTTATAGGCTTTTCAACCCTTAGGCTCCAAGGTAAAGCCTAGGACGTGTCATATGGATAACTTAGTGACTAAGGGATTCTAGGGAAGATATATTCAAGTTCCTAGAGTCTAGGATGAAAATATCAAGGTCTTGTGGCTAGTCTTAAGTCACGGCAATACTTAGATAAGAATGGTGATGTGTAGCTTCAAGTAGGTGATTTAACCATTTCAAATCACATGTAAATATCTTACAACATCCTAAATATATTATTTTCAAACTTAGAATGGGAGGCAGTGGTTTGAAATGGCTTTTTGGAGGGAAAACATAAAACTGGATCTAAATTAGGGCTTGTAACTTTATACTTTGTGATTTTGGTGATTAAGGGTTTAGGAATGTGATTTTTGATGAATTAGGGTTTAATTAGGGTATATAAATTGTAATTAATAATTATGGGTCTTTTGTTTGAAGTTTAACAAAGGTTTGATGTGAAAATGGGAAGAAAACTTAAGCGGGTTAGGGTTTTTAATGATCCAGGGCTTAATCCTTGTAAAACTCGTTATCCTTGGTTTAGCTACTGATGTAAACTCATTTTATACTTCCTAATTTGTCTTAAATGTGTTATTGAAGTCCCTACATTGGTTTTACTAAGTTATTCTAAGTAAACATGTCTAAAGGGTAAAAATACCTATTTTGACCTAATTTACAAGTCATGCATTGAAATCTTGTACATTGTGCATTAGGGTACTTTTACATTGTCTTAACATAATCTTATAACTTTAATGAAGTGCTATGGGTATTTTTATACTTATCATAGAAGACTTGGTAGTGATTCTATGTAAATTTCCTAATATAAGGGTGCTTAGGTTGCTAATCCTAATGACTTTCTATCTTGGGTAATTAGGGTTTATAATCTAATGTAAGCTTATTATAGCGCTTATATAGTATGTTTATGACATCTATGGTTTATACATTCTTAGTTTAAGGGTTTATATAGGTTTACCATATTCTAGGGATGATTATGGGAGCTTAAGATCCTATGCTTTGATAACTTGTACCTTATGCTTTATTAACTTGTAACTTAACTTGACATAAATGTATAATCTTAATTATTTTATTTTTATAATTAGTGGCAAAAGATTAGACTCTAATTCGAATAGATTTTATATGCTAATCTTGGTTATAGGTCATTTACTTATAATTAGCTTGTGATTAGTGAATATTAGTAATTTGTGATCTATTATATTTCCTTTATATGGTAAATTATAATTAGTTTATTGTATTCAATAATAGTACATAGATATTATGTGATTATATTGCTTGAAATATTGTTTACTAAGGGTTTCTAGGTGATGATGTATACTATTATGTACATTTACTTGTACTTAGCTTTCTATTGTTTATTCTTACTATTCTTAGGCATTATTATGTCTTCAGGGTATAGTTTATAACTTTTTTATAATCCTTAATGACTTATTCATATGTACTTTCTATTCATAGTTTATCATTCTTGAGTTTATAACTCATTTTTAGGGATTCTATGGTTTCTAAGGGAATTTTAGGCATCATAGTTATATTTGAGATGTTATTATTAATACTGAACTTATAAGATTACTTTTAGATCTTAGACTTGACATATACATTGTGTTTACAACATATAGGAATATGTTGTAGTGGCATTTTAGGTTGTGAGAAGCAGTTCATCTTACCAAGTAAGGTACAAAAAGCAAAAATTTCTAGCCAAATATTCATATTGAGACAATTATAGCACATAATACATATGTGAAATTTAAGGATTGTCACAGTCTCTCACCCTTAAAGAAATCTCGTCCCTAGATTTAAATAAAGAGCGATGTTATAAGACAAAGAAGAGCATAATCCTCGTGTTTCCAAACTTATTCATACCCTTTCTCAGGGTTTTAATAATTTAATAATTGAAATATAACATTATAACACATAATTTTAGTTTATCATTGGAAACTATTTCATTGGGATTATAAGAGAATCATGAGAAAAACATTTCTTCAAAATTCAATGCGAAAAGTATCATGAATATTATTGAGTTCTTTGGGAAACTCAAGTCAATATGTCACTGCTCAATTCAAAATCTTGAATTCATTATCGCATTTTTCAAAATCAATTTGGGTAATTGATAGAGAAAACATTCTTCTCACATAGATACTATTTAATACGGTGTAATTTCTCATTCATAGTGAAGATTTTCATCAAAATAATCTCTTGGATGATCTTAAATCACCATTTAATCCAGAAGATACTTAACATATTTCAACGTTCTACAAAGCTATAGTCTTTTCAATAGTTTCATGAACTATCTTGGGCCTCGTAAGTTGAAAATCTCTAAATTTAGCCCATCAGATACATAAATAGCACTTCTTTCGATAGAGTGCTTTAAATAATACTACATTAATTTTAGCATGAGAACTTTCGTTATACGGGAAACTTTACGAATGTTAAATGTCCTTCCAAAATTTATAATAACATACATGGAGTATGTAGTTTAGCATTTAGATCGTTCTTCCACTTAATACATTAGTATACCTATGTTTTCATTTATATAATAGACTAAGTATAATATATTACCCTCGGGTATTTTGTCTATACTTTTAAGATTAAGATGTGAAACACTCGTCATGATCTTAGATGATTGATATTGATTCTCTATGTTGACAGATTATTTCTTGCATAACCTTGTCAGAGTTTCTATATCATTGATTTTCTTAATAGGGATAAATCCTATAGATTTAGTAAAACAATTGACAATAACCCAAATCGTGTCATGTCTATTTGAAGTAACAAAATCCTCATTGTTCTTTCCTATTTTCATAGAGGAAATTCAGGTTGAACTAGTAAATCGGATGACTTTCAATATTCTGCTTCTTTGGTTAGAGCATAATATAAGGATTTTAATGTTTCTTCGAGTTAAGCGAAATACTTCATATTCCAAGTCCTTACGATTTCTAAGTCATATGTTTAATATGATAAGACGAATATTCCAACTTTTTGGCGTATTCATGAAGTCCTTACCATAATTTACATAGGATTCAAATCTTCTTATTAATTCTGCAGAGATACAAAACTTATATAAGACGTGAATAAGACGTTTCTAAATATAAAATCTAAGAATACTATATGGGCGGATAACACTTGAATAGAAGTCAGTATTTTATATCCTATAAAATACAGGATAATTCTACCAAACATATGATTTATAAGACCACTTGTCTTTATAAATCCGAATCCAATGATCTACTATGTTGAAAATCCGACACTAGATGGTGCAAATTTCTGTGTGATGCAAGGTACATTTCTTCCACAGAAGGAAATTTCCATTATATTTATTGTAGGTTGGATTTTAGTTTTCTTGAATTTTACAGACGTTCTTTCATTGCTGAATTTACGCTTAAGATTTTTCCGATTCTTGCACAAGATTGTGCTTAATTACCTTGTTCATCAACTCTTTGGGTAGAGGTGAATAACTTTATCCAATATATTGGGATTTTGGAAGCGGCAATCTTTAAAAATCTTTGATAAAATTCCTTGAAAAAAAATTCTAGCAAAATCTTTTGATGGAGTCTTCTTAATAGAATTTCAGATGAAATTCCATGACATAATTCTAGGATAAAATCTACTGATGAAGTTTTATAATAAAATTTTCTTGTGAAAGCTTTTATCATTCTATGGAATGTGATCTAACTCTAATAACTCTTCAAATTTCCTCGTGTATGTCTCGATGTTAATTCCTTTTTTCATTAGATGCGGAGTTCTTCTTTCATCTTCTCGAAAATATTTAATCAAGCGATCTTATGTACTTCTTTAATCTCAATGGATTGAGCATAAAGAATTTACCAAGATAACTGATGAAGTGCTATCTTCTCATAGCAAACTTCATTTTATAATTTCAAATACGATTAATAAGATAGAAAACTGAATTGGATTTTTCAATCCAACGGGTGATACTAATAGCATCTTTTTTTTCCTTGGATATCAAAAACTAACTAGTCATCGAGTTTTCTTTCGGATAATACTTCTTATTAAGAATTCGTAATTGCAGGATTTCAGCCACATTATTTTCAATTCTTCATCAATTACTTTTTAAGGTTTGGAATGAAGGGAAAGAATAGAAGTAATTCATAATTCATAGTATATGTATATCAGAAAAGATCTGCCACATATGTATATTGATACATATAAATGCTTAACGAACATAAGGTATATCTTTTGGGTTTATTTAGGAAACTTACTATGTTGATTATCATTCATATCCGAGGATAATAAATCCAACTATGAAATAGGATTTCAAAGTTTACCACGGATTTATAAAGATATGACTCATACATAATCATAACATAATTTATCCATGATATGGAATGGAGGAATATAGCGGAAAATGTAAAAACTCGTTTTATAGAACAAGCTTCTCTTTTACATATCACATATCCTATAGAAGAATCTTTTGATAGACAAAAGCCTAGAATATAATTTTTCTAAAAAACTTGGGAAGTTTCTTTACTCTTTCTTCAAATTTACGGGTTACATTCAGTTGATAATTTGTATTATCATAAAAGATAACAGAAATTCCAAGAATATATACTTCATCAAGCATATGCTTTTCCCAGAATTAACGCAATTTCATTCATAATCATTTTTGAGAAAACGAAGAAATAGGGGTTTCTTACTCCTCAAAAAAATATATATATAACGACAAGATGAGAAACACAACTATTTATTAACAACTTGTTTGTTTAAACTTACAAGACAAGCTTCACTTATAAAAGTAAAGACATAAAGTTGAAAGTATTTACAACTTAATAGTCTAATGTGTTCATCTCTCCCTCTTAAGTTCTTTGATGGCATCAAAAAGACTTCGTATATTGGCTCGATGTCTAATTTGAATGTCCTCAATGACTAACTCAAGAGTAGAAATCTTCAGTCGAGCTTGAACAATCTCTTCGTCGTGTATCATTTTTGTTCTCTGCAACTTGGCTTTAGCTTCTTCAAAATCTCCTTCTAACTTCTCAAAATCTGGTTGTATAATTCTTCGGCCTTTCCTAAGTCCTTCAACTTTATCTTCAAGATCTTCAATACGCTCGGGAGGGAGTTCTTTCATATAGGGTAGGATATCTTTAATTTTGTGTTCATAGGTATTTTTGGGTAAGTTTTCAGATATAAGTGATGATATATTAATAGGGTAAAGTGATGAAGAATTTTGTTGTTTGAGGTGTAAAATTTATCTCTTTATTATATGCTTGTATAACTTGCACATAGGGGTCGTCATTAAAAGAAAAAACAGCTTTTGGGATTTTCTGATCTTTGGATGGGTTTGCTGAGTATCATAAGGATTATTCATCGGGAGATTGTAAATATATTTTGGGGAATCATCAGGAATACTTGCAGAATGCTCATCTTGAGAATCCGTTAGGATGATAATAGGAGGAAGATGAGAATACATATTTTTGGAGACGTCGATAAATAATATAACTTATTTATATTATATTACGTACATTTAAACATAATATCATATGTGTAAAACCCTAAATTTTGGGCATTTAACACGTCACCGACTTCATTATTATTATCATACATCGTATAATATTTTTATCAACCACTTCTACAAACGAGATCATAATATAGTGAATATTATATATTTACTTATATCACTTAAAAACTTGACATTTTAAGCATAGATATATTTTTTTAGACACATTTTATGTGCATAAATAATTATTAATTAATAATAACGATCCAAAATATTACGCATTGAAACACATTAATTTTTGGGACATAAACTTTTAGACTCGACTCAATAAAATATATTAGAACACCTTAGCCTCAGTTGGAGTACTTAATCTTTGATCATTTATTTTCATGTATGAGATACAAAAATGAACTTAGACTTAAATCTTTCTTTGGATCCTTCTCATTCTACACGTTGAATATCTTTCAACAAGATCAACCAAAATCAATTTCCCTTGGTAAAACAATGTACATGTCTCGACTAGGATCATCCAATATTTTCTTAGCACTCTCCTTCTCCCACAATATTTGAACACGTCATCTTGTTGTCATCAAGCCATATAAATGTTATTATCACCACATGATAATACATGAACCAACACTAGTAGGAGCGGCTTTCTTTATAACCATACCTCAAACCAAACTCAACCCTTAGGCTCTCCCTAGAAGCCTCATACACGGCTACACATTAGGAAGAAAGGGCAAATAGATAGATTTGCAAATCTAGTAAAAATCTAAACAAATCTTACTAAGATCTCCTAAGATTTACAAGAATCCTCCAAAATCTTCATCTCTCCCTCCCCACCGTGTATAAGACCTTCACCACCAACATCAATCCTCCACATTTTTCTATCTCTATCGTCAAACACAAACACCGTCAACTTCTTCTTTCCTTCTTCTTCTGCCGAGAGCAACACAAAGCAAAACCATGCCAAGATAACACAAATATTTTTGTTCTCTTTGTTGTAGCATAACACAACCGAATACATCACCACCAGCGTCAGCTGACCACCACTTCCATTTGTTCATCGCAACATAACACCGTCACCTTTTAACAGCTATCTATCGTGGCCTTGGCCACCAGCACCACCACTACCGAGACCACATCAACAACGCCATCACCATCTTCGTCACCAGCAGATGAACCACCAGATTCGATGGTTGTTGTCGTCAGTTAACCACCACAGTCGCCACCAACAGCCATCATTGTTGGGAGTGGTTGTGTCGGGATCGTTAGGGAGTTGGACTTAGAAGCTTGGTTTCGGGTTTAGTTTCTTACGTAGGTTCGAGTTAAGAACGAGCAAGGGTTTTTCAAACGACACCAACGAGTTCTCGAAATCGAATCATATGTTCGCTGCCTTCAAAACATTCGTGAGTCACTTTTAAACTCTTTTGTTCTTCATTCTCCTTCGTCGCATGCATGCTAGAGATCCATTAAAACATTAATCTGATAACCTTAATGTTCTTCGTTTGCACTAATTACATGCACTAAGATGACAAGCCATATATCTACTGTATGGAAGCAGAAAGTAGTTTAACTAGACAGCTAATGTAAAACCATCATGATATAACACATAATATATGCTCACGTTAAGTTTTTGGTGGGAATGAATGAAGGGAAATAGAATACATAGTTGCGAAAACATACCTTTAAGACCCTAAACGAACCACCTAGGATCGAGAGCCCACAAGATTTATAGGGTCAATGGTAGACGAGCTATCTAAGAATCCATATTAACTTGAATCACTTAAATTGGTTAGGAAACGAGCTAGAAATCAGTAGCCGAAAGGAGACCGAACATAACATATATAGATCAACACAACCTCCTGATGTTAGAACGCGCCATAGGGAAACGCACACTAAAAATACGAGCTGGGCTAAAAACGAATGTACTAGGTCTTAAGTTACCCCTTTAGTTAGTACCCATGCCAAATTTGAGCGAAAACGGAACACGTTTGCTATGCTAAACAAATATAACATGAGCGATATTTTATGTGTAAAACCATCCCGACCAGCCTACTTTAGACCCTGTTTAGACCTAGTAGGACCCCGTGTAAAAATCAGGTTATGGGGGCATTTCGTAGATCAACTAGCCAGCTTTCCACAGCCTCTTCAATCACCTAAAACGGACCTATAACGAAGCGGGAAATTTAGTTTGAAAATATGCGTTTACACATTAAAAGTTGTCAGCACTTGTATATAAAGCTGACAGCATTTGTATGTGGGCTGACCAGCCGACTTTGGCTGTGTTTTTTAGCGAGTTAGAGTTAGAACCAGAACCAGACACCAACTAGGATATTGTAGATCTCTTGGCTACATTTCCGTAGACACCAATAACACTAAAAACGGTCAAGTAACGAATAAGTTACAGCCCTTTAAAAATCTGCCTCGCACACTTTAAAAGCTGATGAAAAATTTAAACATTCTGACCCGCTGTCTTTGAACCCGTTTTTACCCATTTTAGAGCCTTTTTCAAGCAAAACTTAAAGAACGAAACTTTTAGACGGCGTGTCCGAGAATACAAATATGTTCCCCGTTTGTTTTATGGCTAAGTAACGAACCCGTAATTAATTTTCAAAAACCAAGATTTATAACATAAAACACTTGAAGCACAATGACTAATATTGCCATTTTATGAAAGTTTAGCAAGCCCTAGGGGCTGTTTTGGTAACTATATTAAAATCAAGGACTCGTGTGCAATTTAACTTAAGTTTTATTAATATTATTTAATATAATAAACTATAAGGGCTATATTATAAGTCGTGAAACATGGAGGACTAATTGTGTACAATCGGAACTTGAAGGACGTTTATGAAACATTAAATTTATACAAGTCCTAATTAAATAAATCATTTTATTTAATTCATTTGAACTGTTACAATTCGAACGGGGTAAATACACTTTATTAAATTAAAAGTGTACATATTATGATAACTTACAATAAGTTTAACACTGAAACGATAACAACTTATTAAATCCGTGATCATGCATTTTCATCAACTGCATTTATATGTGCATTATATTTGTACATATACTGAGACCCAATTAATTACTTAGGTAATTAACTGTATCGTGAGCATACTATTTGGACTATCTGTGATATTATCCGGGTACTGCTATTCAGGTGAGTTCATAGCCTCGCCTTTCACTACTATTTATGTTTTTACTAACCCGCGAGGGGGAGACATGCTATAACTTGTTTTGACTATATGATTTTTATATCTTGAGATCGTAGCCCTACACTTATATTTAATAAATTGTTGATCGAGGAAACGCAAACTGAATGTTACCCTTAATTACATGTTCCTATTGTAGATGAACCCGCATGACCCGTGCATCCGAAACTGTTAGAATTTTTGAATTGCCTGAATGTTATAAATAGATCTATTTGGGATTGACCGTCCCCATCTGGGTGAGTCATGCTCACTGTGCCTCGACCAGGACAACAGATGTTTCACATTTGAGAACTTATTATTGTTATGGGTGCCTTGATTGATAAGGCGAAGGGTCTTCATTTGTCGAGGACTTAAATGTCAAGTCTCAGTTTCGGGCAATATGGGAATGTAATTACCTTATAGTATTTGGCTCTGTGCGATACTATGTTTGTGATGTTTGCGGTTCTAAACTTGACTTTTTATTATTTGGTACATTAATAGATGGAACATACTGATATATCTGAACTTGATTATTATCAAACCTTATGAAATACTATATGGGATATTTGAGATCCTACACTTGATTTTTATATCAAACTTTGTGCAACACTATGTAGGACATTTACAGTCCTGAACTATGATTTTACAAAACTCTATGAATTCACCAACTTTATGTTGACTGTTTTAAGCATGTTTTTCTCAGGAAATTAAGCTGGATTATTTGAGCATGGACTGAGCATCATTTAGGAGCATCATAATAATTGGGGGATCTGTTTTAACTGGGATATTTGTAACAACTGATATTTAACACTTCAACTGATGGTACTAAAACCATATTTTTGTATTTCAAATCATGTAATTATGATCAATGCTTTGTATGCCATTTGTTCTGTGATCCACCTAATGACACCCAATTACTATTCCGCTGCAAACCTGATTTGGGGGTGTCACAGAATGATATCAGAGCGAATAGTTATAGAGAATCGGATCAAAAATAAAATTGTTTTTCTATTTTATTAACTAAACTATAACCGGATTAAAATTTCAAAAACTTAGATTTCAAAAACTGGGTTTTTGACGGGACATACTTAGAGAGCATATAGCTTAGAGAGCATGCATAACTATATGATTTAAATGCAATTCATTATCCTATGCATTTATATTTATGGTAGTACTAGATGCTAATCATTTACGTACTTTACGTATTACGACTGTTTAATATCTTTATGAAGATATTAAAATATTAAAATACTTAACGTATTTAATGAAACTTATAAACATGTCATGTTAGTAGGAAGCTTTATACTAAAGATGTTCCATCTCAATAATACGTTTTGACTGAGTGGTTGGGTTTACGATTTAAAGTGCCCTCGCTTCTCAAACGATTATAGAATGGCTTCTAAAGTATGATGGCTGATGAGACTGCTTTTATACATAGTCTCATCGTCCAAATAGGGCTTAAAATGCATTAAATATCATCAAAATACCCAAATATATGCTTGTGTTTGTTGCTTGTGTATTTTAGGTAGGAATATTGTGAAATCAACAAAAGATCAAAGGAATTAAGCAAAAACGAACACGGGAAACGAATCCGCACGATGAACCAAGCCCTAATGAAGAATTTTCCAAGAAAACCCTTGAAGATTTGAAGAATTATGAAGAAGGGTCCTCCAATATGGAAGAGTTGACACTTTATACCCTTGTATCTTCATAATTACAAGTTTGGTCCCTAAAGTTTGTCAAAATTACAAAAAGGACCCTTAACTTTGAAGAATTGGAAAATTTAGTCCCTCAACAAAACTAAATTGCCAATATTGGTCCTCCAAGAAGTCAACAAACAAGTCAAAACCTTAAATTATCAAGAATGTACAAGTTCAGTCCTTGAAGATTGAAGAAATTACATTTCAAGTCCTTGTTTCAAGTTTATAAAGTATTTGGGCCAAAATTGCCAAACTGCCAAAGTAATTATCAAAGGAAGTGGGATTTTTTGCTATTTATTACAAGTTGAAGATAACAAAGAAGATGGGGGACTATTACTGCCAAACATTTAAACACACCCCAGCCAATCAATCCTCCACCTCACCTCCAACAGCCAACCACATCACACCACCTCACTCCCTTACACCATGTCGGATCCCACTACCCTTAATCTTTTTATTTAAATAAATCAGTTTTTAAACTGATTTTATATTAATTAAAATGGGGGGAAACGTCTACTATTCACCCTCCATCCCTAATCACCCCCTAATCTTTACACATAAACCCTAATCCCCATTTACACAAACCAAAGGGTTTTGGTCCCATTCTTTCCAGATCATTAATCAACCCGACCCTAAATCAAACCCACAACCCAGAAAACCCTCACCATCATCCAAGACCCCACCTCCATGTGGCCTGTAGCAAGCAAACAAAAGGAGGACAGCACATCAACGCCTCATGGCAATTTCGTGTTCCCCAATGGTTTGTTAGACGCCTAGGATCGTTTTTTACATCACTTTCATGCCACAACAAGCCAAATATCCTCACATGGCACTCTTGACAAATTCAAAAATGGGCATCTTTCTGGCATCTTCAAATATTCGTCAAGGGCAAAGATGGTAGTTCATGTTATTAGGGTTTAAGTTTCCATTCAGTTCTAGAATGAATTTGTAGCCTCTATATAAAGGCATATAGGACTTTCATTTGTTCTTGTTCTTTTTTCCTTCTCCTTGGTCAAAGCCTTGTAAATCCAGTTTTGTTTAATGAAATGAAATGGTATTGAGTTATTGACGAGAAACAAAAGAGCCACATTTACTTTCATTTGCATTTTTAAATTTTTCAAGTTAAAATTTTATATTAAGTTTCTGTTTGGTGACTTAAGCTGTTAAGTTTTTGAGTATTGGGTCCAAGTGTTTTAAGCTGATCACATAGGCCTGATAATCTTGTTGATTATCAAGCTTAAGTGAGGATTAAAGCTCTTGTTGATATAGTTGTTATTTAAGTTTCAAGAAAACCAAAAAAATCAGTTTTTTTATTTTCAGTCAAATAAGCCAAAGGCAGCTTAGCTGATAAGCTGGCTTATAGCTTATTTGCCTTGTGACAATCTCACTCTACTTGTTCTCTCTCCTTGTTTGGTGGTGAGTGTGCAGGGTCATAACAAGATCAACCATCATCATCATCATTATTTCCATTTGTTTTCAAACAGCCAAATAGTCTGCACAGACCCGAGTCTGTATGGAGGTGACTTTTCAGTCACTGTTGGGCCTGGATGTAGGCCCAACAAGGTAGCATACTTGTTCCCTTTTTCAGTTTTTAAAGAAATATTCAGTTTTATGTGATTTTTGATGAATTTTTGTGAAACTGCTTGATTGTGTGTTTTATCTGCTAGATTAGATCTTTTACTGATTATTATGCATGTTAGAAGTATTGATATTCAGTTTGAATAGGATTTGCTTTGATCTGGTTTGAAAAAAAGTAGTTACAAAATTTTAAGGAGTGTTTGGATTAGCATATTGACTGAACTTCTTGGGGAGATTTTGTGTTAAAACATGTTTTACATACTCAACAAGTAAGTAGTAAGTGATAGTAGTACTTGACATTCAGTTTGGTAGAGTTTTAATCAAGTTTGTATGTTAAAATTTGGTCATATAGCATAAAATCAGATAAGTGTCTTGTTTGACTGATTTTGTTGGAATTTTTGCCTCAAACTTTGTAATCTGATAGAAGATAGGTTGTTTGAGGATTGTGTAGGGCTTGTATGGTAATTGGTTAACATTGTGTGCAAGATTAAGCCATTGAAATTCACTTGAGTGCATAATGAACCAGTAACTGCTCATCAGACACCATTTAAGCTTCATCAGAAACTTTGAGTGCTATTTGATCATTGATTTTGTGTGGATACTTGCTTGATTTGTGTTTATATTGACTCCCTATACTCAACTGAGTATAGGGGTGCCCTTTTGTCCATCAAAAACATCCACAAAATCCAAGATCAAGCTCCTCTTGATCAGTCTTCACATGTGAAGATATTACTTTGTGTTCATCAGTTTTAAATCCAATCTGAGCACGTTTTGGGTCCTAGCTTGTTTTGATCCTGCTTACTTGGATTGGGTGTTGTGATTTTGTGACTTAAGTATTATAAGGATTGAGTTTTTAAAGTTTTAAAAAGAAAAAAAAGAAAAAGAAAAAAGGACGTGGCCAGGACTCGAACCTGCGCCACTCCTCCCACACACAAACGTGTTTACCAAATGCCCTAGGGTCTTTGACTGGTAACACTTTGCAACATTTGATATATAAGGAGTCTTTGTTTTCTAGCTTATTTAACTAGCAGCTTATTTATAAGCTGTTTCCAGCTTATTTTCTTAGGATTTTTGCAAGTTTGTATTTTTCTTTTGTTTTTATTCAGTTTTAAGACTTTTCAGTTCAAAAAGTTTATTTTTCTCGTATTTAATTAATTTTCTAGGATTATTTTAAATTTAAATTTTGAAAAGTAATTTAAAAATAGGAAAGGTATTTTAAAAATCTAAAAAAATAGTTTTTAGGTTTTTAATCGTATTTTTGAGGTTTACAGCTATTTAAGTTTTCAAAAAGTCTTATTTTTGATTTTATAGGATTTTAGGGTTTTTAACCAACTTTAAAATTTAATATAAAATTATTAAATAGGTTTTAGAAACTTTTAAATGCATTTTTGTCTTAGTTACATTATTCTAGATTCTTGGTAATTTTTTAGAATTTTTTTATAAATTTTGAATTTTTTTGAATATTTTAATATTATTTTATTATTAAAAATTGAAAGTTTGATTTTTTAAGTTTTTACATTTTTCCTAGATTGTAGACACTTAATTAGGAACTTTGTAACTTTCCAAATATTTTTAGGACTTTTCAATTATTTTCTAGAATTAATTTAAGTTTTAATTAATTTTAATAGTTTTTAAGTGTTAAAAAATAGTTTTATTTGGTTTTAAAAATTTTAAAACTACTTTTTAGCTTAATTAGGACATTTTTGAGGTTTACAAACTTTAAGATCTTGCTTAGGGCTTTTTAATAATTAATCGTGATTTTTAGGGCTTTGATTAGCATTAAAAAGTCATTATCTAATTAATTAAAAGGTTTTAGCAAGTTTGGATTTTTTGTAGACTCTTAGAATATTATTGTGGATTTTTAGTAATTTTTAGGATAAAATTTTAATTTTTGCACTATTTACGGTTTTACGTGATCGCCTTTTTCGTCTTAGTTTAATCCGTCTTCGTAACCGTCTTCCTTTTCTAATCTCATTTCTTTCTTTCTTTTTCAATCATATAATCACAAATCAAAATCATCTCTTAACACAACGCACTTGCCTCCTCGAGAACGAACTCAATTTTAGGGTCATTCACACACGGTTTTCCTAAATCGTCGTGCTCACTTGCCCTATTTTACCTTCCTTTTCCTAAAGGGGTAATTTTACCACAACCATTTTGGCGCCGCTGCCGGGGAGGCGTGTTGTGTTTTGATTTGAACATTGTTGTTTTTATATATAGCCATAATAGTATTTGTATTAGTAGCACTCTACTAATGCGTATTATCGGTTTTCGTTTTTTGTGAATACTATTACTATATTGTATACGTAGAACAATAAGTTTACAAGTACTCCAAATACGTGAGAAATCACAACCTTGACTTGGGAGGTCATTACCCAATCATTGTATTCGAATCTCAAACCAAAGAAAAAAGGCAAAAATAGATAAATACTTTCGTGAAGCTCGATTTTGAGAAATACAAACTATAAGGTGGGTATAAGGCGGTTGTATTTCACGACCTAAAGGAAAAAGGCTCTTAAGTGCTTCGCGCCGCCTCGTTTCCTCCGCTTGCTTGTGCGTATTTTGATTGTGAAAGCTAATCGAGGGTTTTGCCGCCCAAAGTATTACTTAAGTATCATATATATTTTCTTGGTTTCTATTGATTAAACCCTCTTGAACGATTTGGTGTTCCACCATCGTTCTAAAGTCATCGAAGGCGTTCACTTCACGTGATCGTTTTCATTCCTTGAGGCTTCTTTAATCGAGAGATTTGATTAAGGAGGAGATTTGTAGATTTGTGTCTACATAATACATTCCAAAAATCCAAAAAAAGTAAAAACAATCAAAAACCACAAAAAAATTGAAAAAGTAAAAACACCAAAAAGAATCTTCTTTGCTCACCCTCTCGTTGTACGTGACGTTTATGCAAACTCGCTCCAAAGCAAGACGTGCTCGTAAACGAAGAAACAAATCAACCACTCCTTCTAGTGAGCAGTCTCCTATTGACGAACCCATTGTAGTGAAAGAAGCACCCATGGCTAATCGAACTATGATGGAGTTGCTTCAAGCACCCACCGAGGGTTATGGAGAAGCGATTGTGATTCCCGCTATCCTTGCGGAGAATTTTGAGGTTAAGACGGGTTTGTTATCCATGATTCAAAACAACAAGTTTTGAGGTGATGAAAAGGACAACCCTCATAACCACATTCGCCAATTTAATCGTCTCACCGCCACTTGCAAGTTTAAGGACGTCTCTAACGACTCGATTAAGATGATGCTTTTTCCGTATTCCTTAGCGGGGCCCGCAAAAATTTGGTTAGAGAAAGAGCCACCCAATTCTATATTGACGTGGAAGGATCTCGTTTCAAAATTCGTGAACCAATTTTTTCCGCCCTCTAAGACTACGCATTTGAAAAACGAGATTTCAAAGTTTTCACAAGAGTATAATGAGAGTTTTTCAACGGCTTGGAATAGGTTTAAGGAAATGTTTCACGAAAGTCCTCATCATGATTTTTCCGACTTGCATCAAATTGACACGTTTTACAATGGCTTGAACGATCATGAGCGTGATTATCTTAATGTCGCCGCGGGTGGTAATTTTTTGTGTAAAACGGTCGAGGAAGCATTGTTAATCATTGAGAATAGGTCTAAGGTCTATAGTCCTCGTAGCACGTCGAGTGTTCGTAAGACTTCGTCTTCGCCTTCGCCTTCATTGTCACACACCGTTGATGCTTGCCAAATCGAGGCTAATTTGGAGAACAAGATTTTTGATAAGCTTAAAGGATTGTTAATTGAGTTTAAAGTTGGTGAACAACCCACTCCCACTACGGCTAAAGCGGTTGAGGTTTCTTGTATGTATTGTGGTGGAGCTCACGATTATTCCGAGTGCATTACCAACGGTGGTAACACTTCGAGTGCCTTCGCGGCCGCGGGAACTTATAACCAAAACGGTCAAGTTCCCCGCACTAATCAATTGACTCCACCGGGTTTTCCACCAAATCAAAATGCTCACAATTATCGAAACAATCAAGTTGGTTACCAAAACAATCAAAGGAACAATTACAAGGGTAATAACAACTATGGGAATCAAGGAAGTAGTAGCCAATTGCAAAATCAAAACCAAAACCGTAATTTTCAAAACACAAGTCAAGGTCTTCAAAATGTTTACACTCAAGAACTTCCAATGGACTTTTTGAATTACGCTACGGCAAATGATAAGATTTTGGAAAACATTCAAGAGCAATTGGCTAGTCAAGCTAGGGACACGTCTAAAAACACCAAGGAATTGGCTAATTTTGTGAAGGAAAATCTTAACATGAAAAATGAGTTGAAAAATGATTTTGCTAATCAAATTAGAGGTCAAAACAATAAAATTGAACAAAGTCATGCTAGGCTTGAACAAAGAATTGACCAAAAAGCCGCAAGTCAAGATCTTAAGTTTAATAGTCAAGATGCTAAACTTAATGCCATTTTAGAAGCCGTCATGGGGAACAAAGCCTCTACTTCGGGTAGTTTGCCTAGTAACACCATATCAAACCCGAAGGGAGAGATGAAAGTGATTACCACACGAAGTGGTAAGGCACTTAAAGAACCGACTCCTCAACCAGTTACTCCAACGGTGGAGGAAATTGAGGAAGAACCCGAGGTGGTGGTCGAAAAGGAGCATATCTCAAGCCCACAAAGTACCGCTCATGCCACACCTACGGCGACCCTTTACCAACAGTGAAACCCGAGATTCCAAAGGCTATGCCTATGCCCCAACCCACACCACCCTTGCCTTACCCATCGAGACTTAGGAAGGAGAAACGACAAGAGCGCGACAACTACCATTTTGAGCTTTTTATGAAAATGTTTCGTGAGTTGCACCTTAATGTGAGTTTCGCCGATGCTTTGGTCATGATGCCTCGATTTGCCGCTAACTTTAAGAGTATGTTGAACAACAAGGAGAAATTGCACCAATTGTCTAGTTGTTCGTCGGTTTATCTTAATCGCATACCTCAAAAAGTCGGTGATCCCGGTAAATTTTTGATCCCTTGTGCAATTCAAGATATGGAAGAATGCTATGCCTTGGCCGATCTTGGTGCTAGCATTAATTTGATGCCACTTGCAATCTTCAAGTCGCTCAATCTTCCTAATCTTACTCCTTCACTAATGTCTATCGAGATGGCCGACCATTCCACGATTCGTGCATGTGGTTTGGCGGAAGACGTTTTTGTGAAAGTGGGGAAGTTCTACTATCCCGTAGACTTTATCGTTTTTGATATCCCCACGGATCCTCAAGTTCCTCTTATTTTAGGTCGTTCGTTTTTAGATACGTCTATGGCTTTAATTGATGTGCATGCTAGAAAGATCACCTTACGTTTCAACGACGAGGCACTTGTTATAAACGCAACTCAAAATTCTCAACTTTCTCATGTTTATTCTGTTGCTACCATAAACCTCGTTGATATGATCGACGTGGTTTGCGAGGAATTTTCACAAGAAGTTTTAGGGTTTGGTGATGAAGAAACTAGTGGCAATCCCACTATGTTAGATCCAATTCTTGATAATTCGACACCAACCTTCACTCCATTTGAAGGTGGTGGTTTTACGTTGGAAGAATGCAATGTTCCACGTACTTGTGACGAAGACCTCGACAACGATGAGGACTTCTCGATTATCAAGGATTTTCTTTACGATTTCCCATTTCCTCCACCCGAGGAGGTTATGAGTATCGAGCCCAAATCTTCACTTGAGGAACCACCTATCCTCGAGTTGAAAGATTTACCTCCTCACCTTGAATACGTCTATTTGGAGGAGGACGACAAGTTGCCGGTTATTATTGCGAAGGATCTTGCGAATGATGAAAAAACCGCACCTGTCGATGTTCTAAAGGATCACAAAGGGGCGATTGCGTGGAAGTTATCCGACATTAAGGGAATCGATCCCAAGTTTTGTACCCACAAAATTTTAATGGAGGAGGATTTCAAGCCCACAATCCAAAGTCAAAGGAGGGTGAACCCCAAAATTTACGACGTCATCAAAAAGGAGGTCCTTAAACTCCTTGACGCGGGAATGATTTACCCTATTTCCGATAGCCCTTGGGTGAGTCCTATTCATTGTGTCCCTAAAAAGGAAGGGATGACCGTTGTGCCAAACGATGCCAACGAGTTGATTCCCACTAGATTCGTAACCGGATGGAGAGTGTGCATCGACTATCGAAAGTTGAATGAAGCCACTCGAAAAGACCATTTTCCCTTGCCCTTCATGGACCAAATGTTGGAGCGTCTTGCGGGAAACGATTTCTATTGCTTTTTAGATGGTTTTTACGGTTACTTCCAAATTCCCATCGATCCTCGTGATCAAGAAAAAACTACGTTTACGTGTCCATATGGAACGTTTTCCTATCGTAGAATGCCATTCGGACTTTGTAATGCACCGGGAACCTTTCAAAGGTACATGATGTTTATTTTTCATGATATGATCGAGAAGACGATGGAAGTCTTCATGGATGACTTTTCCGTGTTTGGTGATTCTTTCACTTCGTGTTTGTCGAACCTTGAGAGAATGTTGAAACGTTGTGAGGAAACCAACCTTGTGCTCAATTGGGAAAAATGTCATTTTATGGTTAAAAGTAGAATCGTCTTAGGGCACAAGGTCTCGAAAGCGGGGATTGAGGTAGATCAAGCTAAGGTAGACGTCATCGCCAAATTACCTCATCCCAAAACCGTTAAGGGAGTTAGGAGTTTCCTAGGCCACGCGGGCTTTTATCGTCGATTCATCAAGGATTTTTCAAAGATCTCTCGACCCATTACACATCTTCTTGAAAAAGAGGCACGTTTTGTCTTTAACGAAGATTGTGTACGAGCCTTTGAAATCCTTAAGAGGAAACTTACCGAAGCTCCCATTCTTGTTGCTCCCAATTGGAACCTCCCCTTTGAGCTTATGTGTGATGCTAGTGATTACGCTATAGGGGCCGTTTTGGGGCAACGTCATGATAAGCACTTCTTGCCTATTCATTATGCTAGCAAGACGATGACCGAGGCTCAACTTAAATACACTACAACGGAAAAGGAGTTCCTTGCCGTGGTGTATGCATTTGAGAAGTTCCGACCTTACCTCGTCTTAGCTAAATGCATAGTGTATACGGACCATTCGGCTATTAAGTATCTCATGGCAAAGCAAGATGCTAAGCCTAGATTACTTAGTTGGATTCTCCTCCTTCAAGAATTTGATCACACCATCGTTGACAAAAAAGGAGCCGAGAATCTAGCGGCTGATCATCTTTCTCGTTTGGAAGATCCTCACCAAAGTGTTTACGAGCCCAAGGAAATCACCGAAACATTTCCGCTTGAGACACTTGGTGTAGTGAATTCTAAGCTTTATTCTTCCACCCCATGGTTTGCGGATTTTGCAAATTACCATGCGGGAAACTTCATCATTAAGGGTATGACGACTCAAGAAAAACGAAAATTCTTTCGTGACGTCAAGTTCTACTTTTGGAACGACCCTTACTTGTTTCGAACTTGTGCGGATCAAATCATCCGACGTTGTGTATTTGGCACCGAAGCTTCTAACATCCTTAGAGCTTGCCATGAAGGACCCACGGGTGGTCACCACGGTGCTAATCTCACGGCTAAAAAGGTGTTTGATGCCGGCTTCTTTTGGCCTACTATTTACCGAGATGCACAAGATCTTGTGAAGTCGTGTGATGCATGCCAACGACAAGGAAAAGCCTCACAAAAAGATTAAATGCCACAAAATATCATCCAAGTGTGTGAGATCTTTGACGTTTGGGGTATAGACTTTATGGGGCCGTTCCCATCATCTCGTGGTAATAAGTACATTCTCGTTGCGGTTGACTGCCTTTCTAAGTGGGTGGAGGCAAAGGCCTTGCCCACCAATGATGCTCGTGTGGTAGTCAAGTTTTTGAAGCAATTGTTTTCTCGGTTTGGAACCCCTCGTGCTATCATAAGCGATCGTGGAACCCATTTTTGTAACGACCAATTCGAAAGGGTTCTAAGGAAATATGGGGTTACACATCGGCTTTCTACGGCTTATCACCCACAAACGAGTGGGCAAGTCGAGGTTTCAAACCGAGCGTTGAAGAGGATCTTGGAGAGATCCGTTGGGGAAAACCGACAAACTTGGTCGGATAAGTTAGACGATGCTTTATGGGCCTTTAGGACCGCTCATAAGACGCCATTGGGTGCACTCCCTATAAGCTTGTGTATGGAAAGAATTGTCATTTGCCTATCGAGTTAGAACACAAGGCTTATTGGGCCCTAAAGCATTGTAATGATGACATGGAGACCGCGGGAAAACACCAGAAAATGCAATTAAATGAATTGGATGAATTGAGAGACATTGCTTATGAAAATTCATTGATTTATAAAGAAAAGACTAAAAAGTTGCATGATTCTAAAATTAAAAACCGGGTTTTTAACATTGGGGATCAAGTTTTGCTTTTTAATTCAAGATTGAAAATCTTTTCCGGTAAATTGAAATCCCGTTGGTCCGGTCCATTCACCGTAACTCAAGTGTTTCCGTATGGGACCATCGAGCTAGCTCAAGATGATGGTCCTAACTTCAAGGTGAATGGACATAGGTTGAAGCACTACTTTGGCGGGGAAGTTCCATCCTTGAACTACCTCGACCAAGTCACCTTCCCCAATGATAATTAGTATTGAGGGGATCGAGTCGAGCTCATGACTCGGTAATCAAAAACGAGGTGCCTCATGGGGGAGTCCCATGCTTATCCTATGTACATATTATCGCTTTATAATGTAGTTAACGTGTGGGGATTTGTGCCCTTCCAACCTTTGTTCCGTGGTTGTTTGTGAATTGTGAACTTTAGATGATCATGATCTTCACGATTGAAGCCTCTCGTGTTCGTTTTATGGGAGCACTCGATCGTTTGCTTTGGAGACATTTCTCAATATCCAAATGATATATCCTTTGATGTTCTAACCTTAGGTTTTTAGCACACTTCATAAACGGATTTAAATTTAATGGTTACACCCTTTCCATGCTAGATTAGGCATTCGACTACATCTCTAGTATGGGGGTGTTTTCACCCCTAGACTCGAAACATTGAGGACAATGTTTAACTTTAGTATGGGGGTGTGAATAGATACTTGCCTTGCCAAACCTTCACGCTTTCCAAAGTTTATCTTTTTGTTATTGTTTTGTTGCAAAATAAGGCTAAAAATGGCCAAATTTTAAAAAATTTCTCATGTTTTATAAGTGTTTGAAGACACGAATGTAGGTTTTCCGATGGCGAGAATAAGAGTAATTTTTGACTTGACCGTGCGTGTTGAGCACTTAGCTTTGATTCCTTAACTACACATTAGGCTAAGTTCTCTTAAATGAGGACGAGAAGTGATAGAGTTAATTATAAGTTACTATGCTAAACGTAGAGTACTCGTATTCTTTCAAAAACTCATGTGTTCTCGTTGTTTGCTTATTCTCCCTTCGCATGTAAATATTTTTTGCTTAATAAATATTGACTTAGCGGTTTAGTTAGGATTGTTGGGTTTCTAGTCTTTTCTAATACTTCCGTGTAATTAAATTGGAAAGACATTAAGGTATCGCCAGCGTCACGGTTTTAAAGTATTGGCACCCTAATAATCGAAAGCTTCACCCAATAAAAAGATTTCAAGTGCTCACCTAAATCAAGCAAACAATTTGAAGACCCATAAGGCCGAAAAATCTATGCAAAATTGAAAGTGAATCAAGCCTTAATCTTCGAAGCTTTAAAGATCCAAAATTCGCCTTAGCGTGAGGATATACGTCTTTGGCTAATAAAACCACCGATGAGGCGGATAATAAAAGGCAAGGCAAGACCAAAGTCATAATAAAAACTTAATGGCGAAGTTGAATAACAGATGGAGGTAAACCAAATATAATAAGGCCCTTCCGTTAGGGGGCGTATAAAAGTCTTGGTAATAAGTCTCATGTTCAAAACCGTTATAAAACCGTGTTTATCGATTCTTCTTGTCAACTTAATTTTTTAACATCGTCGTCTATTGGGAGGGGTTATTGATTTTATGGTCTTAGTTACACCGTTAGGACTCTATTTTTAGACCTAAATCTCTATTATCGCATAAGTCAAACAATGTATCTTCGTGAAGCATTCAAGACAAAATAAAATATAAGAGATACAACTTAGGAATAATGGGAGGATAAGTACGTGATTAGGGCATATGAGTAGTGTTAGCATTACTAACTTATAATGACAATGATCTCGTTGCACGCTTGGCATGGAATTAAGGTGAAAATCGAGGACGATGAAACTATTTCTAACGAAGCATTCACATGTTCTTATTCTATGAACCTAAACGTCCCATTTTGCGATGAAAATCATACATTATGTCTAAAACGCAAGTAGTAGTAATAGTAGTAGTGTAGCTAGCTTATCATTTCAATAAAGTAAATAAAAATGAATTTTGGAGGTGCTACGATACTTAATTCTAGCATTGCGTGAGGGCACGGCAATGGTTTAGTATGGGGGAGTGATGAGACTGCTTTTATACATAGTCTCATCGTCCAAATAGGGCTTAAAATGCATTAAATATCATCAAAATACCCAAATATATGCTTGTGTTTGTTGCTTGTGTATTTTAGGTACGGATATCGTGAAATCAACAAAAGATCAAAGGAATCAAGCAAAAACGAACACGGAAAACGAAGCCGCACGATGAACCAAGCCCTAATGAAGAATTTTCCAAGAAAACCCTTGAAGATTTGAAGAATTATGAAGAAGGGTCCTCCAATATGGAAGAATTGACACTTTATACCCTTGTATCTTCATAATTACAAGTTTGGTCCCTAAAGTTTGTCAAAATTACAAAAAGGACCCTTAACTTTGAAGAATTGGCAAATTTAGTCCCTCAACAAAACTAAATTGCCAATATTGGTCCTCCAAGAAGTCAACAAACAAGTCAAAACCTTGAATTATCAAGAATGTACAAGTTCAGTCCTTGAAGAATGAAGAAATTACATTTCAAGTCCTTGTTTCAAGTTTATAAAGTATTTGGGCCAAAATTGCCAAACTGCCAAAGTAATTATCAAAGGAAGTGGGATTTTTTGCTATTTATTACAAGATGAAGATAACAAAGAATATGGGGGACTATTACTGCCAAACATTTAAACACACCCCAGCCAATCAATCCTCCACCTCACCTCCAACAGCCAACCACATCACACCACCTCACTCCCCCACACCACGTCGGATCCCACTACCCTTAATCTTTTTATTTAAACAAATTAGTTTTTAAACTGATTTTATATTAATTAAAATAGGGGGAAACGTCTACTATTCACCCTCCATCCCTAATCACCCCCTAATCTTTACACATAAACCCTAATCCCCATTTACACAAACCAAAGGGTTTTGGTCCCATTATTTCCAGATCATTAATCAACCCGACCCTAAATCAAACCCACAACCCAGAAAACCCTCACCATCATCCAAGACCCCACCCCCATGTGGCATGTAGCAAGCAAACAAAAGGAGGACAGCACATCAACGCCTCATGGCAATTTTGTGTTCCCCAATGGTTTGTTGGATGCCTAGGATCGTTTTTTACATCACTTTCATGCCACAACAAGCCAAATATCCTCACATGGCACTCTTGACAAATTCAAAAATGGGCATCTTTCTGGCATCTTCAAATATTCGTCAAGGGCAAAGATGGTAGTTCATGTTATTAGGGTTTAAGTTTCCATTCAGTTCTAGAATGAATTTGTAGCCTCTATATAAAGGCATATAGGACTTTCATTTGTTCTTGTTCTTTTTTCCTTCTCCTTGGTCAAAGCCTTGTAAATCCAGTTTTGTTTAATGAAATGAAATGGTATTGAGTTATTGACGAGAAACAAAAGAGCCACATTTACTTTCATTTGCATTTTTAAATTTTTCAAGTTAAAATTTTATATTAAGTTTCTGTTTGGTGACTTAAGCTGTTAAGTTTTTGAGTATTGGGTCCAAGTGTTTTAAGCTGATCACATAGGCCTGATAATCTTGTTGATTATCAAGCTTAAGTGAGGATTAAAGCTCTTGTTGATATAGTTGTTATTTAAGTTTCAAGAAAATCAAAAAAATCAGTTTTTTTATTTTCAGTCAAATAAGCCAAAGGCAGCTTAGCTGATAAGCTGGCTTATAGCTTATTTGCCTTGTGACAATCTCACTCTACTTGTTCTCTCTCCTTGTTTGGTGGTGAGTGTGCAGGGTCATAACAAGATCAACCATCATCATCATCATTATTTCCATTTGTTTTCAAACAGCCAAATAGTCTGCACAGACCCGAGTCTGTATGGAGGTGACTTTTCCGTCACTGTTGGGCCTGGATGTAGGCCCAACAAGGTAGCATACTTGTTCCCTTTTTCAGTTTTTAAAGAAATATTCAGTTTTATGTGATTTTTGATGAATTTTTGTGAAACTGCTTGATTGTGTGTTTTATCTGCTAGATTAAGTCTTTTACTGATTATTATGCATGTTAGAAGTATTGATATTCAGTTTGAATAGGATTTGCTTTGATCTGGTTTGAAAAAAAGTAGTTACTGAATTTTAAGGAGTGTTTGGATTAGCATATTGACTGAACTTCTTGGGGAGATTTTGTGTTAAAACCTGTTTTACATACTCAACAAGTAAGTAGTAAGTGATAGTAGTACTTGACATTCAGTTTGGTAGAGTTTTAATCAAGTTTGTATGTTAAAATTTGGTCATATAGCATAAAATCAGATAAGTGTCTTGTTTGACTGATTTTGTTGGAATTTTTGCCTCAAACTTTGTAATCTGATAGAAGATAGGTTGTTTGAGGATTGTGTAGGGCTTGTATGGTAATTGGTTAACATTGTGTGCAAGATTAAGCAATTGAAATTCACTTGAGTGCATAATGAACCAGTAACTGCTCATCAGACACCATTTAAGCTTCATCAGAAACTTTGAGTGCTATTTGATCATTGATTTTGTGTGGATACTTGCTTGATTTGTGTTTATATTGACTCCCTATACTCAACTGAGTATAGGGGTGCCCTTTTGTCCATAAAAAACATCCACAAAATCTAAGATCAAGCTCCTCTTGATCAGTCTTCACATGTGAAGATATTACTTTGTGTTCATCAGTTTTAAATCCAATCTGAGCACGTTTTGGGTCCTAGCTTGTTTTAATCCTGCTTACTTGGATTGGGTGTTGTGATTTTGTGACTTAAGTATTATAAGGATTGAGTTTTTAAAGTTTTAAAAAGAAAAAAAAATAAAAAGCAAAAAGGACGTGGCCAGGACTCGAACCTGCGCCACTCCTCCCACACACAAACGCGTTTACCAAATGCCCTAGGGTCTTTGACTGGTAACACTTTGCAACATTTGATATATAAGGAGTCTTTGTTTTCTAGCTTATTTAACTAGCAACTTATTTATAAGCTGTTTCCAGCTTATTTTCTTAGGATTTTTGCAAGTTTGTATTTTTCTTTTGTTTTTATTCAGTTTTAAGACTTTTCAGTTCAAAAAGTTTATTTTTTCCGTATTTAATTAATTTTCTAGGATTATTTTAAATTTAAATTTTGAAAAGTAATTTAAAAATAGGAAAAGGTATTTTAAAAATCTAAAAAAATATTTTTTAGGTTTTTAATCATATTTTGAGGTTTACAGCTATTTAAGTTTTCAAAAAGTCTTATTTTTGATTTTATAGGATTTTAGGGTTTTTAACCAACTTTAAAATTTAATATAAAATTATTAAATAGGTTTTATAAACTTTTAATTGCATTTTTGTCTTAGTTACATTATTCTAGATTTTTGGTGATTTTTTAGAATTTATTTATAAACTTTGAATTTTTTTGAATATTTTAATATTATTTTATTATTAAAAATTGAAAGTTCGATTTTTTAAGTTTTTACATTTTTCCTAGATTGTAGACACTTAATTAGGAACTTCGTAACTTTCCAAATATTTTTAGGACTTTTCAATTATTTTCTAGAATTAATTTAAGTTTTAATTAATTTTAATAGTTTTTAAGTATTAAAAAATAGTTTTATTTGGTTTTAAAATTTTTAAAAATACTTTTTAGCTTAATTAGGACATTTTTGAGGTTTACAAACTTTAAGATCTTGTTTAGGGCTTTTTAATAATTAATTGTGATTTTTAGGGCTTTAATTAGCATTAAAAAGTCATTATCTAATTAATTAAAAAGTTTTAGCAAGTTTGGATTTTTTGTAAACTCTTAGAATATTATTGTGGATTTTTAGTAATTTTTAGGAATTTTTAGGATTAAATTTTAATTTTTGCACTATTTACGGTTTTACGTGATCGCCTTTTTCGTCTTAGTTTAATCCGTCTTCGTAACCGTCTTCCTTTTCTAATCTCATTTCTTTCTTTCTTTTTCAATCATATAATCACAAATCAAAATCATCTCTTAACACAACGCACTTGCCTCCTCGAGAACGAACTCACTTTTAGGGTCATTCACACACGGTTTTCCTAAATCGTCGTGCTCACTTGCCCTATTTTACCTTCCTTTTCCTAAAGGGGTAATTTTACCACAACCAATGGCCTGAACAATGCATTATAACCACAAACAACATAATACATAACAAACCTCTTGAAATATGAAAATGGAAATCTTTGGAAGATATAAACTAGATTTTATAAATCCTAGTAAATCTAGACAGATTTTTATAAATCTTGGAAAATCTAAAATAGATTTTGGAAAATCTTGAAAATCTAAAATAGATTTTGGGAAATCTTGAAAAATCTAAAACAGATTTTGGAAAATCTTAGAAAAATCTAAAATATATTTTGAAAAATCTTGAAAAAAAAAATTGGAATATATTTTTATATATAACTTAGCAAAGAAACAAATAATAAAATAAAAGGATTTTGGAAATCTTTTCTTGAATAATTGTATTTTGGAAGAACTTAATTAAATTTTGGAAATATTTAAATTAGATTTTTTTTTTAGAAATCTTAATGTATCTTTGAAAACCCTTACTACGTCTTTGGTAAACTTAACTAGACTTTTATATATCTTGGGAAAAATCTAAAATTTGATTTTTTTTTTGAGATCTTGATTAAATCCTGTTGAATTTATAACAAACTTGTAAAAACCTAGATCTTATGTATGGACTTTAAAATTTACTTTTTAAACCTAGATTTCGTAATGAAAACACATGGAAAAGAAATATAGCTTGGGCTATTTGATTCATTTTAGAACTTATAATAAACTTGTGAACTTATAATAAACCCTAAATCTTAATTTTTGGTACCTCGTAAATTAAATGTAAACATAAAACAAGAT
Organism: Glebionis coronaria; assembly: GCA_025667525.1. Lineage (NCBI taxonomy): Eukaryota > Viridiplantae > Streptophyta > Magnoliopsida > Asterales > Asteraceae > Glebionis > Glebionis coronaria. The sequence continues at coordinate 203,428 of JANFOE010000030.1, forward strand.
TGGACTTTATCCTGAAATACTGTGAAGCTTATAATTAATATACAAATTTGTAACCAACTTGGATTTCATTTAAAACCCGGAAATAAAACATAGTGTAGGTTTTTACTCTCTATCTAGAGATCTAGACTTAATCATTTCAAACCAGTAATAAGCTTGTAAGGTTTCATAAACTTCACACCTAGATAAATGGTTAAGTATTATTAATTGACTAAAATATGTTTAGGTCCATTAGGAAGCCCATTAGGCCCATTTATTATCTTATGGACCTATGTAGTAAAACTTGTAATATTAATGGATCTAAAAATGTAATTAGGCCCATTAAGAAATCCTTAGCTCACAAAAAAAATGTTAATGGATCTTGTAAGCTCAATAAGGGTTTGGGGAAAGCCCATTAGCTCTTTTGGCACATTTAATAAGCCCACTTAGTGATTTTATACTTAAACAAAGTTTTTATACCAAAAATATATCTCATAAAAACTTTTGGACTAAAAATGTCAATTCATTAAACTCATGGATTAAAACCGTGACATTGAAACTTGCTTTGCCAATAACCGAAACTTAAGCAAACCCTAGACCCCTTATTTCATTTAATGTATTAAAACTTAAGCGAATCCTAAACTAAATGGACTAGAACCATCATTTCCTGAAACTTGTAAACAAAGGGTTATTATTTAACTTGCGAAAACTTTGGGGACATTAAATTAAATGTAATAAAGTGTTATTACTTTTATAACTGTTCATAAAAATTATGAAATTTAATGTACGTAGATTATAAAAGTAAAATACAACAATGGTAAGTAAAATATTTTACTTAAATGATATTATTAATAACAAATTTAAATGGAAGTTATTAATACTTGTACAACGATGTATTTAACTAAAATACAGTAACATAAATGAATTGCCTAAAAACGAGTTGGTATTATAATGAAATCCAAATAAATCTTGAAAATCTTATACTAAGATTCTTAAAATCCTCCATGATTGAATGTTTATCAAGCTTAAGCTTATACTCTAACCATTTCCTATACGCTGATTATTGCTTATAATTAATTGATAACTATAAACCGGTTAGTCTATTTTGACTACTTGGAAAACTGACTGGCCACATAATAAGAACGGATCTACAACAACCGTACATACTGGAATATTTAAAAACAGACTAGGGAGCATTATCCCGTGTACTACCTTTTATTAGATGCTTGAACTTGCTATTATGTGTATATAGGTATATATACCTTACTAGAAGGAACTATATGATACAATGCCTATACTTATGATTGTAATATATCATTATATTGTATATATGAGTTCCTTGTTTGATACGTATTCTTGCGCACGTTATCACGCGTCAACATTTATTTTCTCTCGCTTATAATTTTGTACGTATATCTACGGACCACGACTTATTAACGACTTATACACGTTTGCTTTTAGTTATTTTCACGTGGTATTATTTAGATAAGTTTGCATCTATAAATGATGCGGTGGAACCCAAAATCAAGGTACTTATGATCCTATACTTTACATATGGGACCTGAGTCTCTTGATCATAAGATAATGATAATTTCCTCTCAAGACGTTATGGGACGTCTAAGAGTGAAATCTTAAGCCACCGGACCAGAAGTTTATTTATAATTTCGTATTAAGATGTTATGGGACGTCTGAAGACGAAGGTTATAAGCAAACGGGTTGTAAAGTATCTTAATAATATCTATTATCTTAGATATTATATTTATTGTAAGTATTAAGCCTTGCCGGAAATATTTAGGTAAGGTGGGCTATGAAATCCTTATTGAAACGAATTAGGACGCTTTTTCGTTTGAATAAAGAAATCATAGGTCACCGAATGGAGTTATAAATTTTACCTTACATGGATGAGGACGCTTGTCGATGTAAATAGAAATTTATAGTCACATGAGCTTAAATATATTCGACATGACTCATAATTGATGTTATTTTATTTATCCAGTTATGGAATGTAATCCTTTTTTACTCACGACTTCCTCCAGTAATATCTTATCCTTAAGATAACTTATACCTGATGTCATTACATCCTCACCCAGAAACATAGGAAGATTCGTGTTCATCTCTTTTAGATAAAAGCATTGTGCTCTTGACTTTTGGCTTATCCTTAACCCCAAATACCACTTCCGCTGCATTCGACCCCATTTGGGGGTATCCATTTCCGCTGCATTTAAAACCCTTTTTGGGGTGCCGACTTCCGTTTCATTTGACCCCTTTTGGGTGTCATAGAAAATAAGGCTGTTTCATCTGCCATGAGGAAATGAAACCTCGATCATTCGAGGCGACGGTAACACAGACTTTATCGACACTAGACTTAGTGTCATTTCTTGTATCGAATCCCAGAAATGCTTGGTAAGAGAATGCCTTATCTTCTAAGCTCGCATTTATCAAATCGACGAGGAAAACAAACCCAAGCATAAAAGACGTGCCCAGCTCACAATGGGTGTATATTGTAGGGTTATGTTTGTCACCTCCGGAAAGAGATAATTGATGTCTCATAATTTTGGACAATCTTCTTCCTCTTCGGATCCAATTAGTTCGACAATACCATTTTCCAACAAGCCTTGAAATGAATGACTTCCTCCTTTTAGAAGTCGAAATTGTGCATTATAATGTACTCACCGAAAGCATACGACCAATAACTATATTTTAATAACATCTATGAATCTGAACTTAAGTTCATAAGATTACACGTTCAAGAAAAGTGTCCTCACTTGTTCCCTGGACGAGTAACTACATCTTAACCTTTGAGGACAAAGCTAAAATAACGGGTAAGTGCTGCAAAACCCCAAATTTTGGGCTTTTAACACGTCATCGGCTTCATTATTATTATCATACATCGTATAATATTTTTATCAACCACTTCTACAAACGAGATCATAATATAGTGAATATTATATATTTACTTATATCACTTAAAAACTTGACATTTTAAGCATAGATATATATTTTTTAGACACATTTTATGTGCATAAATAATTATTAATTAATAATAACGATCCAAAATATTACGCATTGAAACACATTAATTTTTGGGACATAAACTTTTAGACTCGACTCAATAAAATATATTAGAACACCTTAGCCTCAGTTGGAGTACTTAATCTTTGATCATTTATTTTCATGTATTATATACAAAAATGAACTTAGACTTAAATCTTTCTTTGGATCCTTCTCATTCTACACGTTGAATATCTTTCAACAAGATCAACCAAAATCAATTTCCCTTGGTAAAACAATGTACATGTCTCAACTGGGATCCTCCAATATTTTCTTAGCACTCTCCTTCTCCCACAATATTTGAACACATCATCTTGTTGTCATCAAGCCATGTAAATGTTATTATCACCACATGATAATACATGAACCAACACTAGTAGGAGCGGCTTTCTTTATAACCATACCTCAAACCAAACTCAACCCTTAGACTCCCCCTAGAAGCCTCATACACGGCTACACATTAGGAAGAAAGGGCAAGTAGATAGATTTGCAAATCTAGTAAAAATCTACACAAATCTTACTAAGATCTCCTAAGATTTACAAGAATCCTCCAAAATCTTCATCTCTCCCTCCCCACCGTGTATAAGACCTTCACCACCAACACCAATCCTCCACATTTTTCTATCTCTCTCGTCAAACACAAACACCATCAACTTCTTCTTTCTTTCTTCTTCTGCCGAGAGCAACACAAAGCAAAACAATGCCAAGATAACACAAATATTTTTCGTTCTCTTTGTTGTAGCATAACACAACCGAATACATCACCACCAGCGTCAGCTGACCACCACTTCCATTTGTTCATCGCAACATAACACCATCACCTTTTAATAGCTATCTATCGTGGCCTTGGCCACCAGCACCACCACAACCGAGACCACATCAACAACGCCATCACCATCTTCGTCACCAGTAGATCGAACCACCAGATTCGATGGCTGTTGTCGTCAGTTAACCACCACAGCCGCCACCAACAGCCATCATTGTTGGGAGTGGTTGTATCGGGATCGTTAGGGAGCTGGACTTAGAAGCTTGGTTTCGGGTTTAGTTTCGTACGTAGGTTCGAGTTAAGAACGAGCAAGGGTTTTTCAAACGACACCAACGAGTTCTCGAAATCGAATCATATGTTCGCTGCCTTCAAAACATTCGTGAGTCACTTTTAAACTCTTTTGTTCTTCATTCTTCTTCGTCGCATGCATGCTAGAGATCCATTAAAACATTAATCTGATAACCTTAATGTTCTTCGTTTGCACTAATTACATACACTAAGATGACAAGCCATATATCTACTGTATGGAAGCAGAAAGTAGTTTAACTAGACAGCTAATGTAAAACCATCATGATATAACACATAATACATGCTCACGTTAAGTTTTTGGTGGGAATGAATGAAGGGAAATAGAATACATAGTTGCGAAAACATACCTTTAAGACCCTAAACGAACCACCTAGGATCGAGAGCCCACAAGATTTATAGGGTCAATGGTAGACGAGCTATCTAAGAATCCATATTAACTTGAATCACTTAAATTGGTTAGGAAACAAGCTAGAAATCAGTAGCCGAAAGGAGACCGAACATAACATATATAGATCAACACAACCTCCTGATGTTAGAACGCGCCATAGGGAAACGCACACTAAAATTACGAGCTGGGCTAAAAACGAATGTACTAGGTCTTAAGTTACCCCTTAGTTAGTACCCATGCCAAATTTGAGCGAAAACGGAACACGTTTGCTATGCTAAACAAAAATAACATGAGCGATATTTTATGTGTAAAACCATCCCGACCAGCCTACTTTAGACCCTGTTTAGACCTAGTAGGACCCCGTGTAAAAATTAGGTTATGGGGGAATTTCGTAGATCACCTAGCCAGCTTTCCACAGCCTCTTGAATCACCTAAAACGGACCTATAACAAAGCAGGAAATTAAGTTTGAAAATCTGCGTTTACACACTAAAAGCTGTCAGCACTTGTATATAAAGTTGACAGCATTTGTATGTGGGCTGACCAGCCGACTTTGGCTGTGTTTTTGAGCGAGTTAGAGTTAGAACCAGAACCAGACACCAACTAGGATATTGTAGATCTCCTGGCTACCTTTCCGTAGACACCAAGAACACTAAAAACGGTCAAGTAACGAATAAGTTACAGCTCTTTAAAAATCTGCCTCGCACACTTTAAAAGTTGATGAAAAATTTAAACATTCTGACCCGCTGTCTTTGAACCCGTTTTTACCCATTTTAGAGCCGTTTTCAAGCAAAACTTAAAGAACGAAACTTTTAGACGGCGTGTCCGAGAATACAAATATGTTTCCCGTTTGTTTTATGGCTAAGTAACGAACCCGTAATTAATTTTCAAAAACCAAGATTTATAACATAAAACACTTTAAGCACAAGGACTAATATTGTCATTTTATGAAAGTTTAGCAAGCCTTAGGGGCTGTTTTGGTAACTATATTAAAATCAAGGACTCGTGTGCAATTTAACTTAAGTTTTATTAATATTATTTAATATAATAAACTATAAGGGCTATATTATAAGTCGTGAAACATGGAGGACTAATTGTGTACAATCGGAACTTGAAGGACGTTTATGAAACATTAAATTTATACAAGTCCTAATTAAATAAATCATTTTATTTAATTCATTTGAACTGTTACAATTCGAACGGGGTAAATACACTTTATTAAATTAAAAGTGTACATGTTACGATAACTTACAATAAGTTTAACACTGAAACGATAACCACTTATTAAATACGTGATCATGCATTTTCATCAACTGCATTTATATGTGCATTATATTTGTACATATACTGAGACCCAATTAATTACTTAGGTAATTAACTGTATCGTGAGCATACTATTTGGACTATCTGTGATATTATCCGGGTACTGCTATTCAGGTGAGTTCATAGCCTCGCCTTTCACTATTATTTATGTTTTTACTAACCCGCGAGGGGGAGACATGCTATAACTTGTTTTGACTATATGATTTTTATATCGTGAGATCGTAGCCCTACACTTATATTTAATAAATTGTTGATCGAGGAAACGCAAACTGAACTGTTACCCTTAATTACATGTTCCTATTGTAGATGAACCCGCATGACCCGTGCATCCGAAACTGTTAGAATTTTTGAATTGCCTGAATGTTATAAATAGATCTATTTGGGATTGACCGTCCCCATTTGGGTGAGTCATGCTCACTGTGCCTCGGCCAGGAAAACAGATGTTTCACATTTGAGAACTTATTATTTTTATGGGTGCCTTGATTGATAAGGCGAAAGGTCCTCATTTGTCGAGGAATTAACTGTCAAGTCTCAGTTTCGGGCAATATGGGAATGTAATTACCTTGTAGTATTTGGCTTTGTGCGATACTATGTTTGTGATTTTTGCGGTTCTAAACTTGACTTTTTATTATTTGGTACATTAATACATGGAACATACTGATATATCTGAACTTGATTATTATCAAACCTTATGAAATACTATATGGGATATTTGAGATCCTACACTTGATTTTTATATCAAACTTTGTGCAACACTATGTAGGACAATTTACAGTCCTGAACTATGATTTTACAAAACTCTATGAATTCACCAACTTTATGTTGACTGTTTTAAGCATGTTTTTCTCAGGAAATTAAGCTGGATTATTTGAGCATGGACTGAGCATCATTTAGGAGCATCATAATAATTGGGGGATTTGTTTTAACTGGGATATTTGTAACAACTGATATTTAACACTTCAACTGATTGTACTAAAACCATATTTGTATCAATTGTATTTCAAATCATGTAAGTATGATCAATTCTTTGTATGCCATTTGTTCTGTGATCCACCTACTGACACCCAATTACTATTCCGCTGCAAACCTGATTTGGAGGTGTCACAATATGTCTAAGCATAATATCATTTAGGCATAGGAATGATATCAAATAAGCATAAACTTACACATAATCATGGAGAATAGCATTACAGTCATCTACATCATTCGTGTAGCAGCACTGGCTTTGGAACGGAGGACTTTCTTGAAGTTATTTCAAAAGTAGTTATAGTCAAGATTTTAATTCTTGTTCTCTATAACCATGGCTCTGATACCAATCTGTAACACCCTCATTTTACCTTTACGCAACAGAACATTGATCTGGGGGTATTACTTCATAGACCACAAGTCATAATAATAGAAAACAACTCAAAAGAGTGACAAAATCGACTTTCTTTATATATCATTGAAAAATCAGAATTTTACAATATAAGATTCCCAAAATTTAGAATATGAATTTCAGTCTTGTGCCTCTTCATGCCATCGTCATGCTGCTCCATTCTAACAGTCTTGTGCCTCTTCATAAGTTTAAAATCATTTTGTATACAAGATCCTTTTCTTGAGCTACGTTATTATTCGCCCGTAAAATTTATAAATTAATGCACTAAGCTTATGATACCGCGACTAGACATTTCAGAAACCCACAATTGCCCTTATGAGGAAGTCTGCCAAACTATCCTTATTAGCAAAATAAAGTATGCATGTTTGACCACTAAGGTGCTAGCAAGTGCGACTTGCCCAGACAGAGAGTGTTAGTCCCCAAATAGTACTATTTACAATATTAGCGCTCATTTCTGGGAAAATGATTAACGGTTCAGAATTAAAAAGAGACTTTCAAGGCAGCAGTAAACATAGTGTCAATAATCATATCTGAGAAGCATACCGAAAACACTTGTATTCCAGTTTAACATATATCCCCCTCACGGATTTTTCAATCATTTAATAATCAGCGCTAGTGAGGCTATGAACTCACCTGGGATCCATAGAGTCTGAGCTATAACAGATTTATTTCTTTCACAGATAAACAGCTTGATCACATAAACCACAACTTGGTCTCATAAACAACAGCTTGATCTCACACAAACCTTGATTAACATATTTTGTAGAGTATCATGTCTTTAATCATTTGTTAATATTTATAAGTATTTGGTTATATATTCTTTAATCATGATTGGGTGGTAATTCTAGCACCATTGTTCGGGCCATTATACTCAGAAGTCATTCTATAAACGTTTGAGGAGCGAGGGAAATTTATATCGTAAACCCAACCACTGAATGAGAACGTAATATCAAGATGGAACATCTTTGTACAAAGCTTCCTACTAACATGATACTTTTATTACTTCCTCATATTTATAATTAATATTCTTTAGTTTCAAAATTGGCAAAAATACTTTTTAGTTAAACTTTGATATAATTACACTTTTAACCCCTAAAGTATATAGTTTTAGTATTTTCATTTTAAAAACCTCAATATTTCATCTTAGGGTCTCAAACTTTTCAAAATTTATTCTTATATCTTATACTTTCATAAAGACACTTTTGGCCAAAAATGTTAAATAGTTTTAAAAATGACAGTTTTAGTCCCTATACTTGTAAAAATCACATAACAACCTCAAAAATGGACCAAATGATCTAGGATTTTAAAAAAAAGTTTCAAAAAAAAAATATAATCATAATAACAACATTTCTTCATAATTATGGCTTTTGAAATAGATTTTTGCTTATTATTTCATGTAAATTACAAAACTAAAGTTTTAAGACATCTTTAACTTATAACTTTCATTTAAATTGATGAAATGACTTAGTTTCTTCTATATTATCTTTCTAACATAATTTTTGCATTATAACAAGTCTAATATATCATTATAACAAGATCAAAGCATAGCTAACATAGAAATTACCTAGGATACTCCAAAATAGCTCCTAATGGCTTCTTATGAGCACTACTTGCTATCAAAGCTTCAAGAGCTTCAATGGCTTCCTACTAGACCTGGTTTCTGGTATTGGGGAATGTCCTAAGACGTTTATAGAAGTGGAAATGGAGAATGGGTAGGAGATACAAAGGAAACAGGGTGCAAGTCTCTATTTTGTTCATACACCCCTATATATAGGTTTTTCAACCCTTAGGCTCCAAGGTAAATCCTAGGACGTGTCATATGTATAACTTAGTGACTAAGGGAGGCTAGGGAAGATATATTCAAGTTCCGAGAGTATAGGATAAAAATATCAAGGTCTTGTGGCTAGTATTAAGTCACGACAATACTTTGATAAGAATGGTGATGTGTAGCTTCAAGTATGTGATGCCCCTACTTGAAAGCACATGGAAAATATCTTACAACAACCAATGTATCTTATTTTTAAACTTAGAATGGGAGGGAATGGTTTGAAATGGCGTTTTGGAGGGAAAACATAAAACCAGGTCTAAATTAGGGCTTGTAACTTTATACTTTGTGATTTTGGTGATTAAGGGTTTAGTAATGTGATTAGTGATGAATTAGGGTTTAATTAGGGTATATAAATTTTAATTAAGAAGTTTGGGTCTTTGGTTTGAAGTTTAACAATGGTTTGATGTGAAAATGGGAAGAAAACTTAGGCGGGTTAGAGTTTTTAATGATCTAGGGATTAATCCTTGTAAAACTCATTATCCTTGGTTTAGCTACCGATGTAAACTCATTTTATACGTCCTACATTGTCCTCAATGTGTTCATGAAGTCCCTTTATTGGTTTTTCTAAGTTATTCTAAGTAAACATGGCTAAAGGGTGAAAATACCTATTTTGACCTAATTTACAAGTCATGCATTGAAATCTTGTACCTTGTGCGTTAGGGTAATTTTACATTCTCTTAACATAATCTTATAACTTTAATGAAGTGCTATGGGTGTTTGTAGACTTGTCCTAAAAGACTTGGTAGTGATTATATGTAAATTTCTTAATATAAGGGTTTTTAGGTTACTAATCCTAATGACTTTCAATCTTGGGTAATTAGGGTTTATATTCTAATGTAAGCTTATTATAGGGCTTATATAGTATTTTTATGACATATATGGTTTCTACATTCTTAGTTTAAGGGTTTATATAGGTTTACCATATTCTAGGGATGATTATGGGAGCTTAAGATCATATGCTTTGATAACTTGTATCTTATGCTTTATTAACTAGTAACTTAACTTGACAAAAATGTATAATCTTAATATGATACTTAGTTGAGTTTTATAATTAGTGGCAAAAGATTAGACTCTAATTCATAATAGAATGGATATTATATGTTAATCATGGTTATAGGTCATTTACTTGTAATTAGCTTGTGATTAGTGAATATTAGTAATTTGATATCTATTATCTTTCCTTTATATGGTAATTAGTTTATTGTATTCAATAATAGTACATAGATATTATGTGGTTATATTGCTTGAAATATTGTTTACTAAGGGTTTCTAGGTGATGATCCAGACTATTATGTACATTTACTTGTACTTAGTTTTGTATGGTTTATTCTTACTATTCTTAGGCATTATTATGTCTTACAAGGTATAGTTTAAAACTTGTTTATAATCCTTAATGACTTATTTATATGTACTTTCCATTCATAGTTTATCATTCTTGAGTTTATAACTCATTTTTAGGGATTCTAGAGTTTCTAAGGGAATTTTGGGCATTATAGTTATATTTGAGATGTTATTATTAATATTAAAATTATAAGATTAATTTTAGATCTTATACTTGACATATACATTGTGTTTACAACATATAGGAATATATTATATTGGCAGTTCAGGTTATGAGAAGTGGTTCATCTTACCAAGTAAGGTACAAAAAGCAAAAATTTCTAGCCAAATATTCATATTGAGACAATTATAGCACATAACACATATGTAAAATTTGAGGATTGACACACAAGAGGTCCTATGTTGATTACCTTTCTAACAAACAACACATGTAAGGTCATTTTGAAAAGACTTGGTAAGTAAACCTCTAACAAGATTTCCCTTAACAATTTGTTTAGATTTTTAAAGTTTAAATGACCTAACCTCCTATGCCACAAACTAGACTCGTCATTAGAAGCTTTAGCTAACAAACATCTAATACCACTTGTTGGAACAATAGTGTGGAGATTGAAGGTGTACATATTTTCTTGCCTAGGTACTTTGAGCAGTATTTGAGATTCCTTAGGCATCTCAAAGTGTGGAGAGAGCACCATGCAATATGTATTTGTGAATAGTACCTTGTTCTTTTTATCACACATTTGTGATACTAAGAAGAGATTGAATTCATTCAACTCCTTCACAAAGAACACTTCTTCAAACTCTAACTTTCTTGTATTGATCTTTCCTTTTCCAGTAATTTTGCCTTTACTTCCACCAAAGGCAACTGGTCCACCTCTGAACTCTTCAAATTCAGTTAGGTAGTCTTTATTCCCTGTCATGTGTCTTGAGCATCCACTATCTACTATTCCTTTATCCTTCAATTCACTGGTTAGATGCTCTTGCACAAGTGAAAAACACATTAGTTTTTAACAAGGACCCAAGTCACATTTGACTTGCATCTGGTAGGGCCAACATACTTAAGTGTTTGATAGGTACTCTTTCTAGGAAGGCTACAAACACTTTCGAATTTCATAGTTTTAGAAGGTCAATATAAAACATAAGGAGTGGTTATATTTGTGACCTTCTTTTTACCTATTGGCTTCCACATTTATATAGGGTTAGGTTTCTGTGCATTGAACTTATCTGCATACATCCTAGTAATATCGAATAAGTTCTTCACAAGAGTGTGAGACTTTGGGTTTCTAGACTTTTGACCAACGCAACTTGTTTTTGGTCTAGCGGTACTGGCAGATTTTAGTCTGCCGGTACCTAGAGAATTTGACTTCAAAGGTACAAGACTTGTCCTTATAAGTACTGTTCTAGGTATAAAGTCTCTATTAGCATGAGGGTTGCTTATTTTAGTGGTCTGGTTCTGTTTTTTAACCCTTTGTGCATAACCCCACTTGGGTTTGTCACCGCATGGTCCCATTTTCCTTTTACCATGTGCACTTTTATATGTTGCGCCTTTATCTTGACTTTTTATATTGACTTTTCCAGCAGCTTGTTGTCTAGCAATTTATATTATCATGCACAGTACAGTCTTAAATAAAATGATCTAAGCTACCACACATAAAACATCTTGTTTTGTTAAAACAGATCCAAAGGGCAGATTTGTACTAGTGTTTTCTAAACCTAGCCCACCACTTTTAATACTTCCATGATGTTTTGGGTTTAGATCCATTATCTTCCTAGGAGATTTTACCTGCTTGGGAGCAGAACTAGGTTTAAAGACATGTCCTTCAAGCATAAATGTGCTCATTAAAGGTGGATACACCATCTTTTTAGTCACTACTTTTTCTCCTTGGGTCAATATACTAGAGTCAGAGGTGCAAGAAGTGTAGTTTCTAGAGGCTGAATCTGAATCATTTGTTCTTTTTCCATAGACAGCTTTTGATTCATCTAACTCTACACTCTTATCATTGTTTGGGGGCATGTATATTCCTGATAAAGGTGGAGGAACTGCTTTCATTCATTCAGCATATCTATCATTCTCAGGAACAATCTTTGAATAACTAGAACTATCAAATATCCTTTTTGATAAGTCCTTGTCAGTCAGAATTATTCCTGGTTGGTCATCTATGTACCCTAACCTTGTTTTCTCATAATAACACATCTGATAATTGATAAGCTTCCCAATGCCTTTTGAAGAGTTTTGCCAGTTTTTAATAGTTTCTCTTTCATTAAATAAACTAGCTTTTAAAACTTCATTTTCTGTTGTAACTTAAAAATGTGTCTTTCAAAGGCTTGGATAGCTACATCTTTCTCTCTCATTTGAAGGGTCAAACTACTAATTTTCTCTTCATTATTTTGCTGACCCTTTTGATATAAAACTATATTAGCCTATAACTTGTTAACACCTTGTTTAAAAGAATTTACCTCTACAATACATGTGTTAACCTTTTGATATTGTTCTTCAAGTTCTAATTTAAGACTATTAACAAAGTATTTAGAACAAGGATGTACCTCAGTGTCTCCTTGAGAAAGAGCCATTAGTCTATGCTACTCTTATTCATGTGCTTGAGCCTAGTTGACCAATCCATCTACTAAAATCAAGGCTTTAGAACCTTTTGGAGTCAATGGACTTCTGTTATCTCCTTTTAGGACACTTTCAATGACTCTGGGGTTGGATCTGTTATTGTTCTTGGACATCTGGTTGCTTCCTTCAGCCTTCTCCCTCTTGCACTCCCTGGCAAAGTGTCCAAGATTTCCACAGTTATAGCACTCAACCTTTGACTTGTCATATCCTAATGCTTCATTAGGATCAACAGTCATCTTCCTTCCAGTCCTTTTGTAGAGCCTTTTGGATCTAACAGAAATCATAGCAGCTTGCCACTTCAGGTCCATCTCTTCTATATCAACATCATCCATCTGTAATAGATCATCAAAGGTTAACCTAGGTTTGTTGTCTTGACAAACAAAGAATGAGAATGCATCATTCTCATTAAACAATTATGGAGGTCTTCCTTGTGGATTCTGAGTCATAGATGGACTACCAATAGTACTTTGGAAGTAAGTACTGTTAGTTGGTCCACCAGCAGTACCTTGGTAGTATGTACCGCTACTTGATCCACTAGCGGTATTTTGGTAGTATGTACCGTTGGTTTCTTCAGACACGAAGGCCAAGTTAGGCTTTGTTGCAGGTGCTATAGTTGGTCCAGTACCTTTAACATCCATCTCATAAACTCTGAGATTGTTATAAAGATGATCAAATGGAGTAACATCCAAATCATCTCTTGTAAGAAAGTGCATAACCATCACTTTCCATGCTGGTGGAACTCCTCTCAAGAACTTTTGATTAGCTTCTTCATGAGGGATTATTAGTCCATTAACTGCTAATTGAATAATCAGTTTACTGAACCTTCCATATCCTTTATGGATCCCTTCTACACTAGGAATTGAGAAGTTATCAAATTTTTCTTCAACACAGTTTTCTTCAATTTCTTAGATTTGTCGTTTCCTTCAAATCTAAGCTTGATTGCATCCCACATAACTTTTACATCCTTGTAATGATGAAAGCTAGGTATGATATCTTTTGAAAGTGCCATAGCCAAAGTAGTTCTGGCCTTTCTTTCTCTGATCTCGGCTTGAATTGTTTAGCAGTGACAGCAGGCAAAGCATAACATGTACCATCAGGTAGCCAGTGTAGCTTCTTAGGAGTATTCCCATTCTTAATGACTCCCCACATAGAATAATCTGTGTGATTCATGCAGTGCTCCATCTACATAACCCATGTTTCATAATTTTTGTTTTTTAGAATAGGGAGTTTCATATCAGACAGGTATGGGAGAAGATGCAGTTGCTGGTGCTGCAGCTACAACTGGTGCAGTTTGTGCAGGTGGTGGAGGTGGTACCACTGGTGCATCTTGCACGATTTGAGGTTGTTCTGGAGATATTGGATCAGGGATGTGAAAGTCATCATCAAACTGAGGATGTTCACCAGCTTGAGACATGATGTGGATTTTGTGAGTGTGGGTTTAGGGTTTAGTTCTTTTTATTTAGAGTTTCTCAACAAGCTCTAATACCACTTTTTGATCCTTTTGAATAGATCGAGATCCTGTTAAGGATTGCACAATAGCTTGCAAACAAACTAGAGCACTTGAGAGACTCTTACGAAACTCTAATAAGCTATGTGAAATCTAACTTATAAAAGAAAAGAAGAACAACAATCTACTCTAACTATTCGATTCTTATTAATCGACTGTGAAAAAAGGTACAATAAACTCATCGTACCTATTTTCCTTTTATAGTGCAAGGAACACCTAGAATATTCTATTAGGATATGTATATCACACACGATATACTCTCAATATAACTAGAACATATCTTTACTAAAGATATATCAGTCCTTATCTTAACTAGCAGTACTTACGTTAAGCATAACCGTACTTAGCATGTACCGCGCATACACTAACAATACTTACTATACAAACGGTACTTAGTACATAACTAACAGTACTTGGTACTATTACAAATAATTCCCAACACATCCCTAACATTGTAAAAATATGGATATTGCGGTATGATGCAAATGTAATCTGGGATTTCTTTGTATTAGGCAATAAGGTAAAATACTATGTTATTCAAGCAATGATAAGGGTAGCCGAACTTGTCATAACTTCAAGAGCAAACGGTACCATAAACGTAACTTTGAAAATGGGCTATCACCTCAGCGACACATCAGCTTTTCCAAAATAACACCAACACCCCATAACACCACCGTGGGTAAACTCCGTCGTCTAAGTAATGCCCGTTCTAAAGCCCAACTCCGTTTTCTACATACGAAGGTACATGGGCTTCTTCATTTAGAAGGTCGTCGAATAACGAAGAATTGTCTAAAACATTAATATTGTTATTCACGCCAGCTACCAAAAAAACACATGCCTAATCCACAAATTAGTTGAAGCAACAACTTCAAGCATAATAGTTGGGTATTTTTATCACCCCTCTCGTGTTGCCCATGCCATGATACTGGACAATTTTTTCATTTTCAGTGCATACAATCAATGCTTCCAAGTGTTCTCGGTAAACCACGAACAACCTCATGTTGTCGATATATCCTTTGAATGTCATGCAAAGTTGGTGTAATAGCCTGTAATTTTCCAAACTTTCCATATTGCAGTTCTTGCCCCTTGACTCTAAGCTGCAAATTTTGTGCTTAAATTGCCATTAAACCGGGAAGCTTTCCTGTGTCTTGTACTTAAATTGCTATGTGTGTAAAAAGTGTTGTGAAAATAATGTGTGATAAAAGTGACATTTATATAGAGTTCAGTTAATTAAAAAAAAACTTAAAAAACTAAAAGATGGGCAGTTTTTTTTTCTAAACTATTTGTTACGACTAGAGGGGTTTTTGAAAATTTTAATTTCGAAAGAGTAATAAATAGCCGTTAGGGGGCAGAAATGGTATTGTAATGCTGGGTTAAAATAAGGTCTAACGATGTTGGCAACGTAACACAACGGTACCATAACGCTAGCTAACAACGGACACGTGGCCATAACGGCGGGCCCGGTGTTATGATTGGATCCTCTCTAAGGCAAGTATCAGTTTTGGAGCGTGAACACAGTTTAAACTTTTTGGCTCTTAAAATGCTTCTAGTAATTAAGCTTGTAATAATGCATGTCAAAAATAAAGTACAGATTAGCTATAGATAAAACTCTAACTTTAACAAGCAAAAGTTTTTCTTCAACACCATTCATCACAAAAAGCTTTACATCATCCTACCATAGAGGCTACAGCTACATCTTTACTACCACTCTACATTCATCACAAAGAGAAGCGATTGGCATGCCTAATTCTCTGCTTGCTCAAATGCTGCTTCTAGTCTCCTCAACCGAAACTCGTGACTAGTGGTCTAATGGAGCACTTCCCGATCTTGAAAGAACTTTCAAATCTTGTGATGAAGGCGATGTAAACGACTTCTTACAATGTAGAATCGCGCCGTTGATGGAATCTTGTTGCTCTAAGGCCGAATCGTCGCTTTTGGTTACTGGAGTTTGTAATATAGCAGAAGCGGATCTACTCTTTCCTAAATGCTTACGAACTTTGAAAACGCCACCACTAACGCCTTGTTTCTCTTCTTTTCGTGGAGAAAAGACAGATGACGCGGGAGAAGATGATGGAGTAATAGACTTCTCCGAAAATCTTGATTTTTCATTACTTTTCCTAGCCGGTTTCATTTTATTAAGATATTTGTTAACAACGTCTTTCGAGAAACGCTTGGAGGAGTTTTGATCATTATTCTCCAAAAGCTTCTCAGTATTGAGTTTGTATCTCAAACTGTTATCACGCTTTAGTAACGCGCCTATCTTAATCTCTTCGGCTTCAGTTTCAGCTTGAGCTTCAACTGCACTTTCGGTTTCAGACTTTGGTTGAATCTTCTCGATTTGGGGTTTGCTGTTTTGAAGACCGAGAATTAAAGCGCGAAGAGGCGATTGAGGCATTTTTAATAGCCTCTTCTTCTTGTTGTTTTTCGATAAGACATTTTCATTTGGTGACGAAAATCTGAAGCTGGAGTTGAAGCTATTAGAGTTTTTATCAATGTCCGAAGAGGTGTCATTTTCGAGTACTAAATCGAAAAATGACTCCTCGTCGTCATCGACTGAGGACTCGTAGTCACGAACCGATGGATCAATGCCACCACTTGTGAGTTTCCAAAACTTGAGCAAGCTAAAAACATCCATTGTTGGAAAAGCCAGTTTTTGTATTAAGGTGTTTAAGGTTGTGTGTGTGTGTTTTGTAATGAAAGTGTTAAGAAAATGAGTTGAGTTTGTTGGATTAGTTGACTGGTTTATATATGGAGTCACGGAGGAAATAAGGGGGGGAACATGCATGTGATACGAAGCCAAGGCTACATGCTATGTACAAACATTTGCGCTTTGTCCAACTTATTTTTTCCAAATTTCAATAATGATCTTAACTAAAGTAATATGAAATGAAATTGAAGCAAAGTATTATAATGCTTGACTTAATGATGAGTGTATGATCATAATAATTTTTTAATAACGAGGAATGAAACATCAGAATGTGCAAACTTTAATTGAGTAGATGCATTATTTATCTAATTCTAATTTATGATTTGAAATATAATGCCATTTAATGCATCAGATAATAATCGTATAATTTAATAACTTATGAACTACTTATATGTTTATCATTGTGGTTGCTGTATTATTTATTGTGTCAAAAACACGATTACTGTTTTTATTTACGGCTTTATTATTCATTTTCAAACTACAGTAGTTTTATTAAAGCATTTGTTGAACTTGTAAGCTTAGTTTTATTACTGAGCATAAGTTTAAGCATCAAAAGTAAGCATAACAACGCCCCTAAACTTTTGCTAACCCTTCTAACTAATTACGACTATTCAACGTGTTCAGTCAACATTTCCATATAGTCATAAATATTGTTCAGTGTGTACCAAATCTAATGCAAGATCAATGAGGTTGTTCATACATATGTACAGTAAGTGATTAAAGTGATACTGAACGTTCTGTCATGTCTTATTGATACTTTTTGTAATGATGAATGGCCTGTTATCTACAATTATTTCGAAATGTAATTACTATATGAGAAATGAATTCAAAATATATTGCATGTAAATACAAAAATACATGCACTTCTCTTATCACCTTGGTGAATTTTTATAGATTTGTACTAATGTTGAAGTTTGGTCAATCAGGTACTATTGAGGTCAAAAGTAAGTTCTACTTGACGTTAAGAACGTTTTTAAGAGTTTTTAGCATATAGGTCGGGCCAAGTATGGTAAGAAACTTCCAAAAAATGGGAGAATAAAAGAAAAAGAAGTACTGTTAACTCTAAAAGAGACAAAAAAGAAAAGAAAAAGTGACTAGAGAGAGTCAGAAATAAAGTGAAAATAAAAGTGAAAGGGGTTAATGGTCACTTTTACTTTTTTTATCCCTCTTTTTACTGGATACTTTTTTGTTTCATAGCTCTGGGGCAATTTACAACTATCCATAATTGGAGAAATAAAATAAATTTATTTAACTTGATGTTGAAATAAGAGAAATTTATTTGTTGATGATTACAAAGAGAAGAAATGATGATATATTCATCAAAATTTAACAAAAAGTTTTTCATAAAATGACATAAGAAAAGAGATGAACCAATAATGTTAAAAGATATTTTTTTTTCATCTTTCTCATCTAATATATTTGCATGACACATATATATACAAATTTTTATTTTATATACAATGCGTGAATTTAGCATTCCTCAACTGGAAATAAATGTTTTCAGTTACTAGTATAAACAATATTTATATACTGTAAAGCAATTTAGTTTATACAATTGGCCTAAAAGATTAAAGAATATAAATATCTTTATGAATAATTTGTGTACTACATATAAATATTTAGGTTTTTTAATAATAAAATACTTGAAAATTTATTAACGCATTATGTACAACCCAAAATAAGCCTAAAAATTTAAAATAGCAAAATTTAACACCTTATTAATATAAAATGTAATTTAATACTCATATTAAACTTTTAATACATAATAATTAATATATAATTAAAAATAAAAAATAATTAATACTATTTAATAGATAATTAAAACACTCTATTATTTAAAAATATAAGTATATATTCACGTTGTACAACAACTAAAAGTATACACCTAAAAAATATGTATATGTTGTCTATCTGAAGTAATAGTGTATATAGTTTAAAAACCGAATCGTGTCAAGGGGTTCAACTGGAAAACCGTAGTCACCATGGGTTCGGCTAGCCAGTTACATACAGTTATCCAAAACTCAAATTATTATTATTCGAGATGTCAGATAAGCGTAAAATTAAAATTAAGTTCGCCAAAAATTATGTTACAAAATATCCGTCATTGCAATTCGCGCAAAGACGAAACTAAGGTAGGTCCCGAGGATCCCGAAACACCCATAAATCGTATGCTTGTTGGCGTCTGATGATCAGCTTAATATTCTCATTTGCACCCTACCAGATTATAGTTACTAGAATAAATTAAATTTGAAGAAAAGTTATAAGACTTCGTAAAATGAGGTAAACAGTTACTTGAAAAAGTAGAAGTCACAAAAGTGTGGGGGCAATCTGTGATTCAAAAGGTTTGACTTCCTCAGACTTCACTAGGACCATTTGTTATTCAAAATCTAACCCATAACCAATAATTTTTGGCCCACAAGCCCATAAATCTCGACTTGATTTTTAGAGCATCTATAAATCTATAATGTATCAAGTCTTTAAGACTTGATGCATTTAATGCAATCAATGCAAACCTTATTTAATGACTATGACTTGAAACAAAAGCTTGGAGTTTCTCAAGCTTTTTCAAAAAGCTTGCTATGCAATGGCAAAAACCTTGTCAAAAAGCTTTTTAAAATTGTAAAAAACTTTACATCACTTTTTCCATTGTGAGTGCTCTTAAAACCAGACTTTTCAATTTTGTATTTTGTTTTATACTAATGCCTTAATTAAGAAAACCAATCGGCTATACAAATTTCCTTAGTTCCGATCAGGCAACAGACTTGGAAAAACCAATAAGTAATGATGAAATTCATGATGCGGTGTGAGATGTGGTGAGAATAAATCTTCGGGGCCGGACGAGTTTACCTTTGAGTTCTTTCGTAGGTTTTGGAACCTAATTGGGCCGGATTTGTGTGTCGCCGTTGAGGCGTTCAATAATTTTTTTTTATCATAGTAGCTTTTCAAAGGGATGTAATTCGTCTTTTGTTTCTTTGATTATGAAGGTTTAAGATCCTAAGTTTGTTGGCCTATTAGCCTGATTGGGAGTCTATATAAGGTTGTTACTAAGACCCTTTTGTCACACCCCACCATGGCGGATTATGGGGCGTGACATATGGATATCATCACAACAACAACGTGTATATAGAGAGAACTATATGAATTAAAAATGTCATAAAAGGTGACACAAAAGTCATGACAATATATCATCAATGCAGGAGTCTAGGTAAGTAGGTAATAGTCCTACCTCTTACCCAAGACAAACAAATAACACAAACAAATCAACATATAGGTTCATAGTATCACTTATTGAAACAAACAGAAAAATAAACTAAGAAGGAACGGGGATCTCCTTCTAAATGCATTCCTACGTGACTCCAATTCCTATCCACATATGTTCTCACGCTTAACCACTTTAATACCTGAAAGAGACACTAAAACACGTCAACATAATGTTGGTGAGAGTCATAGGTTTAGACTCCAACCGAAAACAGATTAAAATAAGCTGTGAACCACCATAAACCACTAAACATATGGACAATGTGCTACAAATAGGGGTGTGATTCGGGTTGACCCAGTCGGGTTCGGGTCAACTCGGGTCGGGTCAACTCATGTCAAGGGTAAAAAATATATAACCCGAACCCGAGCCTAATTAGAACTCGGGTCACTCGGGTTCGGGTCAATTCGGGTTCGGGTCAATTCGGGTCGGGTCAACTCGGGTTCGGGTCAACCCGAGTTTAAGGAAAATGTGTAAAAAGTTGCTCAATTAAGTACTAATACAATGTAAAAAGTGTAATTTTAGTCAGGTCAAGTCGGGTTGGTCAGGTTCGGGTCAAGTTGGGTCGGGTCAAGTCGGGTCAAGGGTAAAAAATATATAACCCGAACCCGAGCCTAATTAGAACTCGGGTCAATTCGGGTCAACCCGAATTGACCCGAATACACTTTTAGACCCGAGTGACCCGACCCGAATATGATTATTTGGGTTCTGGTTCGGGTCGGGTTCGGGTCGGGTCAACTTTTTCGACACCCCTAGCTACAAATATACATTAACAACTAACATTCAAGATCAATCATTCCAAACAAAATCCAAGGCTCCCAGCCTTACCAAACACCATGGTACCATAGGCGCCCATACACCTATGTACCAACCCCAAGGCCCCGCCTTGTCATTATCCATTAGTCCCATAGATGCTCACACATCTATGTACCTCCCCAAGGCCCCGCCTTGTCAACATCCCCTTGGTACCAAGTCAAACCACAATAACTGAGACGGTACGTGTCCCCCGATCCAAATCATAAACACAATCAAGAATCACATAGCAATTAATCACATAAGTGTACACACAAGTCCATTACCAATCATAAAACATTCACATCGTAAGTTATAAAACCAAACAGTGTCTCTTCCATCCCATCTGGAAGTCAAAATCATTAAAAGACATAGGACTATGAAACTCACCTGATTGAGCTTCTCCAAAAGTCCGCGCACTAGCAAAAAGCTAACAAACAAAAGCACACAATCAAAACATGAACCAAACACTAAGATGGCTCATCAACCTATGATGGACATCTAACCTTCTCCCATATATATACCTCATTTATATGCTCTAAGCATCTCATTACACCCCTATATAAAGCCCTTAACTTAGTTTACTTCATAACCCATCCCGTTAACATTTTAACCAAAACAGTCCCAGTTTTTAGGTCTCCAAACTATAAGCCAAACGTCCACCTAACCATACCCATGACCTTTTTAAAAGAAACCCTATGCCCTTACATATGTTAGCTAACTCCTCCCTTTTGACCCAACCTTAAAGCTATAGTTAAGGCCCCGATATATATATATATATATATATATATATATATATATATATATATATATATATATATATATATATATATATATATATATATATATATATATATATATATATATATATATATATATATATATATATATATATATATATATATATATATATATATATATATATATATATATATATATATATATATATATATATATATATATATATATATATATATATATATATAGATTTGCGTTCAAGTAAGAACCAAACTTAAAATAAAAACAATAGAAACCAATCATACTGTGCCATGTGTACTTTTTATTTAAAAAGAATAAAAATTAATGCTAATGTATTTAGGGGCATTATGGTAATCTTTCACTTTTGCATGATTTATTAGTAATAAATCATCACGTGTCATACTTGACGCCACATACTTTCACTACCACTTGAAACATTCGTTTACTAATCATCCATCTATAATGTCTCTTTAACATTTAATTGGTCATTCATCATTTAATACAGGAAGATAAAACGTCCCATTCATGGGAAAGAAAAGAAATACGCATCCTCCATAGATTAAACTAAATGTGTTAAAAATTAACTTGTTAATAAAAATATATCATGTAAAGTTTATGTAAAAAAACGTGTCAAAACATTTGTAACATTATATTTGTGTCAAAAGAGTTGTGAGCTAGCCATCTTGTGTCACTAAATATGTCAAAATATCCCATTAAATATATACAAAATGTGTCTTATTATAAAATTTACAAATTTTTAAAAATTTAAAAATGTGTCATTTTATATGTGTCAAGAAATCTGTGTGTCACTATAAATGTGTCAAGAAATCTATGTGTCACTATAAACGTGTCAAGAAATTTAGGTGTTAAAAAATCTATGTGTTTCATTATATATGTGTCAAGAAATCTATGTGTCACTATAAATTTGTCAAGAAATCTATGTGTCATTATAAACGTGTCATGAAATTTATGTGTTAAAAAATCTATGTGTGTCACTATAAATATGTCAAGAATCTGAGCCACCAATTACGATCTCTTGATACGACGGTGAAATGTTAAGGTTCATCCTAACGATCGGAAATGTCGAAATTTAATTTGTAGGAATTGTGTGTGTCATCCAGATATCGCGTTCTATTTTCTATTTTATAGTTTGTAATTAAGTTTGTAATTAGGTTATTGGTTGATGTGTATCAAATATCAAATGTATTCATGTAGGTTTTTATTATGCGGAAATTTATAATAATGCTCCGTATCGGCATTTCAACAATTCATGTAAATTTGTGCATGTAATTTTTAGTCTTAATTTGAAACCATGTAGGCAGTACTCCTAGTGGTTTTATATGAGTGTGCATGAATGCATAAACAAAGAAATTTACAATAATAAGGCGCCAAAAAAACCCATAATACGTTATTTGACGACGCATATGCAATAGGTAGTGTATTTTTATTTTGGTATATTTTGTGTATTTTTGAATATTTATTCATTAAGTCTTTTTTAGTTGGTTTTCTATTTTTAGATGCGTATCATTTGAATCTTTTTTAGTCGGTTGTGTATTTTTCGGGTACATGTCATTTGGGTCTTTTTTTTACTCGTTGTGTATTTTTATACGTGTCATTTGGATCTTTTTTAGTTCGTTGTGTATTTTTTAGGATGTGTATCACTTGTTTTTTTAGTGGGCATTGTATTTTTTATACGTTTCATTTAGGTCTTTTTTGTTGGTTGTTTATTTTGTAGGATACGTATCACTAATGTCTTTTTAGCGGGCTTTTTATCTTTTTAAACGTATCATTTTGGTCTTTTTTAGTTGGTTATTTATATTTGTGAATGTGTATCATTTGAGTCATTTTCACTTAATTGTGTGTTTTTGAAATACATATCATTTGAGTTTTTTTAAATTTTATTATACATTTTTTTAAATGTATCATTTGAGGTTTTTTTACACAAATGCATACTTTTTCGAATATGTATCGTGTATTTTTTTGAATACTCATCGCTTATATTTAATAGTTGGATGTGTTTCGTTCTTAAAAAAAATAAAAAAAATAGTTCGATGTGTTTACTTCATGCGTGTTAATATTTTAATAACATATATGGTTATAAATGTTTGACTAAATAATAAAGGTAAAATATGTGTACTAAAAAAGGTCACAAAGAAAACAGTTAATAAAATAATTGAAAAACAATAGTGTTTTAACGGATGAGAGAAACAGATGTTGGTTTAAACTTAATTTGCCATTCAGATTTAACGTATTTACAAATAGGCCATTTAGTTCATTATGATTAATTAATTTCATCATTGATACATTCAATGGTTCAGATCGGTTCTTATTGTTTTTATTTTAATACCGGTACTCACAATAACGCTCCTCTATATATATATATATATATATATATATATATATATATATATATATATATATATATATATATATATATATATATATATATATATATATATATATATATATATATATATATATATATATATATATATATATATATATATATATATATATATATATATATATATATATATATATATATATATATATATATATATATATATATATATATATATATATATATATATATATATATATATATATATATATATATATATATATATATATATATATATATATATATATATATATATATATATATATATATATATATATATATATTTATACTTCTGCCTATCCGCATTTTACCGATTTTGAACATACAAAAAAGTTTTTTTTGATTAGGGGGTCTTACCCTAACCCATTTGCTTAGCCACCCTTCAGGTCTCTAATTTAATATATAAACCAACACCCATGCTCATTAGAGGGCTCAAGTGCACTCCTAAGTACCACAATCACCCTAAAACATTAATTGAAAACCCGCTGATTTCAAAACTGTTTTGACCTCCGACTGTTGTAACCTGTTTTTGACCCACTTCCTGACCTCCAATTTAGTTCTTGTTTCTTGCATTTGAAATCCAACTCAATTACCTTTCCAGGGATACTTGGATCGTAAAATAAGAGTTTGTAGAACTCTATATATGATCAAAACAAATGACCTAAAATTATGCCCAGTTTTTAAAAAACGATTTTCTCATAATTAATCTAATTAATCATACATAAACCCTAATTAAAACCTAAAAACGATTTCCAATGATAAAAAACAATTAAGTACATCATTAATTACAGATTATTAACAAAAACTAAATAAAAATTATGAATGTTAAACCTTAATCCATCATATTAGGTTACATACGTAAATTAAACGTTAATTAAGCATAGTTTTAGTGCATACCTTAAACCATAATTGAATTATTAGGTTTTCTTGCTCATCCATTGATAGAACGACTGATATTAGGTTTATGTAATGCTAAAATCGTTTTTGGGGCTAAAGTGATTAGTATGGGTAATTAAAACTAACCAGGAAGCCTAATAGTACTCAAACTGGGCTCCCCTTCTATTCCTTAAGCAAAATTCGACCCAAAACCAAGCCCAACACCCTATGGCTGACTTTTTTTAATTTAATTACTGTAAATTAACTATTAATTATTATTACCTTAAATTCCCTTAATTTATTTCAGCTCCTAAAGCCTCCGAAACCTCAAAACCGCAAAACTAGTCAAATTTACGCGTATACCGTAAAAGACGTAAAAATATACAGTTTTATAAAAAGTCTTAGAATATAAAATAAACTATATAACTAAGTCCTAAATGACATAAAACCATCCCGTAAATTATTCTCGTCACTAAATACCTCTTCCGAGACCCCTAAATGAAAAACCCTAAACCGTAAAAATACGATTTTCTATAATACATATACGTATACGTAAAACCACTAAACAACACCATCTCATTTCATATTGACTACATTGTGATCTCATGAACATGAAATCATCACACATCGTTTCACTCACAAGGTACCCCGTACCCAAAACTGTAAAACCCGTATTTAAAAAAATCAGAATATTTAAATACGCAGTTTAATTTTAATAAACTATATGTATTAATTGTTAGACAGAGATTTAAACGCAGAAATTAAATACGTAATCCCAGCTTATTTAAATACTATAAATATTACAGTTTATTCAGATAATAAGTATTGAGCCTCAGAAAATATTACAGATGAGTTATTTATTTTACAAAAACAATTAAACGTTAACAAGAATCACGCAGTCTCAGTTTTAATTAATAACGCGACTTAATAAAATTACAAGTGTTAAAGGGGGCTGTTTTAGACAAACTAGAAAACTAATGGGACTTGGGCTTAAGGCCCAAGTGTGTTTGTGAACCGTGTATAGCAGAATAGACGGGGGGAGTAGTATTCATTTTGGCAACATTCACAAAACATACCTAAACCCTAATTACATAATACAACCGCCACTTCTTTTCCTCCTCTTCCCTGCCGCGACTCACAAAGAAAAAGGGAGAACCATGGCTTCACGATCCAAGAAGAATGAAGATTACATTCGTTGTTTAATTCTAAACCCTAACACGAAACATAAAGGTAAAAAAAAAAACCCTAATTCATTTTTCTGGGTTCTTTTATTTTCAATCTGATTATTTTAAAGATGTTAAAAACACGTTCTTATGGCAATAAGTAAAAGGGATTCGTTTGTTTTGTTGCTGGGTTCGAAAGGCACACAAACCGAGACTCACATGAGTCTCGGTGGTATTTTCTCCACCAGCCGCAACCCTAATTAGGGTTTGGCTGGGTTTTGTACTGGCGGTGGAAATAACACACAGGCAGGGGGTTCGGGTTGATCTGCCAGTGGGAACCACGGCTGACAGATTTAGCCTATCGGTGGGAACTGATCACAAGCAGGGGAAAACCAGGGCAGGGGGTGTTTGGCTACAGGTCTAACAGGGCGTTTGGCAGCCCGTTTTAGGAGCTGTTGAGGGCTGTTTGGCTACGGGTTTAAGGGCAGAATAAGGGTTGTTTGGTTCGGCTTATTTTAAAACATAATACGAGCTTTACGTTTAATTAAATAAGACACGGGTTCGGTTTCGATGCGTTTGATAAATAATACATGGTTACGGGTTTTCATCTTTACAAGTAATTAGCCGTAACATGTATATTATTTTCAAGGTAAATAAAATTTATAAAACCTGACTTATTAGTACGAGTGCATTATATCTTTATTTAATTAAATCACATTATATTTAATTAAATGCCTTTAACCTATAGTTTATTTAAATGACATGTAATAATTAATAAACTATACATTATATCATTATGACTTAGAATATTAATCAGTAAACACTTAAGCTTATTTATTAGCTTATTTAACCAGCTTATAACTATTTATGTAAACTTTCTATTTATAGAAACCTATCTATTTTAAGCAGTGATTCTATTTATGGAAACTTTCTATTTTTAGAAACTATTTAATCAAGGCAGCTAATCTATTTTTGGTAACTTTCTATTTTTGGAAACTTTCTATTTTAGGAAACCTGCTATTTTTGGAAAATTACTTAATATTGCTCAGTAAGCATAATAATACATGAAATACCGGAGATACTTAATCAGATTAATCAGAATATAAGATAAACACAGATTAAAGCTTAAAACAGTAAAACGTGACTTAAAACCTATAAAATAAGTTAAGACAAGACGTAAAACCCAGTACGTATTCAGTAATTCGATACTTATACACGTGTGTATTCATGTAGCGTTAGTGATCCTGAAGTAGGAATCTCTCTTCCGTTCATTCACTGGACTCGAGGTACGGATTTCCCGTCCTTTCAGTAAGGACTTCCTTTCCTATGCATGATTAGGATTTCCCGTCTGCAGCCAAATGTTTTCCCCAGTATATGTTTAAGCTTATCAGTAATCATGTTAATAACTAAATAAATTGCCTGAGCATTATATACAAGCACGACCAGTTTATGTACTAGTTACGGAGGTACCGTAACCACGGCACTAGAGGCACCGGTGTCGTGACTCACATGCAGGAGAGTGATATCCTGCATCGTCCCACTCAGCTCAGCTTGGCCATTTTATCAGTATTATTAGTGGGGCGTATGGATGCATCCTAGGCTTATATGTGTTACAAGTTATCAGGGTGAATGTGGTGTGTGCTCTACATCCTTCACATTGGAGCTGATCCCTCCACCCAGCACAGTTATTTAGAGGTCACCCCTCTACAGCATGACGAGGTCACCCCTCCAGTTATTCATGCACGGTTGTTACAGCACGTGACCTATATAAGCTCTGGCAAATAAAATACAGTAAATGCATGTTTTCAGAATTAATAGTTATATTTCAGTATCAGTATATATGAACCAGGTTGCTCAGATTTTATGCAGAGTTCTACCACATGTTACATATCAGTCTTACAGCTTATGTATTCTATCGCCTGTTTCATTCAGTATATTCTTATCATGCTTTATATCCGTTCACTGAGCGTTATGCTCAGCCGTAGTTCTTTTCATGTTCTAACGGCAGGTACACCAGGAATGCTTTTAGGATTCTAAGAGCATGTACATTTGGATGGAAGCTAACCAGACTTCTTACTCTATGTATTTCTTACATTATTCTGCTTATTTGGACATTGTTTAGTCCTTTCTTCAGTATTTTACTTTTCATGTTTTGGGCTTATGTTTGAATTACCGATGTTTGATTCCGGTATTCCTTTACGGTCAGTTAATTTTTTAGGACATTTACCTTATGCTTTGATGACACGCCATAACATCCCGCCTACTCAGACCACAATATTGTCCGCTTTGCCCATAGGCTCACGGCTTTGCTTTGTGTCCCTCATGTAAGTACTTCCCAGTTGGTCACCCAGGCTAGTACTACTCTGACATGAGCACGCTTAACTGCCAGTTCCTAAGAACCCCACGTGCAGTAGACCACAAAACGCGTTGTGTCATGAGAAGGCAAATGTTTTCTTATGAGCCAAGATCTATCCTGGCCACAACCGATGTTTGATTCCGGTATTCCTTTACGGTCAGTTAATGTTTTAGGACATTTACCTTATGCTTTGATGACACGCCATAAATACACGTAACGGTCCACTTATCCAAGTGGGGTGTTACAATTATGGTATCAGAGTCAGGTTCGACCTGTAGGCTCTAAAACTTGACCTGTGACTAGTGGGTAGTCACCAGGAACTTCCCAGATTTTTGCGTTGTTATCTTTCATGTTTCTCATGGATTATTCAGTCAGTTTCTTCATTTATCAGTCAGTTTTCTTAAGGTTTTGACTAAGTAAAAGGGTTGGTACATAACTAGCCATACTTAGTCACATGTGCTTTTTAGCGAGTTATCGTTTTGGTGAACTGACCATAGGCGTTCACCCTTGCCCGTTCGGATTTTTGTATAGATGAACTGATCATGGGCGCTTATCCTTACTCATGTCAGATTCATGTTTTCAGTCAAATATTACTTGGTGAACCAGCCATAAACGTTCATCATTGCTCGAGTAAAATTTCATGCTTTTCAGTCAAATGATGTTTTGTGAACTGAACCATAGATCTTCACCTTTTCACATACCATGACATTCTATAAATTTTGACAAGTATGGATTGGACTACAGCCATCCATATTTAAGACCAGATTATAAATTTCTATACATGACAGTTCTCAGAAAATTTTGGTTAGTATGGATCGAACCAGAATAACCCATACTTAGTCTTATGTTTTCTCCTTTGGATTCTGAGGATTGAACCATAGCTATCCACATCAGTTGATGCTAAACCTCAGTTGATTATTCTCCTATGTTAATTGTATCGGTCAAGTTTATACTTTCACGAGAATGTCGTTTTCATACTGACTAAGTTCAGGTCTCCTTATGAGGATTATGTTTTCAACAAGGTGATAGTGCTTTTCACTCTAAGATACAGAAGGATTATAGTAAAATACTACTTCATGATAAATCATGTTCTGGTCTTTAACAATCATGTCTTTATACTAAATGTTGATGAAACTCCGTTTAATCACACTTTTAACCTCTATACAACCAGCGTTAAGTCTCCCGCAGAAATTTTCAGCCATCATATTAACTGTTTCAGTTCAGTTGCTAACCAGTTAAATCAAATTATTTTCCGTTGATAATGTCAGACAAGCGACACCAGTATCGATCATCCCATAAAATTTCCACCAGCTCCATGTACAGTATTTCACATGTACTCTACGTATAGTGTCTCAGATTTGCTCCATGTGCAGTATTCACTTGGTACTTCATGTACAGTAGTCCAAGTGTACCCCAGGTACCCTATTCCATGGATTTTGCTAATCGATCCTCAATCATCTCAGGCGTTTCCACTTGTCGATATTCTACCAGGTGCTGATGCTGCTCGTGAGTTGAAGATTTTACCAGATGCTGATGCTGCTAACACTCTGAAGACCACACGGATGCTGACGCTGCTGAACTTTGGAGATTCCTCAAGATGCTGATGCTGCGGAACGAGGACGAAAACTACAAACTCGAAATTTTTGACAAGAATATATTCAACCATCAGACACTACCATTCTATTTTATGTTTTTACTTCCTCAGTCAGATGTCACACATCACTCAGCTAATCTTTCTGTCAGAAGAGTGGGAACCGGTAACCAGCCGGCCACTCAGCAGAAATAATTTCATTAATCACGGTCATGATAACGACCGTCAGGAAACTGGCAGACAAAGTAGTAGTGACAACCACCGTGCTTATAATTAATCAGTCAATAACCATTGGAACTCCGGTACGGACGTGATAAGAAATACAAAGGTCAGTAGTCTAACTGGTCCACCAATCCTCGACAGTTACCAGAAATTCTTAACCTTATTTAGACTCACCCATTAAAATACATGTCCAGACAACAGTCAAGACGTGGGTCTCAGGTATCATTTCTGAAGACACATGTCAGGATACCAGTCATCTCAAGGCACTAGTCAAGACTCATAATTCTAGTATGCCTTCTAAACCAGGTCCTCAGTAATTCAGAGAACCCTCCAAAGGGGTATACTGTTTTGTCATGACACGCATAGGTCAGACCATCAAAGATCCAGTTACCACCATTAGAGTACTATTCAGGTTAGACACACAGTGTTCATTCTGTGAGGTTACAGACGAATACAATCAGTGAAAGTTGCCACGTTTACTTCAAGTATTCATATGCCAGCTTTATCCTAAATCAGGTAGTTACCTGCCTCTCAGCCAGAAAGGACTCAACAGTATCACCATATTTATTAAAGTCTTATTTTCAGTTAACGACGAGATCCGTCTTACTAAATCCCAAATATATTCATTATATATTTCTGCTAGGAAAATCAGTACAAGTTGTTTCTGCCTTACAAACGCGTGATTTATCAGTCCATAGCTACGAAGATTTTCTAGCCACCAGTTATAATTCACTTCCGAAATTCCTTAAGTTCATGATTAGCAGATTATTCCAGAGCTCCGGATATAAATTCAGAAGGTTTCCAATAAATTCCTTCCTAACCACAAGACAGGAATTTAAACATCGAACTAGTCTCAAGAACAGAACCTGTTTTCAGAATTCTTGATCACAGGGCTTCAACTAAGTTAAAAGAGTTGCAGCAAGTGCTGCAAGAATTACCGGAACGGGGCTTTATTTGCCCTAACACACCACCAGGAGGTGTATCGTTTCTGTCCATCAGAAAGAAGGCCGCTATCATGAGATCATGTAGCGACCACTGAAAATCATTACAAGATCATCATTCGAAATCGATGTCATCTCACATATAGAAGGTTTATCTGACCTGCTACGACATCTTAAATATTTTCCAGAACAATTTCCGATCATACTACCATCAATGGTGAGAGAAAAGAACATGATGTTTCCAGACTGCTGTCGCACATATTATAGTCTCTCTAAAGATTTTGAATTTTATACTTCTGAACTCCCTAATACTCCAGCTATATTATGGAAGTTATGAATCATTTTTTTTAGGATTCTCAGACAAAATCGTCAGCGTAACCATTGATCACATTTTGGTCTGCTAAATTCTAGAGAAGAATACGAGAGTCATCTTCTCACAGTTGTATAGAATCTTCGATAGGAGTTATTTTATACACAGCTTTCCAGATATGAACTCCAATTGAACCAAGTGGCATTTCTGAACCATTCTACTTTAGCAGAAAGAAATTTCAGACAATCCTGCGCAGGTGAAGGCCATCACCTGATGGTCCCGACTGACGACTATGAACGAAGTACAAAATTTTCTAGAACTCAAATGACTACTACCGTAGAAATTGCCGATAGTTCTCACTAAAAATGTTTTATGACTATTCAACCAGATTTCCACCAGAATGTTCCAAAATCCCAGACAAAACTTTAATAGAATTTACATCACACATTAATGCAGTTATGTTCATATCTAGATGCCTGACCTACTGCAGGTTCAAGATAGAACGCCGTCAAGTTAGTGAGCTACTACAACCCTTAGAAATTTCTGAACAGAAAAGAGACGAAATTCCATGAAATTATTATCAGCTACCACAGGCTCAGAGAAAGTATGATACTATCTAAGTTATCATCAACCATGTAATCAGCCTGCGCGTTTCTTTCATCCGAAAGGATCACGCCGTAGCAGAAAACTTTGAGATTCAGCAGTAAATCGTACGAATTCAAGGCATTCCATCGACCATCATATCAGACAGAATTCATGTTCACGATCAAGTGTATGTTTACGCCCACGTTAAATTCATGTTTATTTTCACTTTCACGTATAGGTCTCATTCGCAGAATGATGCTGTTTCAGTTCATCTTTATGCTAGCTCATAATTTAAGCTCACGTTTGTGTTCATAACATTGCTCACGTTCAAGTTCGTGTGCCAGTTCACGATACACGTTTCTCAGTTTATCACCGTATACGGTTACAGAAAGCTTGAGAAATTAGACTCAAGTCTAGCACAACTATTCCATAACCAGGCAGACGTTCCACATCTCAGGCCGTAACGTCTGGCATTCATTCCTCAGTCAACATACGTTCATGATATGTTCTAGTATCACGTACACAGTATGATTCACGTATCACATTCATGATATATTCCATTCCAAAGCTCCTCATATAATCATGAACCACGTTCACAATTGCTCACTCAACACGTTCACAATTGTTCACGTAGTTCATCTCCATATTTCAGCAGCTTTCTCAGAAATATAAATGTTATCTTTTCAGAATATTTACACGTGTCGTTTCATATATCATACATGTTATAGTTATTCAGTCTATCAGATTCAGAAAATCCATCTTAAGTATGGAACCTGGAAGTATTCAGCATCATCAGTAAAGGGTTATCAGGAACAAGATTTTTTTTTTTTTTATTATTATGTGTAGACCGTTGAAGGAATCGTTTCGAGCGGGAGGCCACTCGAAACAGAGGAGTCCATCCGGACCTCTCACCCCCTTTCCTTCAATAAATCCAGTTAAGTTCTTTCAGTCATGTCACGTTCCATGTTTCTCTTCAGCCATGTCACGTTACATGACCATTTCAGTCATGGCAGGTTTATACCTATCAGCAGCATTATGTCTTAATTAGAAGACAATTCATCCTTCAGCTTAATTGTCTTTTCAGTCTACGTGTTCTTTCAGTTCTTGTAACTTCATCAGCTTATTACCTTTAATTCGAGGACGAATTTTCTCCTTTTTTAGAGGGGAAGAATTGTAAAACCCAGTATAGTCGTATCTTTAATTCGGGGACGAATTATTATTTTAGGGGGGAAGAATTGTAAAACCCGTATTTAAAAAAATCAGAATATTTAAATACGCAGTTTAATTTTAATAAACTATATAAGTATTAATTGTTAGACAGAGATTTAAACGCAGAAATTAAATACGTAATCCCAGCTTATTTAAATACTATAAATATTACAGTTTATTCAGATAATAAGTATTGAGCCTCAGAAAATATTACAGATGAGTTATTTATTTTACAGAAACAATTAAACGTTAACAAGAATCACGCAGTCTCAGTTTTAATTAATAACGCGACTTAATAAAATTACAAGTGTTAAAGGGGGCTGTTTTAGACAAACTAGAAAACTAATGGGACTTGGGCTCAAGGCCCAAGTGTGTTTGTGAACCGTGTATAACAGAATAGACGGGGGGAGTAGTATTCATTTTGGCAACATTCACAAAACATACCTAAACCCTAATTACATAATACAACCGCCACTTCTTTTCCTCCTCTTCCCTGCCGCGACTCACAAAGAAAAAGGGAGAACCATGGCTTCACGATCCAAGAAGAATGAAGATTACATTCGTTGTTTAATTCTAAACCCTAACACGAAACATAAAGGTAAAAAAAAAAAACCTAATTCATTTTTCTAGGTTCTTTTATTTTCAATCTGATTATTTTAAAGATGTTAAAAACACGTTCTTATGGCAATAAGTAAAAGGGATTCGTTTGTTTTGTTGCTGGGTTCGAAAGGCACACAAACCGAGACTCACATGAGTCTCGGTGGTATTTTCTCCACCAGCCGCAACCCTAATTAGGGTTTGGCTGGGTTTTGTACTGGCGGTGGAAATAACACACAGGCAGGGGGTTCGGGTTGATCTGCCAGTGGGAACCACGGCTGACAGATTTAGCCTGTCGGTGGGAACTGATCACAAGCAGGGGAAAACCAGGGCAGGGGGGTGTTTGGCTACAGGTCTAACAGGGCGTTTGGCAGCCCGTTTTAGGAGCTGTTGAGGGCTGTTTGGCTACGGGTTTAAGGGCAGAATAAGGGTTGTTTGGTTCGGCTTATTTTAAAACATAATACGAGCTTTACATTTAATTAAATAAGACACGGGTTCGATTTCGATGCGTTTGATAAATAATACATGGTTACGGGTTTTCATCTTTACAAGTAATTAGCCGTAACATGTATATTATTTTCAAGGTAAATAAAATTTATAAAACCTGACTTATTATTACGAGTGCATTATATCTTTATTTAATTAAATCACATTATATTTAATTAAATGCCTTTAACCTATAGTTTATTTAAATGACATGTAATAATTAATAAACTATACATTATATCATTATGACTTAGAATATTAATCAGTAAACACTTAAGCTTATTTATTAGCTTATTTAACCAGCTTATAACTATTTATGTAAACTTTCTATTTATAGAAACCTATCTATTTTAAGCAGTGATTCTATTTATGGAAACTTTCTATTTTTAGAAACTATTTAATCAAGGCAGCTAATCTATTTTTGGAAACTTTCTATTTTTGGAAACTTTCTATTTTAGGAAACCTGCTATTTTTGGAAAATTACTTAATATTGCTCAGTAAGCATAATAATACATGAAATACCGGAGATACTTAATCAGATTAATCAGAATATAAGATAAACACAGATTAAAGCTTAAAACAGTAAAACGTGACTTAAAACCTATAAAATAAGTTAAGACAAGACGTAAAACCCAGTACGTATTCAGTAATTCGATACTTATACACGTGTGTATTCATGTAGCGTTAGTGATCCTGAAGTAGGAATCTCTCTTCCGTTCATTCACTGGACTCGAGGTACGGATTTCCCGTCCTTTCAGTAAGGACTTCCTTTCCTATGCATGATTAGGATTTCCCGTCTGCAGCCAAATGTTTTCCCCAGTATATGTTTAAGCTTATCAGTAATCATGTTAATAACTAAATAAATTGCCTGAGCATTATATACAAGCACGACCAGTTTATGTACTAGTTACGGAGGTACCGTAACCACGGCACTAGAGGCACCGGTGTCGTGACTCACATGCAGGAGAGTGATATCCTGCATCGTCCCACTCAGCTCAGCTTGGCCATTTTATCAGTATTATTAGTGGGGCGTATGGATGCATCCTAGGCTTATATGTGTTACAAGTTATCAGGGTGAATGTGGTGTGTGCTCTACATCCTTCACATTGGAGCTGATCCCTCCACCCAGCACAGTTATTTAGAGGTCACCCCTCTACAGCATGACGAGGTCACCCCTCCAGTTATTCATGCACGGTTGTTACAACACGTGACCTATATAAGCTCTGGCAAATAAAATACAGTAAATGCATGTTTTCAGAATTAATAGTTATATTTCAGTATCAGTATATATGAACCAGGTTGCTCAGATTTTATGCAGAGTTCTACCACATGTTACATATCAGTCTTACAGCTTCTGTATTCTATCGCCTGTTTCATTCAGTATATTCTTATCATGCTTTATATCCGTTCACTGAGCGTTATGCTCAGCCGTAGTTCTTTTCATGTTCTAACGGCATGTACACCAGGAATGCTTTTAGGATTCTAAGAGCATGTACATTTGGATGGAAGCTAACCAGACTTCTTACTCTATGTATTTCTTACATTATTCTGCTTATTTGGACATTGTTTAGTCCTTTCTTTAGTATTTTACTTTTCATGTTTTGGGCTTATGTTTGAATTACCGATGTTTGATTCCGGTATTCCTTTACGGTCAGTTAATGTTTTAGGACATTTACCTTATGCTTTGATGACACGCCATAAATACACGTAACGGTCCACTTATCCAAGTGGGGTGTTACAAAAACGATATCCAAACCACAATCTATACACACCAATTAGCAACACGTAAAGACACGTAACTTGCACAAAATAAAACTAAGTGACGAACCTCAAAACCGTGGTTGTCACATCACTCCCTCCTAATAGAAATCTCGTCCCGAGATTTACTCCTTAGGATCAAAAACACAATTAACAAATCACATGAGGATACTTGTTCTAAATGAACTCCTCTCATTACCATGTGTACCATAGTTCATGATTCAATTTCCACATATACTAACCAACAATATTTAAATTCATTCCCAAAACCTTGACCTCACAGCCATTAAATCTCACAAGTAACTCTTTGATAAAACAAAGACTCTTATCAACACAAATCCCGAATAACCGTACATGCAAATATGCATTCCCAAACAACATTTACAAATCTTAATACATGAAATATATCATGTATACCACTCATTTCCCCCAGGTAGTTCTATGCTCATAAGCTACTGGTCTGATTTTTCCAAGGATCATAAATGAACCTACAAAACTCTACATCAACTTTTCCATAT
This sequence comes from Glebionis coronaria, assembly GCA_025667525.1. Lineage (NCBI taxonomy): Eukaryota > Viridiplantae > Streptophyta > Magnoliopsida > Asterales > Asteraceae > Glebionis > Glebionis coronaria. The sequence continues at coordinate 240,434 of JANFOE010000030.1, forward strand.
TACCAAAACATACCACCCGTTACTATGGGTGAAACTTCCTACATAACTTTGTCACTAAACTCTAGTGGTTTCCTCTTTTTCAACATACAATCTCTCGTGTGCTCTCATCCTTTCCACAAACACCATTTCCACATTAGTAGACTCTTTCACCAATTTTAGTCCACCATAAGGACAACTCACCCTATCCTTCCATAGAGTGCCTCAAATGGCATTCACCGACTTCTAGTATGATAACTATCATTATATGAAAACTCAGACATCCCTAACGAGTTTTCCACCGCCCTCTAAATTATTTACCCAAGCTCTCAACACGACTCCTATACTTGTAGCAATTGCTCACTTCGTCCATCCATTTCCAATTAGCCTGATATACTAATATCCAATCATGTTCATCCAATCCCTTTAGTCCTTAACCCAAACCACTTAAAAATCCTAATTTCCTTACAAAAGTGACCTATGACGGTATTTCACATATTCATTAGTTCATCATAACAAGGATCTTCTAATCCAAATCAACTTATGATCTATACATATCACCAAAAGGACGGTTATCTCAGTTAGTCTATCAATTGCCATCCAAACCCATGCTACAACTACTTCCATTAAATTTGGATAGCTCAATAGTATCACCTATACACTTCCTTCTCACTTTTCTCCATGAAAGATTTTTTTTTATACTCAACACTTTTGTTATACTTACACAATGTCTTACCTCCAAGGTCATAGTGCTCCTCATCTTGTCTCAGTTATTCGAAGCCCTTCGTCCCTCATGACACGTCCCATCTATAACTCCTCATCCATTCGATTATCGATACTAAGCCTTCCAATCAAACAGTATAGGTCAGTGCCCTTTCCTTCCACACTACAGCAATATTAGCATGCTTAGTGCCTTAGTCTACTCATTAGGCTATACTAGAGGTGGCAAAATGAGCCCATTTACCAAACTTTGGGCGTTTTTTGACAGTTTTTAAAAGTGATGGGCGCATTTTGCCCCAACCTTTTTTATTATGGGCGGATTTGGGCGGAGAGAGAAAACTCAATGGGCGGATTTGGGCGGACCTTGTAAATAATGGGCAAATTTTGCCCAGACCTCTTTTATCCCCCTTTTTTTTCTTTCTTTCCGAAATACACACTCAATGGGCGGATTTGGGCGGATTGATCAATTTTTTCTTTCTTTCTTCTACTACTGATTCATTTTTCTTCGTTCAAACAGGTATCATGCTTTTTTTTAAAAAATTTTAGTTCATAATTAATATTGGTATTTGGTCTTTTGGGTTGGTTTTATATAAGATTGAATGTTTTTAATGTACCCATTTGATCTTTTAGTTCATAAGCTGTTACATTTATGGTTTTCTGGATACCCTTTTGGTAATTTAGTGAACATATTTGATATTGAAGTTGATTTGTTGGTTTAATTTGTTAAATTTTAGGTTTTTTAGGTGCCCTTTTGGTTATGTAGTGTAAAGATTCGATCTTTAGGTGTCTTGATTATAAAGTTGTCAAATTTATAGTTTTTTAGGTGCCGATTTGGTTATTTGTTGTGAAGGCTTGATCCTAGGTCCACTTTGGTTATGTAGTGTAAAGATTCTTGATTACTGATTAGGTCCACTTTGTACTGATTCTTGATTACTGATTAGAAGAAAATCAAGGAGTGTCTCGTTAGTACACTTCTTTGGACTTGTTTCCAAGCTCATTCGAAATTACCTTTGTCTCCCTTAACCTCGCGGTATGATCTTTCTTTCACCCTTCAAACATTTGCTTTAGCCTTCTGAGTTCATGGTCTGGGTTCAAGTTAGCCTCGGCTTGACCCGTCTTAACCTCAACCAAAAACTTTGCACCGTCGCCAAACACTTGACTCATTTGCTCAAACTCTTCGGCCAGTCGGCTTATGACACTTAACCTTGACGCTCATTGGTCTCATGCCACCAACACCATTACTTTCATGACCATTTCTATCATCATTCGACATATTGATTGAAATCAAGTAAAAACAAAAGGCATCGAATAGGTTTTGTTATTGGAGTCGTTAGTAGTAGTAATAGTTCCGACTTTCTACAATGAAAAATCTGTATAAAAATTTATAAAACCAGCACACATATAAGTCTTAAATATAACTCTTAATAATATGTTTTAGTTTACTTCACATTTTTCCTCATAACAAGTTAATCGTCCCTTACCATAAGCCTTACACTTTGAGTGAATAGGCGAAGGCTTAGCAAAATTCTTACAACACGCCAACAGCTCATCAGAAAGATTAGACTCTGAAAAAGTAGTCAAAGCTTTATACTTTGAGTCATTAATATCCTTCCCAGACACCACAACGTTGTCCTCACTTTGTCTAACCTCATCCACACCGACAGTAGCACCGACAACAACCTCGTCCGTCTTAGGTTCTTGTTCTTCCTCTGTTTTATGTTTCTTTTTCTTTTTCTCAGTTAATTCCACTTCTGGTTCGTTTTCATCAGTTTGTTTGTTTTTCTTCTTCTTTTTCTTGTCTTTTTTAGTGGGTTCGATGGATGGTTCAGATTCGGGTTCTGGGTCTTGGTGCTTTCTTTTGGATTTCTTATCGGATTTAGTGATGGAATCGTTGATGGTCGGCATCTTTTTCAGTTTCTTCTGTGTGCGTGTATTGGAATGATACACAGGAAACTGAAAATGATGGTGGAGAGGAAAGGCTGCTGAAGGGACGATTAGCACTAGTGTTTGTTTGTACAGAAACTAGCAAATAGTCAAACACATTGTAAATCTACCTGCCCTCCCTGTAGCTTCCTCGCTTCTTTTTCGTCTTTTCATGGCGAAAGTCCCTACAGACAACATAAATTTGCAACTCTCTAAGTCAGTTATGCAGATACCAGTAGCATGTTCTCTTCTTTATTTCTTACTCTCGTTCATGCAATTATAGTATAGTGGTTTGGAATCTTATATTATCTCTCTATATAGCATATAATGTTAGGTATTTACTACTCGTAATCAAAATACCAAAGTATTTGGTGGATCATTTTGACATTAAACTGCACTATTGGAAATACCTTTCATGGTTGAGAAATTATGGATAAGTACTTAAAAACATGAAAAAGGGACACGTTTCTGAAATACCTACCAAACAATAGTTCTAAATACACCCCATCATTTTTTTCCTGGTTCGTCCGTTCGAACAATAGTTCTTTAATACAAAATGCAGAGCTCTCGAGTCACTGTTTGTCCTGGTTCTATCTGTGCGAACAATAGTTCTTTAATATGAAATACAGAGCTCTCGAGTCTAGTCACGATCTTTGATAAAAGTAATCACATACATCTTAAAAATCCGTAGACCCCTTAAAATGAACCAGCTAAAGTACGATCAGCTATAGGATTATATGATCTGCAACAAAAGATAGATGCAAATAGAGTAAGAAATTTAGCTCAACATGTGAAAACACCATGTTCTATTGCTAATAGTCTAGAACCATAGTTACAAAAACTCATGAATCTAAGTTGTATATGCCTTGATTTTCCACATTAAGGTTTGGGCACGTGACCAGAAATAATACATGACCTACTAAAGTAGAAGTAGAACATAACTTTAGTACAAACTTCTTGCTGCATTAATTTGGTTTACAAGATACTCTCTTTCTTGCAGATATGATATAACATAACTTTGTGACTTTGGATTTTGGATGATGAAAGGATGGTTGCAGACATCCATAAGTTTTACAATGTGGTTGTCGAAGAACTGTCATCAAACAATGTTGATCGTGCTCGTACTTTTGTTTTACCAAGTGTATGGATTTGTTTATTTATTTAACCATTTGAATTGACCTTCAAATTTTAAGATTAAACGTGCAAAATACATGTTAAAAAAACACGCGAAATACATCTTTGTGATGTTCGAACTGTTTTTTTTCTTTTCCAGTTTAGCTTTTTTTAAAGATAGTTTACTCGTGTCCGTTTAAGTTCGCGCCTGTTTAGCCCGCGCCCGTTTGAGCCCGCGCCCGTTTGAGCCCGCCCCGTTTGGCCCGCGCCCGTTTGAGCCCGCGCCCGTTTGAGCCCGTGCCCGTTTGAGCCCGCGCCCGTTTGGCCCATGCCCGTGCCCGCCCGCCTGCCCGTTTTGCCACCTCTAGGCTATACCAAAGTTTTACCATCGGTTCCTATCTCGACCTATTTCATTTATGATTTGCATCTATCCACACTTCCTTCTTCTTCCTCAGCTCATGGCATACATCACGATGTTATGTTTCCCGTCTTTCAAGTCATCTATACGTCAAAATTTTCCAATTAACTTCATTGTTTTCCTCACGACCAGTTCTCCTGCTCCCTCCTAATAGGGACAGACTAGAGTTTCCTATGATTACATGCATATGGCCCTTTCATCTTATACCCATATTAGTTTCCATTTGTCTAAACTAAGCCATATTATAAATTCTTACTCAAGTCTCATACTTCTATTATGATCTTGCACCTAATCATGAGGTACTTTCTATCATCATCTTCTAGGAATACTTGGTTCTCTCCTTCCATGGTTCTCCCTAATTCCTACACTATCCCATCCAACAGAAATTCCATACTCCATTCATCAAATCTAATTGGGAATCGCTAGTGCATTGGATAATGCATAATTGTCTCTTCCAAAGATCTTTCATAACACCTTCACAAAAACGACTCTCTAATCACTTGTCCATGAACTTATTCGGCTCAGCTTCACTACTCATCCCTCGATATTGATTGCCATAAAATTCTATCTGTGTAGTCACTCGACTCCCCTTTTTATTCCCACGAGTTATTAATGCCCCATGTTATGTATTCACTTCATCATGATCCACTGGTTTAGCTCTTTGTAGCCCCACTCCGGTACTCGATCTGTCCTTCTTCGTCACGAACCATACGGAGATTCCCATCATAGTGCTTGGCACCTTTCCAGTCCTTGCAACTTCTATGATTCCTTCGAAATCTCTTGCATCCTTCTAGCAGCCGGCACATATTCCTTTCAGCTCCTTGCTTCACGATGTAGCTCTTTTCGCACTCCTTCTCGTCTCTATGATGTTACCTAGGAACTTCACACTACCCAGTAGCTTCTAACTTCAACTCATCTACCACAATATTCCTAAAGGTGCTTCAACCCCTAAATGTTTCACTCTTCCTTACTTGTTGTACTCACCATTAATCAGCCTCCTACCAATCATTATTTCACATCTATGTTTTCATTCACGTGTCTACTACTACCTTGCCTCCATAGCTATACCAATTCCCTTGCGTGTTATTTGCCCAATCTTTCCATTAGTAGAAAATTTCTGCTCTACCCTCACATCCGTTGGTACTTTCATCAATCTCCTAATGGTACTTTGTTGGGTCCACTAGATGTGGATCTTGCAGCCTGTTAGGAAAGGTGAACGACTTCTGTAATCACAAGTCTATTCACAGAGAGACTCTATACAAATCACACAGTATAAGTGCGGAATACAAATACTATGAATAAGAAGAACATAATAACTATAACGACTTGATCCTTTTCTAAGGATTTCTTATATTAATAAGAACTAGAATTATATTTGATGAAGGTGTGTATAACCATTCTGCCTAAGGTTCCTTTTATACTACAAGGAAACCCTAATACATCATTAACCAAAACGTGTAAAACTGATATGCATATCCTTTCCTAACATATCTCATGCATATCATAACAGAATAATATCTAAATAATAAAGTTTGACTTTCTATAAGACCAGGAGCACGGCTTGCTCTTACTACTACTATGACCAGGAGGAACTACATACCTCCTAGTCTACCTATTACAAATAACTATTCCAATGGTCCGAACAATCCTCCCCTAAACTTGAATTTGACCTGTTGAGTTCAAGTTTCCTGGTAAATCGTGCAACATAGCTTGAGGATTGGATCAGCAAAAGAAACAGAGGCATCATAACCATCAACATAAAGAACATAATGACCACTGAAACAATGAACACCTAGAAGCTTCTTGAAAGCTTGAAACAAATCTGCATCGTGTTGAATCTTCACACCAACATGAGCAGATTTTATGAGCCTTTACCAAGTAGCTGCTCGCTCTTGGGTTAGCCAGTCTTTATGGTGGAATAAACATCACCCTGGGAGACCAGAACCCAGCCCAACTCTTAGAACGTGAATCAATAGTGAGTGGGGGTACCCTGATGATTTTAGGCAAACCATCACAGCCGTCAACAGATTTGATATGTCTTTACTAGAAGTCGTACCCTTATGGACTCGCCAACTCTTAGCAATGAAGCATCGGTAAGTTGAAAACCCTATAGCTTTAAGCAAGCTATTACAGCTATCAACGGATTTGATAAAATCTTTACCAAGAGTCGTACCCCCTTGGATTAGCCACTTTTCAGTCTATGACCATGGCAAGTGAAAACCATCCAGTTTTGGGTAACCTAGCAACCATCAACGGATTTGAGAATCACACTAGAGTCGTACCCTCATGGTGAATCAACTCTTTCTTGTCTGTGAGACATGGTGAGTTGAGTACCATTTGTTGTGTGGACCAGGTCCAACACCAGATGAAACTCCAAACCAGCACAAGTGTGAAACAGTCAAATGAAACCCAATGATTTAGAAAAGTATAAGCAGATATTATATTATGCACAAGTGTGAAATCGGCATTTGTTTAAAGTATAAGGAGATATTATATAAAAAGTATATTTTTTATTTTTTTTATTATCTAACTATAAGAGAAGTCACCAATCAATGTACATATCGGTGAAAAGAATGTTAATATAAACACAAAAACATAATAACATACAAACATACCCATCACATACCAGACGCTGCCACCTTGTCAGCTTGCAACCGAGCTTGTATCCCTTCCACCAGAGTAGTAGCCATGGAAGTCTCATTCCCTGAAGGGGCATTGGAGATCTGCAAGTGACATGCGAGCATGTCCTCCATAGTAGCAATAGTTAACGGATAGTCCATATCCGTAAGCATGAATACCATGGCACCAGACTCCAACTCCAAGATATGCTCTCCACAGCCAGCATACAGCTTCCATCTCTTGATTACCCAGCGTGGCTGGTCCTTCCAGACACCAGAATGTGGAGCATGTGGAGGAGAATCAAGCATCATCTTCAAGTCAACCCACATTGTCAGACCAGGCCAGGTGGCCACCTCACTAGGATGAGTAGGCATACCAGCATCCACAAACCCATACAACGACATAAGATCCCTACGATCCACCCAAGTCAAAACACCTTGCAAACCCGAAGCATAACGAACATAACCATCACTGATGGAAATCCTATGGGTGAAAGTACCAGGAATAGTCGTGGATGGCTTAACCGTCCAAGCAGTAATAAACCCCGTACCCATTGGCAACTCTGAGTCACTGTCTGAAGCTACATCAATAAGGTTCTCAGGAGCACGCTTCTCATAAGGAACAGACTTACCACGTCTAGCCATCTTCTTGTGAATGGAACGACGAGGAGTTGGAATACCATACGAGGTTTCAACCTTTACCTTTGTAGCAGCAATAGGATCAGCAGGAGTAGAATCAACACCTTGACCTACCAAAGGATCAACGGTGGCTGCACCAGGAGAAGGGGTAGGTTGAGGGTCAGTCATTGGTGGTGAGGTTTGTGCCATAACAAGAGTAGCAGTGGTGGCGGTAGTGGTAGCATAGGTGGTGGTGGTAGGACCCGAAGATGAAACAGGATGAGCAACCGAAGGTGTGGGTGTGGTACCAGCAGTAGAAACATCAACAACAGACGGGATACTAGTAGAACCAAGAGTAACACCAGATGAAGAACCAGGAGCAACATCAGGTTGAGAAGTAGGAACCACTCGTGGAGGAGGACGATAGATGAAATGCTCCGGAACCGGTGTGTTCTGAAGCTTGATCATTCTTTGGTATAGATCCTTAAGCTCGTCAAAAGACAATGCCCTAACCCGATCCCATGTCCAACCAACAGTAAAGTGAGCACCCGACTGATATTTGACATACCTCTGCATTAACTTTCTCTCCTCGGTTCTTGTCAAAGGTCTGTTCCGACGCTTTTCACGCAGTTGAGCAGCAAGAGATAATTGTTTCTTACGCATTAATGCCATTGCTCGGGGGATACAATTCTGCTCATTCACATCAGCACCCAAGAGATAAGTAAACTGCGAATAATCAGATGTAAGAATAGTGAGCAACCGCATCCAATCATTATCATCCCACTGCATAGCATCATGCTGCAACTGTGCACGCCTTTGCTTCTGAGGAGCTTCTTCGTCAGCCCTAGCAGCTTGATCAATCTCCGCCTGCATTCGTTGTGCAGCCTCCTCACCCAACCTGTCTTCCTCAAGTTGTCTGCGAGTACGCTTGCGAGGGGGTGAGGGTGCATCAGTCATAGGGGCCTTCCCTTTAGGATCATGAGACGGTCCAGCAGTTAGACCAGCAGTAGTACCAGCAATATCCTCCTTTGTTCTAGGGGTACCAGCAGTAGGAGGGATGCTTGATGAAGTAGGAGGAATAGGCAAATCAGCATATGGCTTATCAGCAAATGCAGCCTTCGCCAGCAAATTCAAGCCATCCTCCTCAAGATCCTCAACATCCTCATCAGAATTAGACTGAACAACATGCTTCTTCCTCCTCCTCTGTTGGGTCTCCAAAGCTTTAATCTGGTCAGCCATTGGAAGAACAAATTCCCTGGTAAGCTTACGATGCTGATTCAAATCTGCCTCCAAAGAAAGAATCATTTCATGGTACCTGTGCATGAGATCAAGCAAAGAAGTCAGTGTAGCAGGTTCCTCCGCTTTCCCACTAAGAGGACTTGGATCTGAGAATGCTTCATTGGAACCAGAAGCAAGAAAGGGGTTATCATCATGAGCACGAGAACCAGAGGGCTTCTCAGCAGAGTGAGGTGCTGGACTAGGAGGGGGAGTATCCACAAATGGAGACGGATGTGGCATAGAAGAGGGAGCAGCCTTGGAAGTGGATGGCATTTCAACCACCACTTCCTCAGCTGGCTCTTCCACCACCACATCAGGTGCACCACCAGCAGGATGCTCCTCCTCCATAGGATCATCTCCTAAAGGAAGTTCCTCCTTGGCTTCAACAGCCAGAGGAACAACATTAGGAGGACCTTGGGCAAGGCCCAGCATAGCGTCAGTAAGGGGCCTCTAATCCCCCTTAAACCCTAGAGCCATATTAGAGTAAACTTTAGAACTAAGCTTAGGGGTCTCATACTCTTCCCTATTACGAGGTAAACACACAAGTATCTGCTGCAAAAACCTAGGATACATTAAAAATTTCTTCCTAGATCCAGTACTAGTCAGATTGCTAACCATCCCATCAAACAAATAGCGAGAAAAATTAAACACCCGACCCTATGCTATGCAGATCAAACCAGTAGCCAAAGGAATGGGAAAGGCATCCCACCTCCCATACTTGGGGCTTAAGCAGTGAATCAAGAAGTGCACCAAAAGCTTCCATTGGGGGGAAAACCTATTCTTTTGGAAGTTAAACTTCCCCCCCCCCCCATGGTTATAACCAATATCAGCCATCCCCTCCAAAACCTCAGCATTGGGGATGGAAACAACACCACCTTCATCTTGAAGATGAAGTGAACTCCTAATAGATACTTCAAAAACCACATAAGAACGTCCATCAATGGTAGCATGGAGTTTAAGTGGGCGACCCAAAACAGCCACAAGTTCGGCAGTATCCCAAAACTGGCGAATCACACTATCATAGACAATTGGGCAAACAGTAAAAGCATACCTGAGGTTAGAAGCCTCAATAAACTCTAGGATGTCTGTGAATTCGTCACGTTTAGGACCATCTCCCAGATACGCTACCTTATTGTGATCGGGTTTGTAGAACAGAGCAGCCATTGATGATGATTGGAAGTGATGGAAGGTGATTGATTAGAGATTGAGAGAGTAGGAGTGTGTGTGTGTGTTATGGTTGTGATGAATGAGTCAACAGGGGGTAATTGACCATAAATAATGGTCTTGTAACTGTTCATTGACCCCTAATAATGTGGGTTGCCCTTTCAAATTAGGCAGTTAATGCAAAAGTAACCACTTGCCCCTTATAACTTTATTTGCAAATCCCAGTTACCAAAGTTAAATAATATGATATATACCAGAATTAGCTTACATTGACTAAAAGTCAAAACGCATAAGGGTCAACACTAGAAGCACAATGTGGTCAGCAGAAGTCAAAGAAGTGAACAGTGACCCAAACCAAGACTAGAAGCCAACCATTAATGATAAGGAAGGATTTTTATCCACTAGAAGTTGAAGACTACCACCAGAAGTGAGCAAAATCCTCCACTAGAAGTAGCACACACCGCAAATACCCATACAATCTGTTGTTAAAAACTACCAAGATGTTAATCTGTGCAAGTAAATATGTACACTAAGCCTCCCCTTAGGCTTAGCCTCCCCTCAATCCTAGGTCTCAAGGATTGACCATTCCAATGTGAACCACCAAGTGGTTGAACCGAGGACCATCAAAGGCTTTAGTCAATAGGTCAGCAACATTATCATCCGTATGAACCTTAAGAACCTGAATCAACTTCTTTTCATTCGCATCCCTGATAAAGTGGTGCCTAATTTCTATATGTTTTGTACGTTGATGAAAAACAGGATTCTTCACAATGCAGATAGTGCTTTGGTTGTCAATGAAAATTTTGGTGTTCATAAAGTTGAACCCATAATCAAGCATCTGATTTTGTATCCACAAAACTTGTCCACAACAACTAGCAGCAGCTACGTATTCAGCTTCTGTTGAAGAAGTAGCTACTATCGTCTGTTTCTTACATTGCCATGAGATAAGTCTTCGTCCCAAAAACTGACAACCACCAGTAGTAGATTTTCTGTCATTATTAGCACCTACATAGTCACTATCACTATATGTGTGAGAACACGGAATTTCGATAATTTTCTTTTAACTGTTATACGTGCTAATTCACACTTTCACCACATTCCCTATTTATTTTACAGTGATTACGTGTCATCCTCGGGTTTAGTTAAATATAAAATTCTACGAATTTTGCTAATTTATGATATTATTTAGCAAAATGCCCGAACATCATGTTTGTAATTTCTACGAGGTTTTATTACATTTTATATGTCTTATTATTGACTTTTTGCCTAAAAAAATAATGAAAAACGACATCTTGAGCAATTACGGACGCAATAGTGAACTTTTGCATTTTTTGCGTTTTCCGGCTGTCGGACTGAGTTTTCGGGTCCGAACGTCGCGATAAAAAAATATTTTTATGTGATTTCTAGTTATTCTTGACTCCTTGATCCAACTTACTTAAATCCGGGCCAAACAAGTATTTACGAGTAATTTTAAATAAATTTCGTTTTAAAAATAAACGAGTCTCGGATTTCGTCGGAAACGACACGTTATTTAAACCCGTAAAATTTCGAAAGTTTACACCAAAAACCTTGGGCCTTTTCTTGGGTTACTTGGCTGGACTAGGCTCAAGGGAGCCCAAACTTTACTTTGTTTGACCCATTTTGGCCTTATACTTGCAAAATAAACTCATAGTAACTTTTCAAAAAAAAAATAAAAAAATGACTCTACTCCTTCCTTCTCCCTTAGGCCGAGGAAACACAAACACACCCAAAACCATTGATTTTTTTTATTTGAGGTAAATTACTACTATTCCCATGATTTTTTTTCAATTCTTATTCATACCCATGTGTTAATTAAAACATGCATCAAGTTTTTGATTGAGGTAAAAAAAATCATCAAATCTTATGATTTGATGATGTTTTTGTAAAATCCTATGTTTGTTTTTGTTGCTCCAATGCATAAAACCTTAATTTGTTGGATAAAATTTTGATTTAGGTATGTTATGATGACCTAGGGCCACGAAATTTTTAAGGATCAAGGAGGAGGAATTGTCTAATTTGCGTGTTTGGATTAACTCATACTTGTTTTGAAGGTATAGTCACTCCTAACATTTTAGTTTTGATATTGCTAGTATTTTGATTCTTCTTGTTCATGTATTTTGAACTCCTTGGGTGAAACCCACTGAGATTTTTGATAATTAGGGCATATTAGGACTTAGGACACTTGCGTGGCGATTTGGTATAGCTTAAGTGTTTCTTGATTAAGGTTAGGTAGTCGAATGGAGTCGTTTTCGTAGTATGGAAATTATCACAGAAACAAACAGGTTATGGCAAAATTTTCTTAAAAATATGACTGTTTTTATTTGAAAATTTTATACCCACTGATGTGCTTTACATGTGGTGAGTTGGTTGGGAGCGGGAAGTGTCCGGATGAGCCCGGAGCGGTCGTTTTACTAAACTAGGTCAAATCTGAATGTTATGCTTAAAACGTGGGTAATTTGTCTTGGGTAAAAAGAGAGAATATAGGATTTTATAACTTTTTACAGTAGGTAAAATCATAAGACAACTTCTCTTTTTGGTTTGGTGTCAAAATATTTTACCATTTAGGATTTATGCACAAATTACCATAGGCTTCCAAAGTCGATTTCAACTTCCTGTTTTGATAGCCTGTCACTAAAAATGGATTTACCGTTGATTGGTAATAGCTCCAGGTTTGTTCTTGCCCAACTTAGAAAGGTAAGAGAATTTCCTACTCATGTCAAGAAACCCCACTTTCTGTGCTATTATAGATTTTTAGTTATGACCAAATCTTCACAGCCCTTTTCAGAAAACTGAATGCAGTCCCTTGTTTTGGTTTTTCAAACCGAGTCTTAAACGTGTTCGGAACCCACACATAAATGCTTGGACCATCATACAAGGTTGATATTAGGTTATTACAGTGGGTTCAAGGTGTTGGGTCAAAATTTCAACTTAAGCTTAGGTCTCGCCATCGCACGCAAGTTACCTAGTCATACTATGTCCCGCCACTTCTAAAACGTTATTGCTTCATTGAACGCATTCTTATTACGCGTCACCATTGCATAGGTCCGTGAAGACTTCTTTTTGCTCAGCCCCTTTTACCTTGTGATTACTTACTAAAGGTGAGTTCATAGCCCCTTTTCTTATATACTTGTTACAAATTGCGGGGTGAGAATAACATACGTGGAATACAATCATTTAAAACTTTTAGTATGCTATTCAAGAACGGTATGCTTTCCCCAGATTATACATTTACTTATTGCATTAGTACCTTAGTCAAAAAGCCCCTACATCATGAACCGTTAATTCACATTTTGCAAGCGCGAATGTTGTGGATGGATCCATCGGGATTAACAATCCCCGTCCCGATTACCTTGACGCACTTACATTTAATTACCTAAGTATTTTGACTAGACACTTACTAGGGGTAAAACATTTATGTTAAAGCTTCGGTGTCGTGAGCTATTGCAATAAATTAATTTAAATGATTTTGTACGACGGTACTAAATCATATCCTGTTGCTATTTTATAAAACTAATGTTTGTATTTCACATTACCACTTATTAAACCTATGAATTTCACTCAACTTTATGTTGACATATTTACATGTTATTTCTCAGGTAATGCTAATGCTTAATTTTGCTAAGGATGGGAGCCCGCAGGATCCGACAGCTGGACGATTCCATGTCATTATTGGTTGAAACTTTTGGGAAAACTAATTATGTCATGTTAATCATGCCAAATAAAAGTACTTTTATGCACTAAGACTATTATGAGTATGTTGGTAAAATTATGTGACTTTTGTTGATGTCATATTATGCAAATCTGGGACCATATTTATATATTTTATTCCGCAGCTTTTGAATAAATTCGTGAAGTGTGTCATTTTATTTGCTCTGTCTTTTATTTACCTTATTGCCGTGTATGCTGTTACCATGATGTGGGACCCCACAATGCTTACATGTCCCGTTACCAGATTTTTGGGGTCTTACAGATTGGTACCAGAGCCATGGTCATAGTGAATTAAGTCGTTTTAAACTTAGTCTATGGCCCATATTTTTCAAGAAAATCCTATGAGTCTTAGTGCCAAACATGGAATCTGCCAAGATGTTCGGTATCGGCGCGGGTAACTCTCTAATCCTTACTATTGCTTGAGTTATACCTATATTGAGACTTGTATAATTTACTACAATATTCATTACTTTATTCTTGTATTCTTCTGATTTTTCTGTACCGACTATTTCTAACGACTTGCTTTTATCGTTTGCGCGAGTTTTCGCGATAACTCCAGTTAAGATATTCTAAGTGTTTTAGTCGATGAGATCTTTGTAAATCTCGCTTTGCTACTCATTTATGTCACCGTTTTACTTGACATTTGAACATTGTTCTAAATTTCATGTTTCACTTATTATTCTTCTTTCGAATTCGAATTATAATATTCGCTTACATTTCGGAAATGTCATGCTGATTTTTAGCTAAACGTCTAGTTCGTGACGATTGATTGGATTACGGCTTTACGCATATAGATTTCTAATATTATTCCTCGTTTAAAATATCATATACTTGGGAGCGCGACTTATTGATATTTCGCCTTTTCTTTGGTATCTATTATGAGTTTGGAAGAGATGGCACGCCTATGAAGTTTTTACTTCGTATATTGAAAATTAAGTCAAGAACGTTGTCCGTTTCTTTTGTTTATAGTCTTGTTGACTAGTATTCTTTAAACGCCCTTCAGCCGCTACTTTCCTTCATTCTTACGAAATGTGTATTTTTTCGTCGTTTTGGAATCCATAAGCCATGTGCGTATTCGAAGTGGTAAATGAAATTTTTTAGTGAAACAAGTTAGACAATAAGGAATTGGCGACAACTGAAAAGCTAAAAAAAATATCATGATCCAAACGCACCCTTATAAAATTTAACACGCAGAATTCTTTAGCACGCATAGCGAAGTTCAACACTTCTATAAATTTCATTTTTTTTAGCCGAATAAAATGATAAAGCTTGTTTAGACGATCGTTTTGATATAAAATTCGACTTCTAATTCTTTATAACGAATATTTTGTGGCAATTGGAAATTTGAGAAAAATAATATAAATAAAGTTTGCTGATGTACACGCATTTCGAGGTCCGAAATCAGTTCAAATTTTATTTTCAGTTTTACAAAATAAAAGAGATTATCTTTACGCTCGTTTTGGTTATTCGCACACCCTTTAACTCATCCGCATTAAGAAGTTACGGCCGAAATACGGTTGAAAACCCATTCTAGACCAGCAGGTATGCTTGGTGTTTTGCTACAGGTTAGGACCCATTTAACCCTTATGTTTTGCCTTGGGTAGTTAGTATACATTATATGCTAAGCTTGGCCGCTGAGCTTGCGTTAATTGCCATGACCAATTGAATTTTATGACTAAAACGGTGATCCTTAATTTTATAACCGATTTTCTAAAATTTTAACCTTTCTCTAAGATGGACTTTTCCCATTTGGAAAACTGAGATAAATTCATGTATCTAGGAATGTCGGGTATGAAAAACACCTTTCCGACGGTATAAGGTTCATCGCCTATCTCTTCATAACGAAGAAATACCGGGCATTTTAGTAACTAGTCTAATAGGGTATAACCGACTTAAACTAGCGTTTGGTTTAGCGTGCTTGGTATGGTTAATGAGTGATTAGACAAGATTTCTCACTTGAAACATTTGAGAAGCATATAATTATGACTTTTGATGCAGAGTTTTAGTGCCCGTTAGCTACCTTTAAGTTTTTGACACATAAGTGGGTATTGTTGACTAAATTGAAAAGTTGCAAAATTTTGATTATATAGCTGCTGTCATAGGTATAAGTGTGTCGTAAAAGTGTTTTCAGCCTTCGGATAAAACTACAAAGTTGTCCGGAATGATGTTTTTTAGTCACCCTCGCGGAAACGGAAGCTTTAAAGTGGGCATTTGACCCTCAAAAACGTAAAATACAGACTGTAAAGTTTGACTTTTTCTCGCAGAATGCGTTTTGGTTTTTATTTTTAAAAAGGTATCTAGACTTTAAAACATTTCTTACAATTCACCAGATATTAACTACATGATGTGTGTGACTTCTCTGAATTTTTGTAGAATTTTTCCAAGAGTCTAAATATGATTTTTAAGCCTCGCGAAATGGAGTTTTCTGCACTTTTTCATTAAGCGAGTAAATGACTAGTTCATTACCCAAACGCCCCTTAAGCAAGCCTAAACCTTATGGAATGGATTTGGGTTGATAAATACTGATTCTTATGATGTTTAACATCATAATTGAAGTGAAATTCAGGTCTAATTATTAGTAATTCGCCTCAAGTCGGAAAAGCCAAAGGTTGACTATTTTCTCTACGGTTAATCAAAACTTATAAAAATGAGTTCTAAGCTATATAGCTTGATGAAACAAGTTTGCATGACCATATTTTGTTGTATTCCAGTAACTTACATGTATTTTTACAAATTTTCATTATTGAGTCATACTCGGGTCATACTTTGACTTTTGTTGACTTTTTACGTGTTAGGTCGCGGATAATTCTTAAAGTATTACTATTGCCTTTCTTCAGTCGGATCTCTATCTGCACGCGTATGGATTTCCTTTATCCTTTCTCTTATACATGACTCATTTCTCATTTCATTTTATCTTTATTTTCTTCTATCGCACCACTGATTTGGATCAAGGTTTGAAGTTCTTGTTTTCACATCATTCGTTATCATCTTGACACGTGTTTCATGGTGATTCTGACTAAACCTTTTGAAACTTATCAAGTTGTAACCATTTCATTGATTGTCTTGAACTACTCTTTATTACCCTGATGTAACTCACTCGCTATTTTATAAGTTGTTCTATAAACCCAAACTGGTTTTGTTTGCGAATCATTTTATAAAATGTTCCACTTGGGCCTTATTAAATACTTGAATGTTATCTTATAAAATTAATTTATATTAATTTTACTATGTATTTTCACAAATTGTTCAAACAATTGGTCTTATAAAGAATTTTTGCAACAATAAAATTGTTGATTTAAGCATCTAGCCAATTAGTACTGGCGAAAAGTTTCATAAATTATTTTGATTCCATACACATATTTTAAATCATATGATATGTAATACTGGTTTGACGAAGCTGAGCATTGCATTGCTAGTCCTAAATTATGCATGGCCTGATCACCTATGCGTAATTAGAAGGAGCCATGCGAGGCCAAATGGTAGTCACCTAAAATATCTTGTCAAAGAACTTTTACTAGTGTTTCTAAAAATTTATTTTGATAAAATAAAGTTTAGAAAACTATTACATCCTATGCGAGTAGCACCAGTTCGCGACATACCCATATGATCCCTTATCTTTTCTTGAACAAAGTACATGCCTCAAGCACATATATCCTTATTCAACGATCTTTGTTTTTCTACTTACCTCATCTTCCTTCGTGACATAGTTCTCGTTACAACTTGTCTAATTTCTTACCATTGATACCAGACTTGAAAGTTTCAACGTTGTCATGCTTCTACATCGATCGACCTCCTTTATCTATCTTAGTCGACCTTCGAAACATCTCCGGACGCGAATAGTGATTCATGACTGGAAGTGAACGATATATTCGTGTATTTTCCATTATGTGAGTTAGACTCTATTGTCTAGAATTTCATTTGTGTAAACCATGTGATGACTTCGCTCTCTCATTGCTAATGTTGTTCATTTTACTGGAATTACTCTCAAGTGACTTAATAATTTTTATTGGTTCGAAAACCTTGTTGTGTGGCTTTTCTCTTTCGATCGTGTATCGACCTTCGAGAATTAAAAAAAAACCGTTGTTGGTGACGCCAACCACACTCGTGAATTAATCATTAATTTCTTATTTTCGTATCATCGATGCATCTATCCTATCATGTTCATTAAGAAAATGATATGAATTATGTTTTATCCCCTCGTACTATTACTCGTATACTAATTGTTGATTCTTATTCGATTCATACTTGTTTGCTATCTTGTCACATCTTGAAAACTCGGATATGTCACATGTTTACCATTTGAGACATTAAACACCTATATGGATTTCTATAAATTATTCTAAACTTTAAGAACGTTTTACACAATTTATCAAGTGTTTAAATTACCAAAATATCCGTTTCAAGTTAAATATAAGATCTATACATCCTCTCTGGTAGAATTATAACTAGTGTTTAAAAGGATGTCAAGCTGTATCTTTTAAAGTATTTGATTGTATCATACTTTACTTTTGAACTAATGAAATTATCAATTTAATTTATAATTTCTAATAATGATATAAAAAAAATTGGAAATTTGATTTTTTTTTCTAATGGTAACGATAAACCTGAGTTTTTAACAATAATTTCATACAGTCATCCCAAAAGCTCTTAAGCTGATTGAAATAATTATTTGAACTAAGTTACTTTTACTTCGAAATCCTGATCTAGAAAAGATATAGCAACTGGTTACTCACTAAATATATATATATAGTTTGATTTCAAATCACTAAACCTTGTAAAATTTTATTTTAATCAAGAAAATACGTAAGCCAAATTGAAAGTAATACCAAATCCTAGACAAATAGTTGTGACAACTTGTAATCCAAATGTCTATATGTAATTCATATTTCCCTCTGTTTTTCTAATAAGTAAATTGTGACGCTTTACAGTTACGTGATTTTGCGATTCCTTGTTAATTTACAATCTTGGCTCATTTTAGAGCGCCTTGTCCGTTTAAGCAATTATGATGTTCATGTTATCTGTTGATATTTCTCCGTACTGAAAAGTCATTATTTTAATCCAAGTTTGAAATTATCGAACGTATTGGCCCTGTGGCTTACCGTTTGAGCCTGCCACAAAAACTAAGTTGCATTCATAATGTGTTTCACACTTCCAACCTTAAGAAATGTTTGGCCGAGTTAGACGTTTAAATCCCGTTAGAAGAGATTAAAGTCGACGACAAAATGTATTTCGTTGAAGAGCCGATCGAAATTATGGACCGACAATTCAAGAAGCTAAGGCGCAGTTGGTTCCCAATCGTTAAAGTCCGCTGGGACTCGCGACGTGGCGTTGATTTCACTTGGGAAAGCGAAGAGCAATTCAAAGTGTAGTATCCTCATCTCTT
The DNA here is from genome assembly GCA_025667525.1 of Glebionis coronaria. Classification (NCBI taxonomy): domain Eukaryota; kingdom Viridiplantae; phylum Streptophyta; class Magnoliopsida; order Asterales; family Asteraceae; genus Glebionis; species Glebionis coronaria. The sequence continues at coordinate 259,374 of JANFOE010000030.1, forward strand.
TCCGTCAACCACTGCCTCCAGTTAAACTCTGAGGGACCAGAGTTCCTTTAGGGGGGAAGACTGTGAGAACACGGAATTTCGATAATTTTCTTTTAACTGTTATACGTGCTTATTCACACTTTCACCACATTCCCTATTTATTTTACAGTGATTACGTGTCATCCTCGGGTTTTAGTTAAATATAAAATTCTACGAATTTCGCTAATTTACGATATTATTTAGCAAAATGCCCGAACATTATGTTTGTAATTTCTACGAGGTTTTATTACATTTTATATGTCTTATTATTGACTTTTTGCCTAAAAAAAATAATGAAAAACGACATCTTGAGCAATTACGGACGCAATAGTGAACTTTTGCATTTTTTGCGTTTTCCGGCTGTCGGACTGAGTTTTCGGGTCCGAACGTCGCGTTAAAAAAATATTTTTATGTGATTTCTAGTTATTCTTGACTCCTTGATCCAACTTACTGAAATCCGGGCCAAATAAGTATTTACGAGTAATTTTAAATAAATTTCGTTTTAAAAATAAACGAGTCTCGGTTTTCGTCGAAAACGACACGTTATTTAAACCCGTAAAATTTCGAAAGTTTACACCAAAAACCTTGGGCCTTTTCTTGGGTTACTTGGCTGGACTAGGCTCAAGGGAGCCCAAACTTTACTTTGTTTGACCCATTTTGGCCTTATGCTTGCAAAATAAACTCATAGTAACTTTTCAAAAAAAAAATAAAAAATGACTCTACTCCTTCCTTCTCCCTTAGGCCGAGGAAACACAAACACACCCAAAACCATTGATTTTTTGGATTTGAGGTAAATTACTACTAGTCCCATGATTTTTTTTCAATTCTTATTCATACCCATGTGTTAATTAAAACATGCATCAAGTTTTTGATTGAGGTAAAAAATCATCAAATCTTATGATTTGATGATGTTTTTGTAAAATCCCATGTTTGTTTTTGTTGCTCCAATGCATAAAACCTTAATTTGTTGGATAAAATTTTGATTTAGGTATGTTATGATGACCTAGGGCCACGAAATTTTTAAAGATCAAGGAGGAGGAATTGTCTAATTTGCGTGTTTGGATTAACTCATACTTGTTTTGAAGGTATAGTCACTCCTAGCATTTTAGTTTTGATATTGCTAGTATTTTGATTCTTCTTGTTCATGTATTTTGAACTCCTTGGGTGAAACCCACTGAGATTTTTGATAATTAGGGCATATTAGGACTTAGGACACTTGCGTGGCGATTTGGTATAGCTTAAGTGTTGCTTGATTAAGGTTAGGTAGTCGAATGGAGTCGTTTTCGTAGTATGGAAATTATCACAGAAACAAACAGGTTATGGCAAAATTTTCTTAAAAATATGACTGTGTTTTTATTTGAAAATTTTATACCCACTTATGTGCTTTACATGTGGTGAGTTGTTTGGGAGCGGGAAGTGTCCGGATGAGCCCGGAGCGGTCGTTTTACTAAACTAGGTCAAATCTGAATGTTATTCTTAAAACGTGGGTAATTTGTCTTGGGTAAAAAGAGAGAATATAGGATTTTATAACTTTTTACAGTAGGTAAAATCATAAGACAACTTCTCTTTTTGGTTTGGTGTCAAAATATTTTACCATTTAGGATTTATGCACAAATTACCATAGGCTTCCAAAGTCGATTTCAACTTCCTGTTTCGATAGCCTGTCACTAAAAATGGATTTCCTGTTGATTGGTAATAGCTCCAGGTTTGTTCTTGCCCAACTTAGAAAGGTAAGAGAATTTCCTACTCATGTCAAGAAACCCCACTTTCTGTGCTATTATAGATTTTTAGTTATGACCAAATCTTCACAGCCTTTTTCAGAAAACTGAATTCAGTCCCTTGTTTTGGTTTTTCAAACCGAGTCTTAAACGTGTTCGGAACCCACACATAAATGCTTGGACCATCATACAAGGTTGATATTAGGTTATTACAGTAGGTTCAAGGTTTTGGGTCAAAATTTCAACTTAAGCTTAGGTCTCGCCATCGCACGCAAGTTACCTAGTCATACTATGTCCCGCCACTTCTAAAACGTTATTGCTTCATTGAACGCATTCTTATTACGCGTCACCATTGCATAGGTCCGTGAAGACTTCTTTTTGCTCAGCCCCTTTTACCTTGTGATTACTTACTAAAGGTGAGTTCATAGCCCCTTTTCTTATATACTTGTTACAAATTGCGGGGTGAGAATAACATGCGTGGAATACAATCATTTAAAACTTTTAGTATGCTATTCAAGAACGGTATACTTTCCCCAGATTATACATTTACTTATTGCATTAGTACCTTAGTCAAAAAGCCCCTACATCATGAACCGTTAATTCACATTTTGCAAGCGCGAATGTTGTGGATGGATCCATCAGGATTAACAATCCCCGTCACGATTACCTTGACGCACTTACATTTAATTACCTAAGTATTTTGACTAGATACTTACTAGGGGTAAAACATTTATGTTAAAGCTTAGGTGTCGTGAGCTATTGCAATAAACTAATTTAAATGATTTTGTACGACGGTACTAAATCATATCCTGTTGCTATTTTATAAAACTAATGTTTGTATTTTACATTACCACTTATTAAACCTATGAATTTCACTCAACTTTATGTTGACATATTTACATGTTATTTCTTAGGTAATGATAATGCTTAATTTTGCTAAGGATGGGAGCCCGCAGGATCCGACAGCTGGACGATTCCATGTCATTATTGGTTGAAACTTCTGGGAAAACTAATTATGCCATGTTAATCATGCCAAATAAAAGTACTTTTATGCACTAAGACTATTATGAGTATGTTGGTAAAATTATGTGACTTTTGTTGATGTCATATTATGAAAATCTGGGACCATATTTATATATTTTATTCCGTAGCTTTTGAATAAATTCGTGAAGTGTGTCATTTTATTTGCTCTGTCTTTTATTTACCTTATTGCCGTGTATGCTGTTACCATGATGTGGGACCCCACAATGCTTACCTGTCCTGTTACCAGATTTTTGGGGTCTTACAATATGCTTCAAGAACAAAAGGTGATTCTCAAGGATACCACAAGCCTAACTTGGGTTGAGCCTTGATGTACTTGAAAATCTTCTTGACTGCATTCAAGTTAGACACCGTTGGAGCCACCTGATGTCAAGAACAAGCACTTACTGCAAACATAATATCCGGACGTGATGCAGTCAAATACATGAGTGAGCCACTCATGGACCTGTACATGTGAACATTTACCGGAGGATCTGGCTCATTCTTGAGTTTGACTTTAGCTACTTCATAAGGTGTTGCTGCTGGTCTAAGAGGATCCATATCAAACTTCTGAAGGATCTCATGAACATATTTATCTTGACTTATAAAGATACCATCCGACTGTTGCTTGACTTGAAGACCAAGGAAAAATGTAAGCTCTCCCATAGAACTCATCTGAAATTCGCCCTTCATCAGTTGTTCAAACTCATCACACCATTCCTTTTTAGTAGAACCAAAGATAATATCGTCCACATAAACCTGAACAAGGATAATGTCCTTGGTATTCCTCTTAAGAAATAGTGTTTTGTCAATTGTGCCTCTTCAATAGCCATGTTTCAACAAGAAAGTGGAAAGACGCTCATACCAAGCTCTAGGAACCTGATGAAGTCCATAGAGAGCTTTGACCACCTTGTAAACTTTCTTGGGATGAAGTGGATCTACAAAGCCCTTAGGTTGAGTGACATAAACTTCCTCATCAATCTTGCCATAGAGAACTACACTCTTGACATCCATCTGAAAAGTTGTAAAGCCCACATAAGAAGCAAAAGCCAAAAATAAACGAATGGCCTCAATCCTAGCAACAGGAGCAAAAACTTCAGTGTAGTCAATGCCTTCAAGTTGTGTATGACCTTGTGCAACCAACCTTGCCTTATTTCTCACCACAATTCCCCTTGTATCTTTCTTGTTTTTGAGAATCCATTTGGTTCCAATTGCTGTCTTTCCAATCGGAAAGTCAACTAGGATCCAAACATTCTGAAACAAGAACTGTTGCATCTCCTCCTGCATAGCCTCCACCCAACTTTGATCCTCAAGAGCATGAGAGACTGGTCTAGGTTCCACCTGTGAAAGAAAAGAAGCAAACAAACAATGTTGAAAGTCCGTATGATTATTACGCTTTTGGTCCTCAATATAGCTCACAAGAGCATGATGATCAGACGTTGCTTTCTTATGCATTCTGCGAGTCTTGACAGTAGAACCAGGATCTCCAATGATTTGAGTAGTAGGATGGTCTTTGTGTGACTGCAACACTGGATTGGAAGCTACGTCCACTTCTGGTGCCAAATTATTAAGATCCCCAACAAAGTCATCATCATATGAAGCAAATTCGAAAATGCCATCTATTGGTTGCTTATGAATATCATCCAGCTTGGTAGAAGACTTCTTTTGATAGTTTCCCAGGTCAGAAGGACTAGAGAATCTAGTAGAGGAAGTGGAATCACTAGCTGGACTACCAATAGGTGTTAAACTAGCACTAGGAGTAACAGTTGGAGTACTAGGAGTAGCTTTGTCAGCAGAAGTATTCAAAGGAAACTCAAAGCCACCTTGAGCAGCTGCTGTAGTAGCCTCTAGTTGTTGCTTGAGAAATGTGTCAAGAGCTCCTCGTGAGTCCAAAATATCTGATGGAGTAGCATCACTAGGAGTAGTAGGAAAGACTGTGGTGGAATAGGATGGAACAACAAAAATATCATCCTCGTCATCTGAGTCTGAAAGACTAGAATGAGCATCTGCACTAGAAGTTGCAAACACTTGTAGACCTGCATCATGGTTAGTTTTGAAACAAAAATATCCCAATAAATCACTAAGATAATCAAGATCAAAATACCATTCAGGACCCTTGCCTTGTATGTTTGACTTCTCCTCAAAATACCTGAGATTTATAGTTTCAATTACCCGCTTGGCTTAAAGATTGTAGACACGATAAGCCCGAGAGTGAGCTGAATATCCCACAATGTATCCTTCATCTGCCTTGCCATCAAATTTCCCCAAATAGTCACTAGTATTCAGAATGATGACAGGACACCCAAATGGCTTCAAATGAGCAATGTTTGGTACTTTAGCTGTTAGTAGCTCATAGGGAGTCTTCTTGTGAGGATTAGTAATAGAAACCCTATTCAAAACATAACTTGCAGTATTGACAGCTTCTGTCCAGAACATGGTTGGAAGCTTGGAATCGGCAAGCATTGTTCTCGCAGCTTCTATTAGAGTCCTGTTCTTTCTTTCTGCCACGCCATTCTGTTGAGGAGTTCTTGCTGCACTATAATCTCTCTTGATACCTTTAGAATTACAAAGTGCTATGAGGTCTGCATTTTTGAATTCCGTTCCATTATCACATCGAATACCTTTAACCTTCCAGGACAACTGGTTCTCAATAAGTGTCATAAAGTCCTTGAAAATTGAGTAGGTCTCACTCTTGGCAGCCATGAAGAAAACCCACGTGAACCTGCTATACCCATCAGTTACCACAAGGCAGAATTATTTGTGGTCAATGCTCCTAATAGAGGTAGGACCAAATAAATCCATGTGTAGTAGCTGCAATGGTTCAGTTATAAGGCTGAGAGCAGTAATGGTCTTGAAGGATGCTTTATGTTGTTTGCCTTTGCTGCATGCAAGGCAATTGATATCATTTCTGAATGTTTTGGGAGGTAAACTAGAGACCAAATTCAGATTTGCTAATTTGTGAATGGTCTTGAAGTTCACATGTCCCATCCTTCGGTGCCATTTAGTAGCTTCATCTTCTGAGGCTTTAGCAACCAAACATGCTAGTTTTCCAGTAGGATTGACTTCATTCAGCTTGATACTATAGAGGTTGTGTCTTCTAGGGATTCTGAGCAGAACCTGTGAGTCATCCGGGAGTTTAAAGTCTTTGGATAACACTAGAGCATCAGTATCCGTAAAGAGGACAAACTGCTTCTTGTCACAAGTCTGAGAGACAGATATCAAGTTGAAGTGTTGAAGTGCTTCCACATAGTAGACCTGCTCAACGTTAAGATTAGGCGTTTGAATCGTCCCTTTGCCAGTGATCCTTCCTTCACCTCCTCCAAAATAGACCTTTCCACCTTGAAATGGTACAAAGTTAGATAGAAGACTTTTATTTCCTGTCATGCTCCTAGAGCATCCACTATCAATAATTCCTAGAGTAGGATTGATGAGATGGCATTTATACATGATCTCATCGTTCTTTTCGGGCTTTAAATGCATAAAAATGTCATAAAATACCATATATATGCTTGTGTTTGTTTACTTGTGTATTTTAGGTATGGATATCGTGAAAAAGACAAAAGATCACAAGTTACAAGGAAAAACGGACACGAGAAACGAAGCCGTACAAAGAACCGGGCCCTAATCATGGAATTCTCAACAAATACCCTTGAAGACTTGAAGACAAACAAGATTGATCCTCATTCATTGAAGAAATGACACTTAAAACCCTTGTATATTAATAATTACAAGTTTGTACCCTTAAGTTTGTCAAAATTACACAAAAGGTCCTTCAACTTTGAAGAAATGGCAAGAATAGTCCCTCAACAAATCAAAATTGCCAATAATGGTCCCTCATGAAGTCAAAGATACAATGAAGACCTTTGAAGATCAAGAATGTTCAAAATCAGTCCTTGAAATATCTCAAAATGGCAAAAACAACCCTTGAAACACTTTTTATAAAGTTTTGTGCCAAAAGTGCCAAGTGATGAAAGTTGTTACTAGTTAAATTGGGCGCTGATAGAAGTTTAACCACAAATGCCAAAAGAAAGGAAAGAGGAGGGCTAAACTTGTGCATTTGAAACATTCAAACACGTTTTTGCGCCAAACACTTCTCAATCCACCAAAAACGAATCAAAAAGGGTATTGTTTACCTTTTACCAGCCCAGATTTTACACCACTTAAATCAAAGGGTAATTTTCAATTACCTTGACACACACTTAATTCACACGCCCAGAAACCCTTCCCAACCTTAAAACACTCATTCCCACTCACAATGGACCCCACCCCCAAATACCCGTCCACCAATCATGTGACAACTTAACCTCCAAGTCATCCTATGTGGCAAAATCAACAGCCAAGAACCTTAGCTTCATCCTAAAGCTAAAATGAACGTCCTTGATCACTTTGGACAGCTCACACCAAAGAATTATCCAGAAGACCTCAAGGGCACATTTGGGAATTCAGTTCTAGGGTTTATGAATAGTGTTAGCCAGGCATTTGCCTATAAAAGGAGACCTCAACATGTGAGAGTCTCTTTGTTCCAGATTTTAGCTTTTAATCTTTGTAATTCCTTTTTATGAAATAAAGTTTGAATTTCTTAAAATTTTGAGTTTTTAATCTGTTATTTATAAAAGTTTGGTGTTTGAGAAGCTAAAATCTGAGTTCCATTTATACGTTTGAAGGTTTTTTAGGCAAGGTTTTAGTTGATAAAGCTTGGGTTTCAAAAATCAGAAAGTCCTTGTTTATTTGATCTCACCTTTGTGTTTGTTCATCTTAGCAGCATTGGAAGCTGGTACTTGTTTTGCTAGTACCTTAGCTCAAACAATCCAGGGCCTGGATGTAGGTCTTGGAGGTTTGCACCTTCTTCCCTTTTCATTTTCTCTTTAAGTTTCTGAATATTTGTGATTTTTGTGGATTTGTGCTTGAATCTGTGTTATTGTGGTTGTTTATTGTTGATTTGGCTTTGTTTGATGTTAATGAGGTGTTACTGATCTGATTTGTGGGCTGAATCTTCATGATCCTTTGAAAATTTGTGAAATCAAGTTTTTAAGGGGTGTTTGGGATTACTGCATAAGTTGGATTTGAGGTTTGTTAAGTGCTTGTGTGTTGTATGCAAGTATTGGTATCTGTTATTTGGGAGCATATGTTCATCTGTTTGCAGGTTTTGTGGCTTTGAACACATTGATTCATAGATTGGCTATAAAATCTTCATAACTTGGTAAAATTGGCTAGGATTTTGAGGACACCTAGATCTAAGCATAGGTTAAGGGTAACAAGTGCTAAATCATAGCTAATCACACCAGGGTAGAAGGATTTGAGGCTTGAAATTAGATCAAGTGTCAAGTATATCAGCAAACTGTTTCTGCATATTGTTCTTTGTTCATCAGTAACTTTTTATGCTTTGATCTTGCTATTTACTTTGATTCAATGTTTGATTCTTGTTGCTTTGTGTTTATTGTTAGTTTATATAGCTTGTGTATGCATCTGGTTAAGTTTGGTTGGTTTATTTTGCTGAAATCTGCTTATTAAGTGCTAAACTGCTTATTTGCATACCTGGAGCATATCTGTGGACTGTTTGGCTTATTGTGGCTTATTGTGTGGATCATTTTGTGATTTTATTGTTGCTATTGACTCCTTGTGGTTCACTGATCACAAGGTTACCTTTGTTTCCAATTGAATCAAACCAGAACTCTCAAATAAGCTTGGTCAATTAGTCAAAGCAGTTGGAACTCCTTTCCCCTGCTGGTTGCCACTGCTAGTGCAATTTTGGTGTCAGCTTATCAATAAGCTATAATAGCTTATTTTAACCAGCAACAACTTTGTTTTTGTAATAGGTGCTCATATTTTGACCCATTTGTTCATCCTGGAGCATTTGGGTGGTTGACTTTTAGGTTTGACTAGAAAACCAAGTCCTTTGACTTTTACATAAGTTCATTTGTGCTTATTCTGGCTTATTTCTTGTGCTTATTGGATTTTTGTTGATTGATATTGCTTATTGAGTCCATTTGAAAGCTTTTGCAAGTTAAATCTGCTTCTGAGGTTCAGTATTTCTCAAAAACGACTATTTTGTCGTTTTGTGAATTTTTACTTTTCTATTTTCTGGCTTATTGAGTGAGCTTATTGAAAATTTCTTTTGACAGATCTCTTAAGCATCCAAAAAGAGGGTTGTGTGTCAAATTAGAGCTTATGGCATTAGCTTATGGCTTAATGGGCTGAAAAGCCCAATAAGAATAAGCTTTGTGTTCAATAAGTTGTGATAAGCACATTTTCAGCTTTTGGGCCTTTAGAGTTTTGTTCTTAGAATTAAATTTTAAGTCAGATAGGGCTTTTCCAAGTCAATTGGGCCAAGTTTGACTTTTTGGGCCCAAAAGCCCATTTGTGTTGACTGAATTTGGATTTGGCCCATTTGAGGGCCCATTAGGGGTATTTTGGTAATTCCACTTTCATTTTCTGATTATTTAGGTTATAATAAACTAGTTTGCAAGTTTTTAGAATTTTTTATAATTTTTGGATTTTTAATATTATTTTATTATTATTTTATTATTATTTTTAAATTTTCACTTTTTCCAACTTTTTACATTTTTCTTAGGTTAAATACATTAAAATAGGAATTTAGCAACTTTTAGAATAATTTTATCACTTATAGATTAATTTTTATAATTATTTTAAGTGTTAATAGTTTTTAAATCATTTTAAATAGTTTTTATTAGTTTTAAAATTTATAAAAATAGTTTTTAATCTTTTTAGGTCATTTTAGAGGTTTATCAATTGAAAAATCTTTATTTGGGCTTTTTGATAATTTATTTGATTTTTAGGGCTTTAATTAGCATTTAAAAATTGAATATTTAATTATTTAAAAGGATTGAAAAAGTTTTGATTATTGGTAAACTCTTAGTTCATTATTTTTTATTTTTGGTGAATTTTTGGTAATTTTTAGAATTTATTTTTATTTTTGTGGTTTTTAAGCTTTTACGTTTTAACTTTCTAATAGTGATTTTGTGTTAATTTTTATTTTTACGTCTTCGTCATTTTCTCTTCTAATCCCCTTCTAAACCAAATATTAATCTCAAATCTTGTACATCTTAGTCACACACATATACCTCCTTGGGAAACGAACTTTCATAATTGGGTCATTAGTGTTGATTTTCCTAAATCATCACTCGATACTTTCCCTATTTACGCTCTTTTCCTAAAGAGTAGTAAAACTCTACAATCAATTTTGGCGCCGCTGCCGGGGAGGTGTGTCGTGATTAATTTGCATTGTTGTTTTTAATATTAACCAAATAGTATTTGTATTAGTAGAACTCTACTAATACGTATTATCGGTTTTCTTGGTTTTTCTTGTATAAATATTACTATATTGTATTAAGTATCACAATAAATTCACAATATCTCCAAAAGTGTGAAAACACAACCTTAATTGGGATTTGATCTCCTAATTATTGTATTCGAATCTCAAACAAAAAGAAAAAGGAAAAAATAGATAAATACTTTCGTGAAGCTCGATTTTGAAAAATACAAACTATAAGGTGGGTATAAGGCGGGTATTATAAAATATACCCTAAGGAAAAAGGCTCTTAAGTGCTTCGCGCCGCCTCGTTTCTCCGCTTGCTTGTGAGTATTTTGAGATTGAAGGCTAATCGAGGGTTTTGCCGCCCAAAGTATTATTACGTATACTATATTTGCTTGGTTTTTTTTGTGATTAAAACCTCTTGAACAATTTGGTTTTCATCAAAGTTCTAAAGTCATTAGAAGATGTTCACTCCACGTGATCGTTTTCATTCCTTTGAGGCTTCTTTAATCAAGAGTTTGATTCGAGGAGAGATTTTGTAGATTGTTGTCTACGAAGATACACCAAAATCCAAAAAAAATTAAATATCATCAAAAACACAAAAAAATTGAAAATTCACAAAACACCCAAAAAGAATCTTCTTTGCTCACCTCCCATTCTTCGCGAAGTTTATGATCACTCGTAATCAAGCAAAACGAGCTCGTAAACGACTTCAAAAGCAAGCCAATCAAGAGACGTTGATTGTTGAAGAACCTCCAATTGTTGAACCTATTGTAGAACAAGAAGTCGTCATGGCTAATCGTACTATGATGCAGTTGCTACAAGCACCCACCGAGGGTTTTGGAGAGGCTATTGTGATTCCCGCTATCCTTGCGGAGAATTTCGAAATTAAGACGGGTTTAATGTCGATGTTGCAAGCAAATAAGTTTAGAGGTCACGAGAAAGACAACCCGCATTACCACATTAGGAATTTCAACCGTCTCACCGCCACTAGCAAGTTTAAGGATGTTCCACATGACGCCATTAAGATGATGTTGTTTCCATACTCGTTGGATGGACCCGCAAAAATTTGGCTCAAGAAAGAACCGCCAAATTCGATTTTGACATGGGCCGATCTCGTTTCTAAGTTTGTGAACAAGTTTTTTCCACCATCTAAAACAACACACTTAAAAAATGAGATTTCACGATTTGTGCAAAGAAATAATGAAAGTTTTTCAATGGCATGGGAACGATTTAAAGAGATGTTACATGAATGTCCACACCATGATTTTACGGAATTGCATCAAGTGGATACTTTTTATAATGGGCTTAATGATCATGAACGAGATTATTTGAATGCCGCCGCGGGTGGTAATTTTTTGTGCAAGACGACAAATGAGGCTTTACAAATCATTGAGAATAGATCTAAGGTTTATAACCCTCGTAACACACCGAGTGTTGTCAATATGGGTTCGTCATCTTCGTCACAATCGTCTCGTAGCATTAACGCCTTACATGATGAAGCTAATGAGGAAAATCGGTTTTTTGATAGATTTGCTAATCTTATGTCCCATTGGAAGGCTCAAGAAGCTTCCAATTCCGCTTCGGTTAAAGCGGTTTCTAAGAGTTTTTTATCTTGTGGGGGAGCTCATGATCTTTCCGAGTGCATTACCGCGGATGGTAACACTTCGAGTGCTTATGTAGCAACGGGAACTTACAACCAAAACGGTCAAGGTTCCCGCCCAAATCAAGCTCCACCAAACCAAAATGTTAACAATTATCGAAACAACAACCAAGGTAATTACCAAGGTAACACACGCAATTACAACAAAGGGAATTATCAAAGTGGGAATGGACAAATCTCTAATCAAAATCAAAACCGTGATTTTCAAAACACTACACAAGGTTTTCAAAATGCTCACACTAAAAATTTGCAAGGAGAATTTTTGGATTATGCTAAAGCAAATGATGCTAAATTTGACAACATGCAACGTGAGATGATTAGCTTAAGATCCGAGTTGAAAAACGAGCTTAAAAATGAACTTGCTAATGAACTTAAGACTCATGCAAACAAAATGGAAGGAAATGTCCAACGTCTACAACAAAACCAACAAAAGATGGAATTAGGACAACATGAGATTAAGCAAGAGTTATTAAAAGCGGATGCTAGGCAATCAAAATTTGAGGACCGAATGGCTAAGATGTTTGAAGCAATCATGTGTAAACCCTCTTTCTCGGGTGGTCTTCCTAGTGATACCATTAACAACCTGAGGGGAGAAATGAAGGTTATTACTACACGAAGTGGTAAAACTTTCAAGGAACCAATCTCTCGTCCTAGTACTTCTACGGAGAAGGAAATCGAGAAAGAACCCGAGGTGATGGTCGAAAAGGAGCAAATTACAAGCCCACAAAGTACCGCTCATACCACACCTACGGTTGAACCAATACCAATTGTGGAACCCGAGTTTCCAAGGCCGTTGCCTAATGACCAACCCACACCACCTTTACCTTACCCTTCGAGACGAAACAAAGAGAAAGCACAAGAACGGAACAATTATCAATTTGAGCTATTTATGAAAATGTTTCGTGATCTACATTTTAACATAAGTTTTGCCGACGCTCTAATCATGATGCCTCGATTCGCCGCAAACTTCAAAAGTATGCTAAACAACAAAGAGAATTTACAACAGTCGTCTAGTTGTTCATCGGTTTTTCTTAGCCGCATACCACAAAAAGTCGGTGATCCCGGTAAATTTTTGATTCCGTGTGCAATTCAAGATATGGAGGAATGCTACGCCTTGGCCGATCTTGGTGCTAGTATCAATTTAATGCCTCTTGAGATTTTCAAATCACTTTCGCTTCCGGCTCTTACTCCTTCGAACATGTCTATCGAAATGGCCGATCATTCTACGATTTTAGCATGTGGAGTAGCCGAGGACGTTTTTGTTAAAATCGGAAAGTTTTACTATCCCGTTGACTTTATCGTTGTAGACATTCCTATCGATCGAAAAGTTCCTCTCATTTTGGGTCGTTCATTTTTGGATACATCAAGAGCACTTATCGACGTTCATGCTCGAAAAATCACCCTTCGTTTCAATGAGGAAGAACTTGTCATCAATGCAACACAAAACTCCAATCTTTCTCATGTCTATTCTATTGCAACTTTAAACCATGGTGATTCAACCAATGTCGTTTGCAAAGAATTTTCACCAAGAGTTTTAGGAAATGTCGCCAAAAACAATTTACCATTTCCTCCGCCGGTGGAGGTTATGAGTGTGAAGCCCACAAAGAAGAAACCGTCAATACTTGAATCGAAAAATCCTTCGCCTCACCTAGAACACTCATTCTTGAAAAATGTTGATAAGTTGCCGGTTTCTACGGAAAATCTTTCGGATGATGAATATGTAGACCCCGATGGGGAGGTTTTCTTCGTCGATAAACGTTTTGAAAACTTGCCACCACCAAAACCAAAACGGTTTCAAAATGTGAGAATTTTTAGTGTGACTAACATCGACTTAGAAACACCAAATATTTTCGACATAATCAAAAAGGGTTTTCATAAGGAGAGTTTAAAAGATAAAAAAGGAAAAGATTTTAAATGTGATTTAATTAATTTTTCTACAAATCTAACTCCGTCATCACCACGTGCTTTAAGTGCTACAAGCTCGTCTACTCCTTTTGACGATGCTTTGTGTGGTTCTAGTATGGGGGAATCCCCTTATGTTCCCTCATCCTTGTCCACCGAGGACGAGATATTCGATCCCGGAATTTCATGTAAAGGGAAATCTCGGTCTTCCACCGATGCAATAAATGGAAAATCTTTCTATTTGCTTGGTGCGAGTCTACCTCGAGTAGCTCAAAAGTTTGTCTTACCAATTGTCCCACCCTTCTATTTCTCATCTCTTTTCTTCAAACTCTTTGAGTTTATGGCACATATTGAAGTGGCGTTAATTTGTTTTTCCAATGAAAACGAGAACGCCATTTTCGATCCCGGTATTTTGTATCATCTAAGGACTTAGTCCTTTTTACCGGTTGCTTTTTGGGCCTTGTTTATCATGTAAGCCCCACTAAAAATTGACCATACCATGATTTTCCCTAAATGTTCACATTTTGAGGGGATCGAGTCGAGCTCATGACTCGGTAATCAAAAACGAGGTGCCTCGTGGGGGAAATCCCATGCTTATCTTTATGCTCACTATTCACTAATAAGGGGACTTGTACCCTTTCAACTCGTTGTCTCGTAGTTGTTTGTGATTGTATTATCTAGATCATCATCATCATCTACAATTGAAGACTCTCGTGTTCGTTTACGTGAGCCTCCATCGTTCGTTTGAAGAAGTTTTTCACGAATCCATGACATATCCTTTATTGTTCTAACAATTATCTTTTAGCATACTTAATAAACGGCTTTAGATATATTGTTGATCACCCTTTCCATGCTAGATCCTAAGCATTCGACTCTTCGTCTCTAGTATGGGGGTGCTCCACCTTTAGAATCGAAACATTGAGGACAATGTTTACTTTTAGTATGGGGGGGTGAATAGGTACTTGCTTTGCTACGCCTTCACGCTTCAACTTTCAATGTTTTGTTTTGCTAATAAGGCTAAAAATGGCAAAATTTTAAAATTTTTCTTAGTTTTCATAAGTGTTTTTAAGACACGAATGTATATTTTCCGTTGGGTAGAATAAGAGTTAATTTTTGACTTGATGGGCATTTGGAGCCATTTACATTCCTTAACCCGCTCAATTCAAGTTTTGCTAGACTTTTATATAGGGAGCTTTAAAACGCGAAAGTCTTAATTCATTCGGGTTAAGAACAAGAAATTTTCGCAAGTTCCTATAATTGATTCTAGAAAGTCACTTATCAAGGGAACTTTAAAACGCATTCTCTAAACTTGAAAAAGTCCAAGAAAGTGCAAGATCCTATAGGTGGCTTGAAAACCCAAAACTTTGATTTGATATAGCCTTAATGAAAGCTAATCCAAATTTGGCTTAATTTTGACTTGCATGGCTAAGTATTCACGAGTCTCTTTAATTAGAGGTCTTTATATAGTGAAGAACGAGAAATGATAGAGTTAGACAAGTGATCATGCTAAACGTAGAACATGAATGTGTTCTTTCAAAAAGTCATATGTTTTTAATTGTGGCTTTTTCTTCCCATAAGATCAATGCATTAGGAATAAATCATAATTGCAATAAGTAAGGTCGTACGATTTGAAAGGTTACTTAGCCTCTAGCGCAAGATCGTTTAAAAGTTACTCGGGGTTGAATAGAGTTCATAGCCAAGGCATAACTTATTGAAGCGGGACGCGAAGATTGGTGATTATCCAAAAAGGCCCTAACAAGGCATGAGGAGCTCTATTTTTGCTAAAGATCCAAAGATGATGTGAAGTATCATTATTCCTAAATCAATATGAAGGATCGAGACACACGACGAGAAGCAATTACTCCCCTAAAGAATGGAGAAAGTCTATCCACAAAGACCCTAACAAGGTATGAGGATAAATATATCCAAGTCCGAAAAGGAGGCGGATCGTTGTATATCAAAATCCAAAATAAAGTTTGAAGAAAAATGATGAAGTCGTGGTACTATATGAAGAATCTCTTAAAAATGTCAAGTGAAGAAATTCCAAATATATGAAGAGAAGACCATTATTTCAAGAACGTCTTCCCAAGATTTGAAGTATGAAGTACATGCCAAATATCGGTCCAAGAAAGGTCTCAAATCGTGAAACGAGTTATGCCAAGATATGAACTTAAGGAGATACACGAGAAGCCGTTTTAAAAGATTTTGTCCTTCGGCTAACTATTGATCAAATCGTGCTACTTTGCTTTCGGACTAATAACTACTCAAATAAGTCAATATGAATCACTTGTGATCCATGACAAATAGATAAAAAAATGCTAGTAACCCATTTCCTTTTATAATAACTAGGATTGCGGGGAGAAAAAGTATTACACAATTTGGACGTATGAGTAGTGTTAGCATTGTGACTTGTACCAACAATGATCTTGTTTTTGCACTTAGCATGGAATGTATGACAATCAAGGATGACGAAGTTTACTCTAAGGGACATTTACTTGTTTCTATTCTTTGACCCTAAAAGTCACTTTTTGTGATGAAAATCATACATTATGTCTTTACACATAGTATGTTGCAAGTCTTTTTACTTTTCAATAAAGGTTAATAAAATTGAACTTTGGTGATGCTTAGATACTTTATTCTAGCATTGCGTGAGGGCACGGCAATGGCTTAGCATGGGGGAGTGATGAGATGGCATTTATACATGATCTCATCGTTCTTTTCGGGCTTTAAATGCATAAAAATGTCATAAAATACCATATATATGCTTGTGTTTGTTTACTTGTGTATTTTAGGTATGGATATCGTGAAAAAGACAAAAGATCACAAGTTACAAGGAAAAACGGACACGAGAAACGAAGCCGTACAAAGAACCGGGCCCTAATCATGGAATTCTTAACATATACCCTTGAAGACTTGAAGACAAACAAGATTGATCCTCATTCATTGAAGAAATGACACTTAAAACCCTTGTATATTAATAATTACAAGTTTGGTCCCTTAAGTTTGTCAAAATTACACAAAAGGTCCTTTAACTTTGAAGAAATGGCAAGAATAGTCCCTCAACAAATCAAAATTGCCAATAATGGTCCCTCATGAAGTCAAAGATACAATTAAGACCTTTGAAGATCAAGAATGTTCAAAATCAGTCCTTGAAATATCTCAAAATGGCAAAAACAACCCTTGAAACACTTTTTATAAAGTTTTGTGCCAAGTGATGAAAGTTGTTACAAGTTAAATTGGGCGCTGATAGAAGTTTAACCACAAATGCCAAAAGAAAGGAAAGAGGAGGGCTAAACTTGTGCATTTGAAACATTCAAACACGTTTTTGCGCCAAACACTTCTCAATCCACCAAAAACGGATCAAAAAGGGTACTGTTTACCTTTTACCAGCCCAGATTTTACACCACTTAAATCAAAGGGTAATTTTCAATTACCTTGACACACACTTAATTCACACGCCCAGAAACCCTTCCCAACCTTAAAACACTCATTCCCACTCACAATGGACCCCACCCCCAAATACCCGTCCACCAATCATGTGACAACTTAACCTCCAAGTCATACTATGTGGCAAAATCAACAGCCAAGAACCTTAGCTTCATCCTAAAGCTAAAATGAACGTCCTTGATCACTTTGGACAGCTCACACCAAAGAATTATCCAGAAGACCTCAAGGGCACATTTGGGAATTCAGTTCTAGGGTTTATGAATAGTGTTAGCCAGGCATTTGCCTATAAAAGGAGACCTCAACATGTGAGAGTCCCTTTGTTCCAGATTTTAGCTTTTAATCTTTGTAATTCCTTTTTATGAAATAAAGTTTGAATTTCTTAAAATTTTGAGTTTTTAATCTGTTATTTATAAAAGTTTGGTGTTTGAGAAGCTAAAATCTGAGTTCCATTATATGTTTGAAGGTTTTTTAGGCAAGGTTTTAGTTGATAAAGCTTGGGTTTCAAAAATCAGAAAGTCCTTGTTTATTTGATCTCACCTTTGTGTTTGTTCATCTTAGCAGCATTGGAAGCTGGTACTTGTTTTGCTAGTACCTCAGCTCAAACAATCCAGGGCCTGGATGTAGGTCTTGGAGGTTTGCACCTTCTTCCCTTTTCATTTTCTCTTTAAGTTTCTGAATATTTGTGATTTTTGTGGATTTGTGCTTGAATCTGTGTTATTGTGGTTGTTTATTGTTGATTTGGCTTTGTTTGATGTTAATGAGGTGTTACTGATCTGATTTGTGGGTTGAATCTTCATGATCCTTTGAAAATTTGTGAAATCAAGTTTTTAAGGGGTGTTTGGGATTACTGCATAAGTTGGATTTGAGGTTTGTTAAGTGCTTGTGTGTTGTATGCAAGTATTGGTATCTGTTATTTGGGAGCATATGTTCATCTGTTTGCAGGTTTTGTGGCTTTGAACACATTGATTCATAGATTGGCTATAAAATCTTCATAACTTGGTAAAATTGGCTAGGATTTTGAGGACACCTAGATCTAAGCATAGGTTAAGGGTAACAAGTGCTAAATCATAGCTAATCACACCAGGGTAGAAGGATTTGAGGCTTGAAATTGGATCAAGTGTCAAGTATATCAGCAAACTGTTTCTGCATATTGTTCTTTGTTCATCAGTAACTTTTTGTGCTTTGATCTTGCTATTTACTTTGATTCAGTGTTTGATTCTTGTTGCTTTGTGTTTATTGTTAGTTTATATAGCTTGTGTATGCATCTGGTTAAGTTTGGTTGGTTTGTTTTGCTGAAATATTCTTATTAAGTGCTAAACTGCTTATTTGCATACCTGGAGCATATCTGTGGACTGTTTGGCTTATTGTGGCTTATTGTGTGGATCATTTTGTGATTTTATTGTTGCTATTGACTCCTTGTGGTTCACTGATCACAAGGGTACCTTTGTTTCCAATTGAATCAAACCAGAACTCTCAAATAAGCTTGGTCAATTAGTCAAAGCAGTGGGAACTCCTTTCCCCTGCTGGTTGCCACTGCTAGTGCAATTTTGGTGTCAGCTTATCAATAAGCTATAATAGCTTATTTTAACCAGCAACAACTTTGTTTTTGTAATAGGTGCTCATATTTTGACCCATTTGTTCATCCTGGAGCATTTGGGTGGTTGACTTTTAGGTTTGACTAGAAAACCAAGTCCTTTGACTTTTACATAAGTTCATTTATGCTTATTCTGGCTTATTTCTTGTGCTTATTGGATTTTTGTTGATTGATATTGCTTATTGAGTCCATTTGAAAGCTTTTGCAAGTTAAATCTGCTTCTGAGGTTCAGTATTTCTCAAAAACGACTATTTTGTCGTTTTGTGAATTTTTACTTTTCTATTTTCTGGCTTATTGAGTGAGCTTATTGAAAATTTCTTTTGACAGATCTCTTAAGCATCCAAAAAGAGGGTTGTGTGTCAAATTAGAGCTTATGGCATTAGCTTATGGCTTAATGGGCTGAAAAGCCCAATAAGAATAAGCTTTGTGTTCAATAAGCTGTGATAAGCACATTTTCGGCTTTTGGGCCTTTAGAGTTTTGTTCTTAGAATTAAATTTTAAGTCAGATAGGGCTTTTCCAAGTCAATTGGGCCAAGTTTGACTTTTTGGGCCCAAAAGCCCATTTGTGTTGACTGAATTTGGATTTGGCCCATTTGAGGGCCCATTAGGGGTATTTTGGTAATTCCACTTTCATTTTCTGATTATTTAGGTTAAAATAAACTAGTTTGCAAGTTTTTAGAATTTTTATAATTTTTGGATTTTTAATATTATTTTATTATTATTTTTAAAATTTCACTTTTTCCAACTTTTTATATTTTTCTTAGGTTAAATACATTAAAATAGGAATTTAGCAACTTTTAGAATAATTTTATCACTTATAGATTAATTTTTATAATTATTTTAAGTGTTAATAGTTTTTAAATCATTTTAAATAGTTTTTTTAGTTTTAAAATTTCTAAAAATAGTTTTTAATCTTTTTAGGTCATTTTAGAGGTTTATCAATTGAAAAATCTTTATTTGGGCTTTTTGATAATTTATTTGATTTTTAGGGCTTTAATTAGCATTTAAAAATTGAATATTTAATTATTTAAAAGGATTGAAAAAGTTTTGATCATTGGTAAACTCTTAGTTCATTATTTTTTATTTTTGGTGAATTTTTGGTAATTTTTAGAATTTATTTTTATTTTTGTGGTTTTTAAGCTTCTACGTTTTAACTTTCTAATAGTGATTTTGTGTTAATTTTTATTTTTACGTCTTCGTCATTTTCTCTTCTAATCCCCTTCTAAACCAAATATTAATCTCAAATCTTGTACATCTTAGTCACACACATATACCTCCTTGGGAAACGAACTTTCATAAATGGGTCATTAGTGTTGATTTTCCTAAATCATCACTCGATACTTTCCCTATTTACGCTCTTTTCCTAAAGAGTAGTAAAACTCTACAATCAAGGATCTTGGTAAGGAGTAACCTACAACAACAAGAAAAAAATATATGCAAAAGTTAGTGTCTTAAGGGGACCCAAACCTTTTCAGGTTTGAGCCTGCCTTGTGGATCTTTAGTATATAGCCAAGAAGATTGATGAGATCCATCGTTGTTCTTAGGTTGCCTATTCATCATATTGGTGTTATTGTTTGACCAAGAACAACCTGCTGAGGGCTTAACAGCAGTTCCCAAATTTCCCAACCCAAAATACATGTGGTCTAAATTAAATGCATAATTTGGATTAAAAGTATGAAAATAGTTGCTGGTTGGTCTATTTGGTAGTAATCCAGTGTTTCTCCAATGATCAGAAGCTAATGGAGAGGTCCTTCTAGAAGAAGAAAAAGATTGAGCACATGGGTTTAGTCTTCTAGAAGAATATGGAACAACTCCTGGTGGACCAGGAGTAGGAAATGCTTGATATACAGAAGAATGTTTGTCATAAAAATCACAATCTTTAATCAAATGAAATTCACTCCCACAAACAAAACATGTTTTAAATGACCTTTTATTAGAATAACATTGTTTCATACTGCTAGCTTTATTACACACAATTCTAGGAGAAACATTCTTCCTAAGACTCAATAAATCAGGACTAGACACATATGAAGTGAAAGCAACTCTCTCTTCACTCTTCCTAGCACTAGTAGCAGCATGGTCATTTGACTTGGAGCTTGCAGGTCTCGACTCTTCACTTGAACCACATGATGCAGAGTCACTGGCTTTGTCACTGAAAGTACACGAGACAAAGTCATTAGTATTAGTAGAACTTTTTGGGGACTCATGCATCTGTGATCCATCCAAGTCATTATGCCTAGTATTGGGCATGAAAGTTCCTGTAAGAGGTGGAGGGACATCGTGCATTTCTGCTGCTGGTTTAAACCTATTGTAGCTAGGTGTTCCCTCTTCCTCCTTGTCAGGATCAAAGACACTTGAAAAAGATAAATCAAACACATCTTCTGAATCAGTATATTTATCAAATCCTAACCCTCTTTTAGTCCTACCAGACATACTACTATCAATTAATTTTGAAAGATTCTTAGGTGCCTTTTGCCATTTTTCAAATCTTAAAAGTGTAGCATCTAATTTTTCCTTCATGTCTTGTTTATCTTTGATACTGTTATTGATGTAGGTTTTTCGTACACGTTTTAGGAAAAACGCGTATGAGTGGCAAGTATTAAATCTTACGCTTTAGGAAAAACGTAAAACCGAATAAATGCAGGTTCGTTCTCGAAGGAGGTGTGTGGATTAATGTGCCAATTATATAAAATCAAAGTTTGGATTAGTGACGTTTTTGGTTTAAAGAGAAAAATTAAAGACGAGCTACGACTACGATTAAACTACGACGTTGACGTAAAACGATGACGTAATTACGAAAAACGCGACGAAATTAAAAATTAAACCTAAAAATTAATTAAAAATTAAAACTAAGTCTAAAATAATATAAATAAGAATAAAAATCCAACAAATATATTTTAAAACCTTTTATTAATTAAATATTCAATTTTAAATGCTAATTAAAGCCCTAAAATTAAATATAATTAACAAAATGCCCAAAATATTAATTTATTGAACTAATAACTAACTTATATTATTTAAAGACTAAAAAGTATTTTTCCTAAATTTTCAAAACTATTTTTCTATTTTTAAAACACTAAAAACTATTTTTAGATTAAAATAATCATAAAAAATAATAAAATAATGCCAAAATTAATTTAACAATTTTAAAAATCTTAAATTACACTAATGAATAGTAGAAAATTGAAAAAAATTGAAAAATGTAAAAATTTGCACTAAAAGACAAAACAGTTTAATAATAAAACCCTAATTATACTAAATTAATTAATAAAAATGATTAAAAAGTGAACAGTGAAATATTTTCAAACTAAAAATCTTAAATTAATTTTCTAAATCTAAGAAAAATTTTAAAACTAAAAAATACTGAATTTTACCACTAAAAGACAAAAACAGGAAGTTTAAAAGTAATTAAAAATAACAATTAAACCTAAAAAATACTAAATAAACAGTAACTGTAAAATAAATTATACTGAAAAATCAGAAATTAAAAAAGAAAAATAATGGAAAAAGAATCAAAGTCTAAAACCTATTTTTGTTCACTAAAGACAAAAAAACAAAATTGTGATAGTGACACTTGGAGTGTTTCTGTCTTTTAGCTAAGCAGGGGGAACTAAACAACTAGCAGGGGAAACTTTTTCCTACTGCTTATGCAGAAAAACATGTCTTGTGGGTTTTTGATTTCTAGCTTGCTTGTTTTTAAGTTTTGATGGGAAACAAAGGCACCCCCACACTCATGGAAGTGTGGGGAGTCAGTTTAAACTGTAAAACACACAAGCACAATACAAATATCACACAAACAATAGCCAAATAAAACCTGATATGACTTAGCAAGGTGTCTGATGAACAGTACTGGTTTACTTGACACTAGGACGAATTTTAAATGCCCAAAACTTGTATACAAGCTACCCAAATGATTAGAGAACTAATTGATATCCTAGATTACACTAATATCTAACATTCTTGCAAAACTTGAAAGCAAAAATTACCTAAAACTGGCAGAAAAGTAACCTACTGTTTTTGAGCTATAAAAACCAAATTTTAACACATGCAATTTCTATAAAACCTAACAAAATGGATTCCGCTAGCTGATAAAACATAAGACTACAAAACCAAGTGTGTTTAGATTGTTTGAAAGCCAAAAGCTGTCACAATTCTTGCCTTAAACCCTATTCCCAAACACACCCTTATATTCTGAAATCTAAAATTAACAAAGAAATTGCTTGCAAACTCAACTTAAACTGATTAATCCTTACTTAAACAAGCACATAAGACATACACAATCATGTATGGACAGATAAACTAGCATACAACCACTTATCACACAAATCTCATACAATCACATAAACACTTCAAGAAGCTACAAATTTCACAAATAGGGTTCAAGCATGGGATACCTGGGCTGATGCCATCTATTTGGGTTGTTAAAAGCTTATGAGGGTTTCTGAAAGTGTAGAGAGTCCCTGTTGGGGTTCAACAGCTGAACCAGGGAGAACAATATCTTCAAGGGTAAAAAAAATGAAATGAAATGATTGTGATGAGAAGGATGAGAGTACTTAGTCTTCTTGCCTGCACAACACCACAAAACCCACAAACACACTTCAAGTAGGCAATAGGCCACAAGCTGCAAGCTTGTGGCTTATGCTACAGTAACTGGTTAGCAAAATAAAACACTTGAAAATGATTTTTCTTGAAATCCTTATAAAACCACCACTCTGAAAATCTTTGATAACACTTAAACAAAACCTTGGATTAAATCTTTTTAGTTCCACTTTCACTTCCCCAAAAGATTTATCCAAGCTTTTAAAACACTTTCTCAAAAAAAAAACTTAAAACTGAATTTCTAAAAACGTGTTTAAAAAATAAGAACTTGGAGACTTTTTAAACTAGCTTGCACTTTAAACTAGAAAATAGATAAAAGGAACTCAGTAATATGCAATATTAAAAACATTTCATTTTCATTAATAAGTTTTGAAAATTACATAAAAACTGGAACAAAAGGGGTTGCTACATACCAGCACCTCCTTTTATAGGCTACTAAAGACTATTCTAGAAAACTGAATAAAAAATACTTTTGCTAAACCCTAATCTTGGAAATTCCAGAAAAGCCCCTTGAAAATTCAAACTTTGAAGATGGTCAAATCATTCCCATGTGATGAGACACCTAGCTAGATGATCTTGAACGTTCACTTGGTCCTTTGGGACCAAGGAATGCGACTTGGAGCGTTGGATGACTGAAAGATGCTAAAGTTGCCATTTTAGTTGAAGCAGGGGGACAACGTGGGGTCCAAGGAGTGAGTGGGTGAGTTTTTGAAGATGTGGGTTTTGGTTTACTCACCATCAATCATCATTTTGGAAGAAGTTAACCCATAACCCTTTGATTTGGGTGTAATTAGGTTTTAGGGTTCAAAGGATTAAGGGAGGATGAACAGGTTTGTTAAATCCTGTTTTGGGTTAAACTTATTTAAAAAACGTGTTTCCCACTAAATTAGTTAGTTTAATTTAGGTTTAAATAAACCTGTGGGTGGAATGAGGACGTGGAAGGAGGGGAAGGTGTGATTGGTGGATGGGAGTGTAATGGGTGACGTGTCAAGTTGTGAGAGGTGGAAGGGAGTTTTGTTGTCTGGGCAGTATAGCCCCCCAAGTTTCAACATGTCTTCAAGTTGTATTAAAACGGCAAACACTTTTTCCTTTGTAAAAACTTTGATATACTTGTCAAATTTGGCACCAAGGTTTTTCAAAGCTTTTATCAAGGATTAATTTTGCATATCTTGCATTCTTCAAGGACTTATCATGTATAATCTTCAAACATGGAGGACATTTCTTGCCAATAATGATTTCTCCAAGGTCTTTTCTTGCCAAATCTTCAAAAATGAGGGACCAGAGTTGTCAAATCTTCAAACTTCAAGGACTTTAAAGAAAATTCATGATTCGGGTCCGGTTCTTTGTGCGGCTTCGTTTCCCGTGTTCGTTTTTGCTTGATTCTTGTAGTCTTTTGGTGAATTCACGATATCCGTACCTGAAATACACAATGAACAAACACAGGCATATTTTTGGGTATTTTGATGATATTTAAGCGTTTTAAACCCAATTTGGACGATAAGACTATGTATTAATACAGTCTCATCACTCCCCCATACTAAACCATTGTCGTGTCCCCACGCAATGCTAGAATTAAGTATCGTAGCACTTCCAAAATTCATTTTATGATGACATTTATTGAAAACTTAAACTTAAATAAACTACTACATGTGTTTTAGACATAATGTATTGTTTTCATCACGACCAAGTGACTTTTGGGATCATAGAACAAGAACACGTGAATGCTTCGTTAGAAATAATTTCGTCGTCCTCGATTTTCACCCAATTCCATGCTAAGCGTGTAACGAGATCATTGTTATTATAAGTTAGCAACACAATCATATCTCATGAGTGTTAATTACGAACCTAAACTCCCTTATTCCTACTTGGTATCTCTTATATTTTATTATGTCTTAATGATCACGAGGATACATCATTGACTTATGCGTGAATAGAGATTAAGTCTAAAAATAGAAACTTAACGGTGTAACCAAAATCATTAAATTAATAATTCACCCCAATAGACAACGATGTCAAAAAATTAAGTCAACAAGAAGGATCGATAAACACGGTTTTATAACGGTTTTGAACATGAGACTTATTACCAAGACTTTTATACGCCCCCTAACGGAAGGGCCTTATTATCTTTGGTTTACCTCCATCTTTTATTCAACTTCGCCATGAAGCTTTTATTATGACTTCGGTCTTGCCTTGCCTTTTATTATCCGCCTCATCGGTGGTTTTATTAGCCAAAGACGTATATCCTCACGCTAAGGCGAATTTTGGATCTTTAAAGCTTCGAAGATTAAGGCTTGATTCACTTTCAATTTGGGCATAGATTTTTCGGCCTTGTGAGCTTCAAATTTTTGCTTAATTTAGGTGAGCACTTGAAATCTTATTATTAGGTGAAGCTTTCGATTATTCGGGTGCCAATACTTCAAAACCGTGACGCTGGCGATACCTTAATGTATTCCCAATTTAATTACATGTAAGCTACTAAAACAAATTAGAAACCAACAATAGTGACTAAACCGCTAAATCAATATTTATTAACAATTTATTATGCAAAAGCGTTGGGAGAATAAGCTAATAATTACTACACATAAGATCGTGACGATTACGAGACTTATAAATAACTCTATCATTTCTCGTCCTCATTTAAGAGACTTAGCCTAAAAAGTTAAGGAATCGAAGCTAAGTGCTCAACACGCACGGTCGAGTCAAAAATTACTCTCATTCTCACCATCGGAAAACCTACATTCGTGTCTTAAACACTTATGAAAAGCAAGAAAATTTTTAAAATTTGGCCATTTTTAGCCTTATTTTGCAACAAAATGATAGCAAAAAGATGAATATTGGATAGCGTGGTGACGTAAGCAAGGTGAAGTATCTACTCACCCCCCCCATGTTAAAACTAAACATTGTCCTCAATGTTTCGAGTCTAGGGGTGTAAACACCCCCATACTAGAGACGAAGTCGAATGCTTAATCTCGAGCATGGAAAGGGTAAAACGAATAACCTAAAATCCGTTTATGAATTATGCTAATAAGATAACCGTTAGAACATAAAAGGATATCATCGGATATCGGAATCTCCAAAGGCAACGATCGAAGCTCGAGTGATCCGTAAAACGAACACGAGAGGCTTCAATGATGACGATGAACCTAATGAATCACAATCACAAACAACCACGGAACAAAGGTTGGAAGAGCACAAGTCCCCTCGTTACATTAAACTAAGAAAGCGATAATATTTACAAGGATAAGCATGAGAATCCCCCACGAGGCACCTTGTTTTTGATAACCGAGTCAAAAGCTCGACTCGAATCCCCATAAATGTGATCATTTAGGTATAATCTTGGTATGGTCATTTTTGGTGGGACTTACATGATAAACAAGGCCCAAAAGTACATGGAGTACTTTAAAAACCCGATATACGTATACCGGGGTCAAAGATAGCGTCCTCGTTTTCGGATGAAAGACGAAACAACGCTACTTCAACACAAACCCCAATGGGGTAGAAGAAAAGAGATGAGAAGTAGAAAGGTGGGGCAATGGGTAAGTCAACAACATGAGCTACTCGAGGTAGAATCACACCAAGCAAATAGATACGATTTCCATTTATTGCATCGATGGAAGACCGAGATTTCCCTTTACAAGCAATTCCGGGATCGTAAATCTCGTCCTCGGTGGAGAAATGGGAGGGAACATTTGGGGCTTCCCCCACACTAAAACCACACACACCATCGTCAAAAGGAGTAGACGAGGTGGTAGCACTCATAAAACGATGTGATGACGGAGTTAAACATGTAGAAAAATCTTTTAAAACATTTTTAAAATCTTTTCCTTTTTCATCGTTTAAAAACTCTTTATGAAAACCCGATTGAATAATGTCGAAAATATTTGGCGTGTCAAATTGAAAATTAGTCGCGCTAAAAATCCTCACATTTAAGTCTTTGGTGGGAGGGGGTGGCGTATTATATAAGTTCTCAAAACGCTTGTCAATAAAGAACACCGCCCCCTCGGGGTCAACATACTCGTCATCCTCATGAACGTCGATCTCATCGATTTCTTCGTCAAATATAGGCTTGTCAAACCATGGTTTGTCATTCCCCTCCTTGAGTATCTTAGAAACTCTCTCGAAAAGATCACGATCAAGCTCGAAACCATCATTCTTTTGTGGGGATCGTTGATAAGTTAGATCCTCACGAATGTGGTAAACGTCATTCTCAAATGAGGAGTGTTTATAAGGTAACTCCTCGAGAATGGGATTTTTAGTGGTCACATGAGTTGGTTCGTCATCGAAAATAAGACGTTCCAACTCATTAAGTTCATCCTCGATTTTGGAAAGATCGACCTCACTCGTAGGTGGAAGTAAAGGCATAAGAGCTAGCTCTCGTTCAATGATTTCCTCAATCTCGGGATCAAACTCGTAATCATCGTACTTCACATGTTTCTTTTTAGGAGAATCAAAAATGGCATGTGGATTTCGAAGTACGTGATCAATCTCGGCAAAATCGCCATCGTCATCGTCAAAGAAAGAGTCGATGTGAGCACTCACAACCATGGACTTACAAGTCGAATGACTATGCTTAGGTGACTTTTCTAAGACGAGAGGATCGATGTCGATAAACCCTTTAGCCTCAACGGGTGTTGGGCTAGGCAAAGGAGGCACTTCGATGGAGTTAGAAGTTGAAGCCTCAAAGACGTGGTCCTTCGAAGGTGGTGAAGACGAGCCCATATTGGTCTTTGTCGTGATGGCACTAACGTCGCCCTTCGGAATTGGTGTTTCACTTGTTTCGCTAAAAACATCCCAAAGTGAGTTTTCATCCATAAATTTACACATACCCTTTTGAATTAGGTACACGTATTCTTTATCATTAAAATCATCATCTTTAAAACCGTTTTTCTTAATTCTTTCAAAACATGCATCAAGCTTCATTCTTTCCGCTAAAGAAAACATTTTGAAATCATTAGAATTTGAATCATTATGTTTTGAAACCTCGGTTTTTTCATTCTCATTAAACCCTTGGGATTTTCTAGCGAAAAAGTCTATTTCTCATCCCCATATCTCATAGTAAGTCTCCCCTCGTGAACGTCGATTACGGTTCGAGCCGTCGATAAGAATGGTCGGCCTAAAATAATGGGGCATTTAGGGTCACACTCGTAATCGGATATAACGAAATCCGCGGGAAAAACAAACTTTCCAATCCTAACATAAACATCCTCGGCTATTCCAATTGGTATAAGTGGAGTACAATTTGCAAGCTCGATTGTCATGTTTGTGGGGGTAAGTGAAGGCAATCTCATCAATTTCCAAAGAGAATGAGGCATGAGATTGATGCTAGCACCTAAATCGGCAAGGGCTAAACATCCCTCAATCTCGGAAAAATCACAAGGTAGTAGAAATTGGCCCGGATCCTTTTCCTTTCTCGGCATACGCCTTTTGGTTTTTTTAAGAAGGATCGATGCACAAGTTTCTTCAAGGGTTACTTTGGTAAGGTCGACAAAGCTCTCTTTTTGAACCGTGGATGGAATTTGAGGTACACGAGGGTGTGCACTCTTTTCCTTGGTCGCCACGTTCACCCCATCGATTTTAGAACAAGAAGACGTCTTAGAAGTCGAGGGTTGAGAAGCATAAACAACTCGAAATCCTTCAAGGTTAGGGGTAATCACACGACCTTTCTCACGAGACGAGGCGGATTTACATTGTTCCTTCGGATTTGCTACGGTGTCACTAGGTAACGAACTCGATGACGCACCCGAGGACTTGTTCATTATGGCCGAAAACATCTTTTTTATGTCAATTTGCCCTTGCTCAATCTTCTTGTTTTGCAATTTCAATGTATTAGAAAAGTCATTTTTCAAAGTACCAATTTCTCCCTCTAATCGTCTCATATTAGCCTCATTCATTTTCATGTAATTTTGAAAATCGTTTGACGAACTATTTTGATTTGAATTAAAGTTCCCTTGGTTTTGATTGTTTCTTTGAAAATTTCCTTGATTACCACTTGAAAAATTGTTTCCTTGATTGTTATCTCGATTTTGCCAAGTTATATTACGACCTTGATTATAACCTCCTTGATTTTGATTCGAAAAATTTCCTTGTTGATTGTTTCCATGAAAATTGTTTCGATTTTGAAAATTGTTGCCATGGTTATAATTGCCTTGTTGTGATGGACCCGCGTTATTTTGATTTGAAAAATTGTTGTTTCCATTTAACGCACTCACATTCGACGTTTGGCCATCCGTAGCCTCACACTCGTAATAATTATAAGGTCCACCACAAAACGTACACGAAACCTCAACCGCTTTCACCGTAGCGGGAGCGTCTTTCTTTTGCATCTCAACGAGAAAAGACGTGAACACATTCGTCAACTTGTCGACTTTCGCATCAACTCTCTCAATGTCGCGATTAGAATTACTAACATTGGCGACATTGGCAACACTCGGTGCGTTGCGGAGTTGGTAAACCTTGGATCGGTTCTCGATAATTATCAATGCATCTTTCGGAGTCTTACACAAAAAGTTGCCACCGGCGGCGGAATTCAACGAGTCTTGTTCGTGAAAATTGAGACCGTTGTAAAACGTATCGATTTGGTGCAACTCGGAAAAACCATGGTGAGGACATTGCCTAAGCAATTCCTTAAAACGATCCCACGCGTCTCTAAAAGATTCATGCGGTTTTTGCTCAAATTTCGTAATTTCGTTCTTGAAAAACGTCGTCTTAGATGGTGGGAAAAAATAATTAACGAACTTGGAGACGAGATCCTTCCACGTAACTATCGAATTAGGTGGCTCTTTCTCGTACCAATCCTTGGCGGCACCATCGAGCGAGTACGGAAAAAGCATAAGCTTGACGACATCGGTGTCGACATTCTTAAACTTGCTCGTGGCTAAAAGACGATCAAAATTCCGAATATGGTCGTGAGGATTATCGGCTTCACGACCTCGAAACTTTGTAGCTTGGATCAACGAAAGCATTCCGCTCTTGATCTCAAAATTCTCCGCTTCGATAGCGGGAATTACGATCGCGTCTCCATAACCCTCGGTGGGCGCTTGGAGCAATTCCATCATAGAACGATTGTCGGCCATCTCCTCTACGGTTTCTTCAACAACGATATTAGGAACGTCGGTTTCTAATTCTCGTCTACGTCGTCGATTCCTTCGATTACGATTGCGTCGATTCGAAGCTTCGCTAGAATTGGAATAATCCTTCGATCGAGTGCGCATGCACTAAGCGTAGAATGGGGGGTAGCAAAGAAGATTCTTTTTGTGGTTTTTCGATTTTTCAATTTTTTTTGGTTTTTGATTGGTTTTTTAATTTTTTGGATTTTTGTTGTATTACGTAGACACAAATCTACAAATCTCTCCTCGAATCGACTTTCTCGATTAAAGGAGCCTCAAGGAATGAAAACGATCACGTGGAGTGAACGTTCTCGATGACTTTAGAACGTTGGTGGAACACCAAAACGTTCAAGAGGGTTTAATCTTGAAAACACAAGCAAATATAATATACGTAGATAATACTTGGGCGGCAAACCCTCGATTAGCCCTCTTTCTCAAAACACGCACAAGCAAGCGGAGGAAACGAGGCGGCGCGAAGCACTTAAGAGCCTTTTTCCTTTAGGTCGTGAAATACAACCGCCTTATATCCACCTTATAGTTTGTGTTAATTGAAATTAAGCCTCACGAAAGTATTTATCTATTTTGCCTTTAAACTTTTGCTTTAGATTCGAATACAATGATCGAGTGATGAAATCCCGAATCAAGGTTGCGTTTTCACGCTTTTGGAGTACTTGTATATTTATTGTTCTTACGTAGTGCAATATAGTAATAATATATTCACAATAAAAACGAAAACCAATATATCTACAATATAGTAAAGATTGATTTGTGTGTTTAGTTTAGGAAAACTAAACACGATTTATTTGGATACTATAATATAATAGATAAAAATAACAAAAATGAGTATGTACGATATTTACGCTTTCCAAAAATTGAAAAGCAAAAACGCACTACTCACACAAATACGATACTAATAATAATGGCACACTAAACACCTCCCCGGCAGCGACGCCAAAATTTGATGTAGGTTTTTCGTACACGTTTTAGGAAAAACGCGTATGAGTGGCAAGTATTAAATCTTACGCTTTAGGAAAAACGTAAAACCGAATAAATGCGGGTTCTTTCTCGAAGGATGTGTGTGGATTAATGTGCCAATTATATAAAATCAAAGTTTGGATTAGTGACGTTTTTGGTTTAAAGAGAAAAATTAAAGACGAGCTACGACTACGATTAAACTACGACGTTGACGTAAAACGATGACGTAATTACGAAAAACGCGACGAAATTAAAAATTAAACCTAAAAATTAATTAAAAATTAAAACTAAGTCTAGAATAATATAAATAAGAATAAAAATCCAACAAATATATTTTAAAACATTTTATTAATTAAATATTCAATTTTAAATGCTAATTAAAGCCCTAAAATTAAATATAATTAACAAAATGCCCAAAATATTAATTTATTGAACTAATAACTAGCTTATATTATTTAAAGACTAAAAAGTATTTTTCCCAAATTTTCAAAACTATTTTTCTATTTTTAAAACACTAAAAACTATTTTTAGACTAAAATAATCATAAAAAATAATAAAATAATGCCAAAATTAATTTAACAATTTTAAAAATCTTAAATTACACTAATGAATAGTATAAAATTGAAAAAAATTGAAAAATGTAAAAATTTGCACTAAAAGACAAAACAGTTTAATAATAAAACCCTAATTATACTAAATTAATTAATAAAAATGATTAAAAAGTGAACAGTGAAATATTTTCAAACTAAAAATCTTAAATTAATTTTCTAAATCTAAGAAAAATTTTAAAACTAAAAAATACTAAATTTTACCACTAAAAGACAAAAACAGGAAGTTTAAAAGTAATTAAAATAACAATTAAACCTAAAAAATACTAAATGAACAGTAACTGTAAAATAAATTATACTGAAAAATCAGAAATTAAAAAAGAAAAATAATGGAAAAAGAATCAAAGTCTAAAACCTATTTTTGTTCACTAAAGACAAAAAAAAAACAAAACTGTGATAGTGACACTTGGAGTGTTTCTGTCTTTTAGCTAAGCAGGGGGAACTAAACAACTACCAGGGGAAACTTTTTCCCACTGCTTATGCAGAAAAACATGTCTGGTGGGTTTTTGATTTCTAGCTTGCTTGTTTTTTAGTTTTGATGGGAAACAAAGGCACCCCCACACTCATGGAAGTGTGGGGAGTCAGTTTAAACTGTAAAACACACAAGCACAGTACAAATATCACACAAACAATAGCCAAATAGTTCCTGATATGACTTAGCAAGGTGTCTGATGAACAGTACTGGTTTACTTGACACTAGGACGAATTTTAAATGCCCAAAACTTGTATACAAGCTACCCAAATGATTAGAGAACTAATTGATATCCTAGATTACACTAATATCTAACATTCTTGCAAAACTTGAAAGCAAAAATTACCTAAAACTGGCAGAAAAGTAACCTACTGTTTTTGAGCTATAAAAACCAAATTTTAACACATGCAATTTCTATAAAACCTAACAAAATGGATTCCACTAGCTGATAAAACATAAGACTACAAAACCAAGTGTGTTTAGATTGTTTGAAAGCCAAAAGCTGTCACAATTCTTGCCTTAAACCCTATTCCCAAACACACCCTTATATTCTGAAATCTAAAATTAACAAAGAAATTGCTTGCAAACTCAACTTAAACTGATTAATCTTTACTTAAACATGCACATAAGACATATACAATCATGTATGGACAGATAAACTAGCATACAACCACTTATCACACAAATCTCATACAATCACATAAACACTTCAAGAAGCTACAAATTTCACAAATAGGGTTCAAGCATGGGATACCTGGGCTGATGCCATCTATTTGGGTTGTTAAAAGCTTATGAGGGTTTCTGAAAGTGTAGAGAGTCCCTGTTAGGGTTCAACAGCTGAACCAGGGAGAACATTATCTTCAAGGGTAAAAAAAAATGAAATGAAATGATTGTGATGAGAAGGATGAGAGTACTTAGTCTTCTTGCCTGCACAACACCACAAAACCCACAAACACACTTCAAGTAGGCAATAGGCCACAAGCTGCAAGCTTGTGGCTTATGCTACAGTAACTGGTTAGCAAAATAACACTTGAAAATGATTTTTCTTGAAATCCTTATGAAACCACCACTCTGAAAATCTTTGATAACACTTAAACAAAACCTTGGATTAAATCTTTTTAGTTCCACTTTCACTTCCCCAAAAGATTTATCCAAGCTTTTAAAACACTTTCTCAAAAAAAAAACTTAAAACTGAATTTCTGAAAACGTGTTTAAAAACTAAGAACTTTGAGACTTTTTAAACTAGCTTGCACTTTAAACTAGAAAACAGATAAAAGGAACTCAGTAATATGCAATATTAAAAACATTTCATTTTCATTAATAAGTTTTGAAAATTACATAAAAACTGGAACAAAAGGGGTTGCTACATACCAGCACCTCCTTTTATAGGCTACTAAAGACTATTCTAGAAAACTGAATAAAAAATACTTTTGCTAAACCCTAATCTTGGAAATTCCAGAAAAGCCCCTTGAAAAATCAAACTTTGAAGATGGTCAAATCATTCCCATGTGATGAGACAGCTAGCTAGATGATCTTGAACGTTCACTTGGTCCTTTGGGACCAAGGAATGCGACTTGGAGCGTTGGATGACTGAAAGATGCTAAAGTTGCCATTTTAGTTGAAGCAGGGGGACAACGTGGGGTCCAAGGAGTGAGTGGGTGAGTTTTTGAAGATGTGGGTTTTGGTTTACTCACCATCAATCATCATTCTGGAAGAAGTTAACCCATAACCCTTTGATTTGGGTGTAATTAGGTTTTAGGGTTCAAAGGATTAAGGGAGGATGAACAGGTGTGTTAAATCCTGTTTTGGGTTAAACTTATTTAAAAAACGTGTTTCCCACTAAATTAGTTAGTTTAATTTAGGTTTAAAAAAACCTGTGCGTGGAATGAGGACGTGGAAGGAGGGGAAGGTGTGATTGGTGGATGGGAGTGTAATGGGTGACGTGTCAAGTTGTGAGAGGTGGAAGGGAGTTTTGTTGTCTGGGCAGTATAGCCCCCCCAAGTTTCAACATGTCTTCAAGTTTTATTAAAACGGCCAAACACTTTTTCCTTTGTAAAAACTTTGATATACTTGTCAAATTTGGCACCAAGGTTTTTCAAAGCTTTTATCAAGGATTAATTTTGCATATCTTGCATTCTTCAAGGACTTATCATGTATAATCTTCAAACATGGAGGACATTTCTTGCCAATAATGATTTCTCCAAGGTCTTTTCTTGCCAAATCTTCAAAAATGAGGGACCAAAGTTGTCAAATCTTCAAACTTCAAGGACTTCAAAAAAAATTCATGATTCGGGTCCGGTTCTTTGTGCGGCTTCGTTTCCCGTGTTCGTTTTTGCTTGATTCTTGTAATCTTTTGGTGAATTCACGATATCCGTACCTGAAATACACAATGAACAAACACAGGCATATTTTTGGGTATTTTGATGATACTTTAAGCGTTTTAAACCCAATTTGGACGATGAGACTATGTATAAATACAGTCTCATCAGTTATCTTTTACCTTTTCAGTGTATTTAAGCATATTTGTTGTGTTTTCTAAATCAATGTTCAGAATCCTAATTTTATCCTCGTACTCTCGTTGAGTATCTTGAAGCCACCTCTTTTGTTGTTCCAATGTTTTTAAAGAAGCCTTATATGCTTGAACCTCTAAAAAATACTTATCATTCTGATCATTTAAGTCATTATATTGAGACAACAATTCTGAATATTTATCATGACAACCAAGAGGACAATGTTGTACCTGAGGTGAAATGCCCATAAGGGCAAACTCTT
Organism: Glebionis coronaria; assembly: GCA_025667525.1. Lineage (NCBI taxonomy): Eukaryota > Viridiplantae > Streptophyta > Magnoliopsida > Asterales > Asteraceae > Glebionis > Glebionis coronaria. Next base: position 294,541 of record JANFOE010000030.1, read on the forward strand.
CTGCTTCCTCGGCATCAGACAGATTCCCATCAATCATTGCAAACACGTCAGTAGAAGGTTCAGCTGTTTCCAGGGTAGCATTCTGATGATCATTCCAGTTGACCATAGAGTCAACAGACACCAACGCCTTATTGTCATCCTTTACCTCCTGAATCTTGAAAGCTGAATATCTGCTCTTCTCCTGGTCATGCTTGCTAGGGCATTCCCTTGCAAAGTGACCTTGCTGCTGGAAATTATAGCATCTAACCTTGCTTCTATCAAACCTTGCTGGCTCTCTTGGGTTATAATTAAATTTTCGACTGGCTTTCTTCTCAAACTTGTGAACCATAAGAGTGAGCATGGCCATCTGCCATTTGATATCCATTTCATCCAGGTCAAGTTTATCAACCTGTTTGAAGTCATCAAAAGCAAGTTGTTGTTGAGCATCAACGTTAGCAACAAAAGAGTGAAGAACAGCTTCTATCATGCTACCAGACTTGGCTTTTGGTTCAGGAGTAGACGTATGCTGAAAAGTATGCTGAGAAGACACAGTATTGCTTGGGCTACTAGCATAAGACATGGGACTAGATCCCAAAGAACTCACAAAGGCAGAGTTAGCAAGAGTAGGAAAAGAATCACTTGAGTATCCCCTCACATGAGGCTCAAAGGTTTTGAGCTTATGAAACAAATCATCAAAATTAAGATAGTCAAGCCCACCTTTTGCTTTGAGAGAGATTACCACCTGATTCCATGAGTAGGGTAAGGCTCTAAGAAACCTTGCATTGATATCACCATTGTCAGGTTTTGACCGATGTTGATTCAACTGGCTCAGTATCTTTTGGAACCTGTCATACCCTTGATGGATACCTTCAGTTTCTGAGATCTTGAAGTCTGTGAATTCATCTCTCAGCATGGATCTTCGCATTTTCTTTGACTCCTCATTCCCACCAAACCTTGCTTTTATTCCATTTCAGATTTCTCTAGCATCGCATGATAAAAGTCACCCATGTGATCATCAGGAAGAGACTGAAGCAAAATAGTTTTTGCTTTGATCTCCTTCTGAACAGCTGTGATTTCTTCATGAGTTTTAGGGTCAAGAAAAATTAATACTTCCATTCTTGTCTCTTCCAGTCAACTTCCTGATGTTTCCATTCAGAATAATCTTCCGAAGGTCTTGATCAGTGTTGGTGATCCAACATTCCATCTTCATCGCCCAGCTATCATACTCGTCCTTTTTCAAAAGAGGAAACTTACCATTTGTGTTGGAAACCGTAGCAATGATCTGTTGAGGTTGCTGAGTTTTAGGGGTACTATCTTCTCCTGTTTGAGTAGAACTTGAGGCATACATAATTAAACAAAAATGTTAGTAATGAGAAAAATTGATTCTTCTTGTTACAGAGACTCTCCCAGGCTCTGATACCACTTGTTGGGTCCACTAGATGTGGATCTTGCAGCCTGTCAGGAACGGTGAACGACTTCTGTAATCACAAGTCTATTCACAGAGAGACTGTATACAAATCACACAGTATAAGTGTGGAATACAAATACTATGAATAAGAAGAATAGAATAACTATAACGACTTGATCCTTTTCTAAGGATTTCTTATATTAATAAGAACTGGAATTCTATTTGATGAAGGTGTGTATAACCCTTCTGCCTAAGGTTCCTTTTATACAACAAGGAAACCCTAATACATCATTAACCAAAATGTGTAAAACTGATATGCATATCCTTTCCTAACATATCTCATGCATATCCTAACAGAATAATATCTAAATAATAAAGTTTGACTTTCTATAAGACCAGGAGCACGGCTTGCTCCTACTACTACTATGACCAGGAGGAACTACATACCTCCTAGTCTACCTATTACAAATAACTATTCCAATGGTCCTAACATACTTCAACCAACTTCTCATAGCATGACATCTCGTTCCCACGACCAGTCAACTAACTTTACTTACTCCCTTATTCCCATAACCAATCTAAGTTTCAAAACTACACAAATCTTAATCATTCCTTCAACACAACCTTTAAACCAAAACACATATCTCCATTCTAATATCTAACCATAAGTAATACTACCCAACTCTATCCTCTCATCCTAATGTTCCCACAACCGCATAACTAAATCAACCATGACATGTAACAAAAGAATTCCAAACAATCGTGTCCCAAAATAAAACATAGGGTAAAACGAACCATAGCCAAAACAACTGAAAACAAAACAATGTAATTCGAAAGATCAATGGAGTTTGCCAACAACAAAACATTAAACTCATCACGATTAGTATTACCAAATTCCGATACCTTAGAAAATTTTAAACTCTCGTCCCAATTAGTTACTTCTCATAAGAACCAAAATTCAATACTACTAAAATTAATCATACTCATTTTTATCCATAAACTCATCTTTTATTATCATTGCTTTATCAAAGTTTTCAACTAGTTAGTATACTACAATCTTATTCTAACCAATATCTTGTTTACTCACATTAAACTTATTTCACTTGTTATTATGGAACCAATACATGTTTATAAAATACAGTGTTTTTTTATTCATTTTCTTCTATATTATTATTATTATTATTTTTTTTTTTTTTTTTTTTTTTTTTATCCGAAATTCCAATTTTATTAATCACACAAAATTGGAAGGGAGCCGCGAAACAAGCTGCGCGCCCACCCCTTTTTGAATACAAAAACTAAGCCTAGACATCAAAAAACCGCCACTCCTCGCGTCATTAGAATGACAACCAGCTAACCGCTTAAGACGCGAGAGAGTATCCATCGCCTCCTCCTCAAACTCCCCAAAGGTCGAGAAGGCGAATGGAATAGACGAGTAACCATGCTCAGCACAAATAGAAGAATACTTCCTCTTCTTCTTCTGAACAGCCGACCGCAAAGCACTCCCAGGAACCCACGAATCCAACCCCGTCCCTGCAAACGGAGAAACCCCTGTAACATCTAAACACGCATCTTTGCCCTGGGACCAATTGTGTAGTAATAAATCTGCTGGCCGAAGATCACGCCCACCATCAGAAACAAAACCCATATCATTACTATTATTATTATTATTATTATTATTATTATTATTATTATTATTATTATTTTATATAATCCATTTAGGCTGGTTATAACTAAACTATTACACCTTTACAAGGTGTGGTGTTATTATAATCATTACTATAATACAATCTCCGTTTTTACTCTTTCCGTCTAGTTAAATACTTCTAAAATTAAAATCAACTAAAAAACGATTATTGTAAAATTTCTTTACCCCTTTAAAATGTATTATCACATGTTACATAGAAAACTAATCCAATTATTTTCAAGACAAAATTTTTTTATAACTTATTACAACAAGCTAAAAAAAAATATTAAAGTCACGTTATCATACCATACACTTACAAATATTTTCAAAATTGATTTCCTATAATTAACCAGACTTATTTGCAAGAAAATTTAGTAGTTCTCATTAATTAAAATACATACCCGAATGAAGACACACATCAAAAGACTCAAAACGTCGTTGGAACTCCATCAAACTCCAGCACCATAAAACACGAGCAAACACAAGGTACGTTCAAGTTATAATAACTACTGAACGACCATATATCATAACTTAACACACACTAGTATATATACATCCGCATATATATACCTATTAAATCACCCAAAACATACTCGTTACCATACGTATCAGATCAATCAATCGCGTCATACACTCGTTTTTCCATACGAGTAATCACCATCTTACCACAAGGCATAAAACCCATCACTAAAAACCAGTCCATATCGTGTGACCCCATAATCGCACAACATGAGTATAACCCAAAACATGTAACACACTCAAAAATAGCCATATCGTAGGGAGCCGTTACATAAACCCATATATTATACCTATACTCAAAATCCACATCTCATCATATACAAGCATGTACTAACCCTCTTTCATGAAATAATACTTAGGAACCCCATTGAAGTTGTGGTACTTGTATAACTATGTTGGTCACCATACTTGTACAATTACCCTTTCCCCAATACACTCCCTCCTATGATGACACTTATCAGAATCAATACAACATATAGCACATAAATCCGTCTACTCACATAAGCTCATAACCACATAACCAATAAGGTCCAAACTCCATCTACTAACATAATATAGTCAAACTCTTAGGGTTAATATATCCATAGTCCAGCTAAAACATCATAAACAAAAACCAAAACGAGAACATAATCAGTTATAAGTCATGTCGCCCATAAGAGTGGAAACAACTTAAAATCCTTCCTATCCACCTACTCCTAGTAACTCGAATCACCACATGATTCTTAGGGAACATGACTTAAACATCAAAAGAAAAATACTATACATTAGGTACACAAAATAACTCATCAATTATTGTGAAAGTAATTCATATATCAAAATCAAAACATAAATTAACAGGTGACTAAGTATGGACAAATATAGTTCAACTCATACTAGTCAAAATTCACAAAAATAAAATTCAGGAAAATACAATCAAGACCATACACATAATCCTATGACGCCTATATGCAGGGATCCTTAAGCTATAGACTAGGCTAGGCAACCTAATTCTCTATAACCATTGGCTCTAATACCATTCTGTCACACCCCACCATGGCGGAATATGGGGCACGATGTATGGATATCATCACAACAACAGCGTGTCTATAGAGAGAACTATATGAATTAAAAATGTCATAAAAGGTGACACAAAAGTCATGACAATATCTCATCAATGCAGGAGTCTAGGTAAGTAGGTAATAGTCCTACCTCTTACCCAAGACAAACAAATAACACAAACAAATCAACATATAGGTTCATAGTATCACTTATTGAAACAAACAGAAAAATAAACTAAGAAGGAACGGGGATCTCCTTCTAAATGCATTCCTACGCGACTCCAATTCCTAGCCACATATGTTCTCACGCTTAACCACTTTAATACCTGAAAGAGACACTAAAACACGTCAACATAATGTTGGTGAGAGTCATAGGTTTAGACTCCAACCGAAAACAGATTAAAATAAGCTGTGAACCACCATAAACCACTAAACATATGGACAATGTGCTACAAATATGCATTAACAACTAACATTCAAGATCAATCATTCCAAACAAAATCCAAGGCTCCCAGCCTTACCAAACACCATGGTACCATAGGCGCCCATACACCTATGTACCAATCCTAAGGCCCCACCTTGTCATTATCCATTGGTCCCATAGATGCTCACACATCTATGTACCTCCCCAAGGCCCCGCCTTGTCAACATCCCCTTGGTACCAAGTCAAACCACAATAACTGAGACGGTACGTGTCCCCCGATCCAAATCATAAACACAATCAAGAATCACATAGCAATTAATCACATAAGTGTACACACAAGTCCATTACCAATCATAAAACATTCACATCATAAGTTATAAAACCAAACAGTGTCTCTTCCATCCCATCTGGAAGTCAAAATCATTAAAAGACATGGGACTATGAAACTCACCTGATTGAGCTTCTTCAATAGTCCGTGCACTAACAAAAAGCTAACAAACAAAAGCACACAATCAAAACATGAACCAAACACTAAGATGGCTCATAAACCTATGATGGACATCTAACCTTCTCCCATATATATACCTCATTTATATGCTCTAAGAATCTCATTACACCCCTCTATAAAGCCCTTAACTTAGTTTACTTCATAACCCGTCCCGTTAACATTTTACCCAAAACAGTCCCAGTTTTTAGGTCTCCAAACTATAAGCCAAATGCCCACCTAACCATACCCATGACCTTTGTAAAGGAAACCCTATGCCCTTACATATGTTAGCTAACTCCTCCCTTTTGACCCAACCTTAAAGCTACTGTTAAGGCCCCGATATATATATATATATATATATATATATATATATATATATATATATATATATATATATATATATATATATATATACTGTTAAGGCCCCGATATATATATATATATATATACTAGTTGCGTAACCCGCCCAACGGGCGGGTTCGGTTCATTTTTTTCTATAAAAATTTGTCGATTAGTTACCTTCTTAATTAAAAGCATAATGAACCTTTGATATTCTCTATCCGTGGCTCACCAGGTGTACGGCTGCGATTAACCAATCTTTTGAAAGAACGTTTAATTTTGTGTGGGTTTGGCGCGCGCATCCAACGGAATGAGTTTTGTTCAAAAATGTTTATTTAAAACAATGTTTTGCGTTCAGTGTACTATTATTTCTTTTTCTAGTCAATGTAAAACTACACTGGTTATTTGCAATGTTTTCAAACCTGGGTCAATTCGGCTGGATCAACCGGTTAACCCGGTTTCAACTGGAAAAACAAATCATATTAACCGGGTTTTACATTTTCGAAAACCGGTTAGACCCGTCGGGTTTGGGGTGACCCGGGTCAACCGGTTCTCGAGACACGGCCGGATATTTTATTTTTTTGTTTTTTTTAAATATGTAAATTTTACGTATTTGCGATAAAAATTTATTTTACGTTGTATATTGGTTTGTAAACAATTATATATCTTCGATATATATAATTTTTGTAATTATTAAAAATATGAAAAAAAATATTGATTATTTGAAGTCATAAACCTCATTTAAGTGATTTGATAAACACATGCTACAAAGATAACATACTACCGCAAATACATATATGATTCAAACTTGCTTGAATTAGCCATATAATACTTAACCTATTCAATAATGAAAAACATATTATCTTACTACTTTATAAAAGATTTATGCCTTTTTCTAAAATTAGAAGTCTTAAACTTTCAGCCTAAAACATTTCTATTTTTAGCCTAAAACATTTTAGCCTCTAATAATACGTAACAGACCAATTAAATATCTTTCTACAAAACTGATATGCACAGCTGCTGAGTCAAACATTTCTGTTATAACAGCTGCTGAGTCAAATAAAAAAGACATTCGTACATTTTATTTCCAATTTTCAAACTGTTATAATATCTTCCTACAAAACCCAAATAGTAGAAATATATACACTGATCATTCATACGTTCTTTTTTAAACCAAAGTTAATGCAAATACTGTTATGAAAGTCATAAAACTTAACATTTAAAAATTTAAGCGTTTTCATCAACAATTAATTTTGTTATGAAAGTTATAACTCCTTTCACTTAAACTCACATACAACAAAACGCCTAAATCATTAAAAAAATTTAATTCAGTTTTTCAATGTATATTATGACCTAAGGAATATAAATACTACGTACACACACAAAAAAGAAACATCAACTTCGCTTCAAATCATCCTCCCCTTCGCCTCATTTTCCCACAGCAACCTCCGAATTTTTATAACCATGTTATACTCCTTGTGCACTGGTCTTAGGCTAATTAAGTTGTTCGTCATAAATAATAACAGAAAAACATTTGTTCATCATAAATAATAGTCACCGGGTATCCGCCGCCGCATTGCGCGGGTACCTGGCTAGTACTTTATTATTTACGCACCCATCCAATAAGGAAAATGTATTAATATAACATCCGGATTATCTTGAGTAATTTATTCTTTATTAACTTTGTGTTCAAATTGAGTCTAAGAGCACACACGTATACTTCACAAACTGAAGATGACACCAACGGAAGATGACATCACAAACTGAATATTATTGTGCGCTTGATCTTCTTGTTCAAGTAGCATTTCATATGTATACTTCGAAAGTATTAAGGTTCCGTTAATAATGGCAAAAAATAAGAATCACATAATATTGAAATTTATAGTAAGTAATATAGACCATAATCTTTGTATCGTTGTATGAAGACATATCCACCTTATTAACATTATGACCTCCACTTCCACCTTATTTCACTTACTGAGTTTTACCTGATATATTTATTAGATAAAAAACTTATATCACATCACGAGCATCAGGATTCAATATCGTTCCTACCTTGTGTCCTTCAGTTGGTTATCTTGCTATACACACTTCAAAACGTGATGTGAAAAAACACATAACTTGATAAATATTAAATAAAAACAATAAATGAGACAATCGCTGAGTCAGAGTCAGAAAGTGGTTTATGAACTTTGGGTTCAGGTAGCACCCACCTGCATTTATGTAGTTTCTCCATAATTTCTTTGTGCAATTCAGTCAAATGAAGAGTTTTTTATTTAACCAATAAACATTTGTTTGAGGAGCTTAATAGCTTACTTTATTTTGGAAACAAAAAATTAAAGTGTAAAGCTGACAGTAAACAATATCTTCCAAGTTGGGCACATCCTAAGGATCAAACACGAATAGCTAAAAACAAAGAGTGTGAAATAAACCAGATAATTCCACTGCGTTCAATAATCATAATTAAGCTCCACCATCTTGTTGTTTTTTCTGCTGCTGTGGCTCATGATAATTATCTCGGTCTCGGTTTTATGTTCTAAACCAACACAATGTCCAGTCCAGAACTGTTTTTAAAGCCTTTTCAAAGGGTTTAATTTATACTGGTTATGAATTGGTAACTCAAAAAATCTCTAAGGAGCTCGCATACTCCTTCATTGACAAGAAGGAAAAATATGTAAAACCAAAAATGATAGCTTCATTGGTATGTGCCAGTTTGAAGCTTTCGTGTCGGTCTAGAACGATGCACAAAAATCTGAAACTTTTAGCCAACTGTTAATATAATAAATTTAAATGAATGTTATAATAGCTGCACACAATCATCCTAAAAAAACAGCTTAGATATGTGTTTCCTTTACATGTATTCTTATGGAACTACAATCATATGTTGATCAATCTGGAAACGCATTGAAAATAATATTGTAAAGTGTACCTGTCATTTGTATTTGCCGTTTAACAATATCCAATGGTTAGCACGTAAGCGTGCCAAGGCAAGCTGCCACAAACGTTGTCAGTATTGATGCTTCAGGTCTGTTTTGAACCTTTGCAGGAAACTACTTCTTTACCTTGATATAAACATAGAGTAACATTTGTCAAAAGAAGCAGGACCACAAGACCCTTTCAGAGATACGTTCTTTTCCTCGAGTTCATTGATGTGTTTTCTCACAGCCATCAAGGTTGAAATCGATTTCCCAAGAGCCACCTTATGAGTTCCCTCCTCGATGAGAGAACGGAATTCGCGTTTGGCAGAATCATCATAAAATCAAAGAATGTTTCCTTCAGCTTCTTTAAAGCAAGCTCAGAGGTGTTGTTTGAATTTGACTCGTTAGATCAAACAAAGGCACCCCCACCTGATGAAGATTTCAGGTAAGCATCATATGAGTACTATGGTTTATGCATGTAATATTCAAATTTCAAGTCGTAAACGGTCACACCTGAAACAAAAGAGCCACCATGAAACCCCACGATTTCTCCCTTTGATGCAAACTCAAACTGTTCAACAGTAGAGAGTAGTGAAGCCAACATTGCAGTGTAAATTGATATCAAAATAAGTACCACCAGTAGTTAGATAAATAGTCATATTGGTTTTCAGCTTTACGTGTTGCAGGCTGTGCAAGCATATCAATAAATAGTTTAACAAAAATGAATTCCATAATTTCATGGATTTCTCAAAGGGGGCATGGTTATTAGTGTAAAGTGTAAACTTTTACCTAAGATATTCAAGAGATGTGCAACCTTGTGAACTTCTATTTATTCAATGATTGTAAACATAAAAAACTGTAAGAGTATATGTGCGAGTGAAAATAATCTTAGTTGTGGCAATACTTATTCGAAAGGATGAAACAAATACCTCCCAGTGGCTTATCATATCCAATATGCTCTTATACTATAATTTGAACAATATGTAGTTTTTTTGTTATGAATTTGGTGTCGTAGCTCACAAATTGACATAAACAAAGATAAACATATAGGAAATATCTATCAAAAGAAAAGTATTATGACAGACCTCATATTCTGATGAATCACTTTCATCTAACACGTCACCTGAATAAATACTATAACCTCTATACTCAAGACAATATCATTGCATGCACTTTGATCTTTCGGATCAACATCATTAGCTTCGTCACTTGAGCCACCATCAGTGCTTGGATTCTCACCATCCTGACATTATAGCATGAGACATTGCTAAATATCAAATTTATAACTTTGATTTACTTTGAGCAAGAAAATTTACCTTCAAAAACACATCAAAAACTTACCTTGAGACCTGCATAAAAAGCATGCCATCAAAAAAGTTCACGCAATGCATGAAAACTGAGATAAGGGTGAACGAAGTTGGTCCAAGACCAGATCCAATAGTCAACACCCAACTAAATGCACGAATAACTCACTGTGTTGGTAAAAATATAGTATCTAATGGAATAAAATCAATCTCTTGCATTATTCAAGTAGGCTGAGTGGATAGTGTCGCAGAATAGGCAAATTTAGAGTGAACCAATCGCTTGCATTATTAGAATCTCTTGCACATCAACTATAAGTATACTATTAATCAAAAGCTTTAAGCAGATTGTAAACATCAAGAAGAATATGAAGACTAACCGCTTATAGATAATGATCAAATTAAGGCCACCTTCAAGACATGCAACAATCGGAATGATCAAATTAAGGCCACCTTCAAGACATGCAATAGTAGGGAATTCAGTTTTGTAATCTGTGTATCCCATAGCATACACTTAGAAAAAATAGAGGGGTTCAATAATTATTAAGAGAAAATAATAATTTGGATCTTCATCACGAGGTGAAGGCTGTAAAAGAAGAGCCAGGTTCTGGTGCATAACAAACAAACAAATAAACTATAACTTGATTATAGAACTTGATTAAAACCCTAAAACTATCAATTCAAAGTTACTATGAGAAAATAAACTATAACTTGGTTACCATTGTAGCTAAAACCGTGATTTGCCAGATCGGGATTATCCTGATCGAGAGAGATAACAAAGGAGGGTGAGAGATCGAGATCGACCCTATAATATGCCATAGATTAGGATAACCAAAAGTCGATCATGTATCATATCTATGATTAAGGATATATTTATGAAAAATATACTCAGGATTTATGAAGAAGATGGTTTGGGTATAGGGTTCGTATACATATTATATGTATGAATGTCGAATATTTTCTTTTTAGAATAAGGAAAAAATATATACCGATTGTTAGGGAAAGAATATACCAAATAAATTAGGAAAAAATATATTCCGATTGTTAGGAAAAAAATATACCCAATAAATTAAAAAAAGATACATGTCGATGCTATGGTTTACAGGATTCAAATTTTTGTTTCCAACTTTATAGCTAATTTGTTTCTAAAATAAGTTTAATATAACATAGAGCCAATGAGATAATGCCACGTAAGATATGACATGGCACCTTTTTATTTTCCTATGTCAAACTTAGCCCCATATATATATTATATATATATATATATATATATATATATATATATATATATATATATATATATATATATATATATATATATATATATATATATATATATATATATATATATATATATATATATATATATATATATATATATATATATATATATATATATATATATATATACTTCTGCCTATCCGCATTTTACCGATTTTGAACATACAAAAAGTTTGTTATGATTAGCGGGTCTTACCCTAACCCATTTGCTTAGCCACCCTTCAGGTCTCTTATTTAATATATAAACCAACACCCATGCTCATTAGAGGGCTCAAGTGCACTCCTAAGTACCACAATCACCCTAAAACATTAATTGAAAACCCACTGATTTTAAAACTGTTTTGACCTCCGACTGTTGTAACCTGTTTTTGACCCACTTCCTGACATCCAATTTAGTTCTTGTTTCTTGCATTTGAAAGCCAAATCAATTAACTTTACAGGGATACTTGGATCGTAAAATAAGATTTTGTATAACTCTATATATGATAAAAACAAATGACCTAAAATTCTGCCCAGTGTTTAAAAAACGATTTTCTCATAATTAATCTAATTAATCATACATAAACCCTAATTAAAACCTAAAAACGATTTCCAATGATAAAAAACAATTAAGTACATCATTAATGACAGATTATTAAAAAAAAAATAAAAAATTATGAATGTTAAACCCTAATCCATCATATTAGGTTACATACGTAAATTAAGCGTTAATTAAGCATAGTTTTAGTGCATACCTTAAACCATAATTGAATTATTGGGTTTTCTTGCTCCTCCATTGATAGAAACGACTGATATTAGGTTTAGGGAATGCTAAAATCGTTTTTGGGGCTAAAAGGATTAGTATGGGTAATTAAAACTAACCAGGAATCCTAATAGTACTCAAACTTGGCTCCCCTTCCCTTCCTTAAGCAAAATTCGGCCCAAAAAAAAGCCCAACACCCTATGGCTGACTTTTTTAATTTAATTACTATAAATTAACTATTAATTATTATTACCTTAAATTCCCTTAATTTATTTCAGCTCCTAAAGCCTCCGAAACCTCAAAACCGCAAAACTAGTCAAATTTACGCGTATACCGTAAAAGACGTAAAAATATACAGTTTTATAAAAAGTCTTAGAATATAAAATAAACTATATAACTAAGTCCTAAATGACTTAAAACCATCCCGTAAATTATTCTCGTCACTAAATACCTCTTCCGAGACCCCTAAATGCAAAACCCTAAACCTTAAAAATACGATTTTCTATAATACATATACGTATACGTAAAACCACTAAACAACACCATCTCATTTCATATTGACTACATTGTGATCTCATGAATATGAAATCATCACACATCGTTTCACTCACAAGGTACCCCGTACCCAAAACGATATCCAAACCACAATCTATACACACCAATTAGCACATAAACACGTAAAGACACGTAACTTGCAGAAAATAAAACTAAGTGACGAACCTCAAAACCGTGGTTGTCACATCACTCCCTCCTAATAGAAATATCGTCCCGAGATTTACTCCTTAGGGTCAAAAACATAATTAACAAATCACATGAGGATACTTGTTCTAAATGAACTCCTCTCATTACCATGTGTACCATAGTTCATGATTCAATTTCCACATATACTAACCAACAATATTTAAATTCATTCCCAAAACCTTGACCTCACAGCCATTAAATCTCACAAGTAACTCTTTGATAAAACAAAGACTCTTATCAACACAAATCCCGAATAACCGTACATGCAAATATGCATTCCCAAACAACATTTACAAATCTTAATACATGAAATATATCATGTATACCACTCATTTCCCCCAGGTAGTTCTATGCTCATAAGCTACTGGTCTGATCTTTCTAAGGATCATAAATGAACCTACAAAACTCTACATCAACTTTTCCATATTACCAAAACATACCACCCGTTACTATGGGTGAAACTTCCTACATAACTTTGTCACTAAACTCTAGTGGGTTTCCTCTTTTTCAACATACAATCTCTCGTGTGCTCTCATCCTTTCCACAAACACCATTTCCATATTAGTAGACTCTTTCACCAATTTTAGTCCACCATAAGGACAACTCACCCTATCCTTCCATAGAGTGCCTCAAATGGCATTCATCGACTTCTAGTATGATAACTATCATTATATGAAAACTCAGACATCCCTAACGAGTTTTCCACCGCCCTCTAAATTAGTTACCCAAGCTCTCAACACGACTCCTATACTTGTAGCAATTGCTCACTTCGTCCATCCATCTCCAATTAGCCTGATATACTCATATCCCATCATGTTCATCCAATCCCTTTAGTCCTTAACCCAAACCACTTAAAAATCCTAATTTCCTTACAAAAGTGACCTATGACGGTATTTCACATATTCATTAGTTCATCATAACAAGGATCTTCCAATCCAAATCAACTAATGATCTATACATATCACCAAAAGGACGGTTATTTCAGTTAGTCTATATAAGATTGAATGTTTTTCTTCGTTCAAACAGGTATCATGCTTTTTTTAAAAATTTTAGTTCATAATTAATATTGGTATTTGGTCTTTTGGGTTGGTTTTATATAAGATTGAATGTTTTTAAATGTACCCATTTGATCTTTTAGTTCATAAGCTGTTACATTTATGGTTTTCTGGATACCCTTTTGGTAATTTAGTGTACATATTTGATATTGAAGTTGATTTGTTTGTTTAATTTGTTAAATTTTAGGTTTTTTAGGTGCCCTTTTGGTTATGTAGTGTAAAGATTCGATCTTTAGGTGTCTTGATTATAAAGTTGTCAAATTTATGGTTTTTTAGGTGCCGATTTGGTTATTTGTTGTGAAGGTTTGATCCTAGGTCCACTTTGGTTATGTAGTGTAAAGATTCTTGATTACTGATTAGGTCCACTTTGTACCAATTCTTGATTACCGATTAGAAGAAAATCAAGGAGTGTCTCGTTAGTACACTTCTTTGGACTTGTTTCCAAGCTCATTCGAAATTACCTTTGTCTCCCTTAACCTCGCGGTATGATCTTTCTTTCACCCTTCAAACATTTGCTTTAGCCTTCTGAGTTCATGGTCTGGGTTCAAGTTAGCCTCGGCTTGACCCGTCTTAACCTCAACCAAAAACTTTGCACCGTCGCCAAACACTTGACTCATTTGCTCAAACTCTTCGGCCAGTCGGCTTATGACACTTAACCTTGACGCTCATTGGTCTCACGCCACCAACACTATTACTTTCATGACCATTTCTATCATCATTCGACATATTGATTGAAATCAAGTAAAAACAAAAGGCATCGAATAGGTTTTGTTATTGGAGTCGTTAGTAGTAGTAATAGTTCCGACTTTCGACAATGAAAAATCTGTATAAAAATTTATAAAACCAGCACACATATAAGTCTTAAATATAAGTCTTAATAAGATGTTTTAGTTTACTTCACATTTTTCCTCATAACAAGTTAATCGTCCCTTACCATAAGCCTTACACTTTGAGTGAATAGGCGAAGGCTTAGCAAAATTCTTACAACACGCCAACAGCTCATCAGAAAGATTAGACTCTGAAAAAGTAGTCAAAGCTTTATACTTTGAGTCATTAATATCCTTCCCAGACACCACAATGTTGTCCTCACTTTGTCTAACCTCATCCACACCGACAGTAGCACCGACAACAACCTCGTCCGTCTTAGGTTCTTGTTCTTCCTCTGTTTTTTGTTTCTTTTTCTTTTTCTCAGTTAATTCCTCTTCTGGTTCGTTTTCATCAGTTTGTTTGTTTTTCTTCTTCTTTTTCTTGTCTTTTTTAGTGGGTTCGATGGATGGTTCGGATTCGAGTTCTGGGTCTTGGTGTTTTCTTTTGGATTTCTTATCGGATTTAGTGATGGAATCATTGATGGTAGGCATCTTTTTCAGTTTCTTCTGTGTGCGTGTATTGGAATGATACACAGGAAACTGAAAATGGTGGTGGAGAGGAAAGGCTGTTGAAGGGACGATTAGCACTAGTGTTTGTTTGTACAGAAACTAGCAAACAGTCAAACACATTGTAATCTATCTGACCTCCCTGTAGCTTCCTCGCATCTTTTTCGTCTTTTCATGGCGAAAGTCCCTACATAAAACATAAATTTGCAACTCTCTAAGTCAGTTATGCAGATACCAGTAGCATGTTCTCTTCTTTATTTCTTACTCTCGTTCATGCAATTATAGTATAGTGGTTTGGAATCTTATATTATTTCTCTATATAGCATATAATGTTAGGTACACACAATTCCATTACCAATCATAAAACATTCACAACATAAGTTATAAAACCAAACAGTGTCTCTTCCATCCCATCTAGAAGTCAAAATCATTAAAAGACATGGGACTATGAAACTCACCTGATTGAGCTTCTCCAAAAGTCCGCGCACTAGCAAAAAGCTAACAAACAAAAGCACACAATCAAAACATGAACCAAACACTAAGATGGCTCATCAACCTATGATGGACATCTAACCTTCTCCCATATATATACCTCATTTATATGCTCTAAGCATCTCATTACACCCCTCTATAAATCCCTTAACTTAGTTTACTTCATAACCCGTCCCGTTAACATTTTACCCAAAACAGTCCTAGTTTTTAGGTCTCCAAACTATAAGCCAAACGCCCACCTAACCATACCCATGACCTATGTAAAGGAAACCCTATGCCCTTACATATGTTAGCTAACTCCTCCCTTTTGCCCCAACCTTAAAGCTACTGTTAAGGCCCCAATATATATATATATATATATATATATATATATATATATATATATATATATATATATATATATATATATATATATATATATATATATATATATATATATATATATATATATATATATATATATATATATATATATATATATATATATATATATATATATATATATATATATATATATATATATATATATATATATATATATATATATATATATATATATATATATAGAATCTGGATCGATTGAGAAGGAAAAAAACCTTCTCAATTGAGAAGGTTTTTCAAAAACCATAGCTTGTTAACTTTGATTCAAGTTTTTCAAGTGTTGATTCATTTTAATATGATAATAATACAAAATGAGTCAAAAAAAATTTGAATCAACATTAAAAAAACTCTCGATGTTGCGATATTTGTAAAATATTGAGTTTACTGCACAAATTTTTTGAATCATTTCATAACTCGATTTTTACAAAGATTTAGGAATCAAAATTATGATTTATAGTTTTGATTCACTATTAAATGATGTTAACTAGTGAATCAATGAAAAATTTTCGAATCAATGGCTCAAATGAAGATTTCTCAAATTTCTCAAAATAAAAACCTTCTCAATGGAACCGGAGCCTATATATATATATATATATATATATATATATATATATATATATATATATATATATATATATATATATATATATATATATATATATATATATATATATATATATATATATATATATATATATATATATATATATATATATATATATATATACTTCTGCCTATCCGCATTTTACCGATTTTGAACATACAAAAAGTTTGTTATGATTAGGGGGTCTTACCCTAACCCATTTGCTTAGCCACCCTTCAGATCTCTTATTTAATATATAAACCAACATCCATGCTCATTAAAGGGCTCAAGTACACTCCTAAGTACCACAATCACCATAAAACATTAACTGAAAACCCGCTGATTTCAAAACTGTTTTGACCTCCGACTGTTGTAACCTGTTTTTGACCCACTTTCCGACCTCCAATTTAGTTCTCGTTTCTTGCATTTGAAAGCCAACTCAATTACCTTTCCAGGGATACTTGGATCGTAAAATAAGAGTTTGTAGAACTCTATATATGATCAAAACAAATGACCTAAAATTCTGCCCAATTTTTAAAAAACGATTTTCTCATAATTAATCTAATTAATCATACATAAACCCTAATTAAAACCTAAAAACGATTTCCAATGATAAAAACCAATTAAGTACATCATTAATTACAGATTATTAACAAAAACTAAATAAAAATTATGAATGTTAAACCCTAATCCATCATATTAGGTTACATACGTAAATTAAACGTTAATTAAGCATAGTTTTAGTGCATACCTTAAACCATAATTGAATTATTGGGTTTTCTTGCTCCTCCATTGATAGAAACGACTGATATTAGGTTTAGGGAATGCTAAAATCGTTTTTGGGGCTAAAGGGATTAGTATGGGTAATTAAAACTAACCAGGAAGCCTAATAGTACTCAAACTGGGCTCCCCTTCCATTCCTTAAGCAAAATTCGACCCAAAACCAAGCCCAACACCCTATGGCCGACTTTTTTTAATTTAATTACTGTGAATTAACTATTATTTATTATTACCTTAAATTCCCTTAATTTATTTCAGCTCCTAAAGCCTCCGAAACCTCAAAACCGCAAAACTAGTCAAATTTACGCGTATATCGTAAAAGACGTAAAAATATACAGTTTTATAAAAAGTCTTAGAATATAAAATAAACTATATAACTAAGTCCTGACTTAGAACCATCCCGTAAATTATTCTCGTCACTAAATACCTCTTCCGAGACCCCTAAATGCAAAACCCTAAACCTTAAAAATACGATTTTCTATAATACATATACGTATACATAAAACCACTAAACAACACCATCTCATTTCATATTGACTACATTGTGATCTCATGAACATGAAATCATCACACATCGTTTCACTCACAAGGTACCCCGTACCCAAAACGATATCCAAACCACAATCTATACACACCAATTAGCACATAAACACGTAAAGACACGTAACTTGCACAAAATAAAACTAAGTGACGAACCTCAAAACCGTGGTTATCACATCACTCCCTCCTAATAGAAATCTCGTCCCGAGATTTACTCTTTAGGATAAAAAACACAATTAACAAGTCACATGAGGATACTTGTTCTAAATGAACTCCTCTCATTACCATGTGTACCATAGTTCATGATTCAATTTCCACATATACTAACCAACAATATTTAAATTCATTCCCAAAACCTTGACCTCACAGCCATTAAATCTCACAAGTAACTCTTTGATAAAACAAAGACTCTTATCAACACAAATCCCGAATAACCATACATGCAAATATGCATTCCCAAACAACATTTACAAATCTTAATACATGAAATATATCATGTATACCACTCATTTCCCCCAGGTAGTTCTATGCTCATAAGCTACTGGTCCGATCTTTCCAAGGATCATAAATGAACCTACAAAACTCTACATCAACTTTTCCATATTACCAAAACATACCACCCGTTACTATGGGTGAAACTTCCTACATAACTTTGTCACTAAACTCTAGTGGGTTTCCTCTTTTTCAACATACAATCTCTCGTGTGCTCTCATCCTTTCCACAAACACCATTTCCACATTAGTAGACTCTTTCACCAATTTTAGTCCACCATAAGGACAACTCACCCTATCCTTCCACAGAGTGCCTCAAATGGCATTCATCGACTTCTAGTATGATAACTATCTTTATATGAAAACTCAGACATCCCTAACGAGTTTTCCACCGCCCTCTAAATTAGTTACCCAAGCTCTCAACACGACTCCTATACTTGTAGCAATTGCTCACTTCGTCCATCCATCTCCAATTAGCCTGATATACTCATATCCCATCATGTTCATCCAATCCCTTTAGTCCTTAACCCAAACCACTTAAAAATCCTAATTTCCTTACAAAAGTGACCTATGACGGTATTTCACATATTCATTAGTTCATCATAACAAGGATCTTCCAATCCAAATCAACTTATGATCTTTACATATCACCAAAAGGACGGTTATTTCAGTTAGTCTATCAATTGCCATCCAAACCCATGCTACAACTACTTCCATTAAATTTGGATAGCTCAATAGTATCACCTATACACTTCCTTCTCACTTTTCTCCATGAAAGATTTTATTTTTTGATACTCAACACTTTTTTTATACTTACACAATGTCTTACCTCCAAGGTCATAGTGCTCCTCATCTTGTCTCAGTTATTCCAAGCCCTTCGTCCCTCATGACACATCCCATCTATAACTCCTCATCCATTCGATTATCGATACTAAGGCTTCCAATCAAACAGTATAGGTCAGTGCCCTTTCCTTCCACACTACAGTAATATTAGCATGCTTAGTGCCTTAGTCTACTCATTAGGCTATACTAGAGGTGGCAAAATGAGCCCATTTACCAAACTTTGGGTGTTTTTTGACAGTTTTTAAAAGTGATGGGCGCATTTTGCCCCAACCTTTTTTATTATGGGCGGATTTGGGCGGAGAGAGAAAACTCAATGGGCGGATTTGGGCGGACCTTGTAAATAATGGGCAAATTTTGCCCAGACCTCTTTTATCCCCCTTTTTTTTCTTTCTTTCCGAAATACACACTCAATGGGTGGATTTGGGCGGATTGATCAATTTTTTCTTTCTTTCTTCTACTACTGATTCATTTTTCTTTGTTCAAACAGGTATCATGCTTTTTTTAAAAATTTTAGTTCATAATTAATATTGGTATTTGGTCTTTTGGGTTGGTTTTATATAAGATTGAATATTTTTTAATGTACCCATTTGATCTTTTAGTTCATAAGCTGTTACATTTATGGTTTTCTGGATACCCTTTTGGTAATTTAGTGTACATATTTGATATTGAAGTTGATTTGTTGGTTTAATTTGTTAAATTTTAGGTTTTTTAGGTGCCCTTTTGGTTATGTAGTTTAAAGATTCGATCTTTATGTGTCTTGATTATGAAGTTGTCAAATTTATGGTTTTTCAGGTGCCGATTTGGTTATTTGTTGTGAAGGTTTGATCCTAGGTCCACTTTGGTTATGTAGTGTAAAGATTCTTGATTACTGATTAGGTCCACCTTGTACTGATTCTTGATTACTGATTAGAAGAAAATCAAGGAGTGTCTCGTTAGTACACTTCTTTGAACTTGTTTCCAAGCTCATTAGAAATTACCTTTGTCTCCCTTAACCTCGCGGTATGATCTTTCTTTCACCCTTCAAACATTTGCTTTAGCCATGGTCTGGGTTCAAGTTAGCCTCGACTTGACCCGTCTTAACCTCAACCAAAAACTTTGCACCGTCGCCAAACACTTGACTCATTTGCTCAAACTCTTCGGCCAGTCGGCTTATGACACTTAACCTTGACGCTCATTGGTCTCACGCCACCAACACCATTACTTTCATGACCATTTCTATCATCATTCGACATATTGATTGAAATCAAGTAAAAACAAAAGGCATCGAATAGGTTTTGTTATTGGAGTCGTTAGTAGTAGTAATAGTTCCGACTTTCTACAATGAAAAATCTGTATAAAAATTTATAAAACCAGCACACATATAAGTCTTAAATATAAGTCTTAATAAGATGTTTTAGTTTACTTCACATTTTTCCTCATAACAAGTTAATCGTCCCTTACCATAAGCCTTACACTTTGAGTGAATAGGCGAAGGCTTAGCAAAATTCTTACAACACGCCAACAACTCATCAGAAAGATTAGACTCTGAAAAAGTAGTCAAAGCTTTATACTTTGAGTCATTAATATCCTTCCCAGACACCACAACATTGTCCTCACTTTGTCTAACCTCATCCACACAGACAGTAGCACCGACAACAACCTCGTCCGTCTTAGGTTCTTGTTCTTCCTCTGTTTTTTGTTTCTTTTTCTTTTTCTCAGTTAATTCCACTTCTGGTTCGTTTTCATCAGTTTGTTTGTTTTTCTTCTTCTTTTTCTTGTCTTTTTTAGTGGGTTCGATGGATGGTTCGGATTCGAGTTCTGGGTCTTGGTGCTTTCTTTTGGATTTCTTATCGGATTTAGTGATGGAATCATTGATGGTCGGCATCTTTTTCAGTTTCTTTTGTGTGCGTGTATTGGAATGATACACAGGAAACTGAAAATGGTGGTGGAGAGGAAAGGCTGCTGAAGGGACGATTAGCACTAGTGTTTGTTTGTACAGAAACTAGCAAACAGTCAAACACATTGTAAATCTATCTGACCTCCCTGTAGCTTCCTCGCTTCTTTTTCGTCTTTTCATGGCGAAAGTCCCTACATAAAACATAAATTTGTAACTCTCTAAGTCAGTTATGCAGATACCAGTAGCATGTTCTCTTCTTTATTTCTTACTCCCGTTCATGCAATTATAGTATAGTGGTTTGGAATCTTATATTATCTCTCTATATAGCATATAATGTTAGGTACACACAAGTCCATTACCAATCATAAAACATTCACAGCATAAGTTATAAAACCAAACAGTGTCTCTTCCATCCCATCTGGAAGTCAAAATCATTAAAAGACATGGGACTATGAAACTCACCTTATTGAGCTTCTCCAAAAGTCCGCGCACTAGCAAAAAGCTAACAAACAAAAGCACACAATCAAAACATGAACCAAACACTAAGATGACTCATCAACCTATGATGGACATCTAACCTTCTCCCATATATATACCTCATTTATATGCTCTAAGCATCTCATTACACCCCTCTATAAAGCCCTTAATTTAGTTTACTTCATAACCCATCCCGTTAACATTTTACCCAAAACAGTCCCAGTTTTTTTAGGTCTCCAAACTATAAGCCAAACGCCCACCTAACCATACCCATGACCTATGTAAAGGAAACCCTATGCCCTTACATATGTTAGCTAACTCCTCCCTTTTGCCCCAACCTTAAAGCTACTGTTAAGGCCCCGATATATATATATATATATATATATATATATATATATATATACTTCTGCCTATCCGCATTTTACCGATTTTGAACATACAAAAAGTTTGTTATGATTAGGGGGTCTTACCCTAACCCATTTGCTTAGCCACCCTTCAGGTCTCTTATTTAATATATAAACCAACACCCATTCTCATTATAGGGCTCAAGTGCACTCCTAAGTACCACAATCACCCTAAAACATTAACTGAAAACCCGCTGATTTCAAAACTGTTTTGACCTCCGACTGTTGTAACCTGTTTTTGACCCACTTTCCGACCTCCAATTTAGTTCTCGTTTCTTGCATTTGAAAGCCAACTCAATTACCTTTCCAGGGATACTTGGATCGTAAAATAAGAGTTTGTAGAACTCTATATATGATCAAAACAAATGACCTAAAATTCTGCCCAGTTTTTAAAAAACGATTTTCTCATAATTAATCTAATTAATCATACATAAACCCTAATTAATACCTAAAAACGATTTCCAATGATAAAAACCAATTAAGTACATCATTAATTACAGATTATTAACAAAAACTAAATAAAAATTATGAATGTTAAACCCTAATCCATCATATTAGGTTACATACGTAAATTAAACGTTAATTAAGCATAGTTTTAGTGCATACCTTAAACCATAATTGAATTATTGGGTTTTCTTGCTCCTCCATTGATAGAAACGACTGATATTAGGTTTAGGGAATGCTAAAATCGTTTTTGGGGCTAAAGGGATTAGTATGGGTAATTAAAACTAACCAGGAAGCCTAATAGTACTCAAACTGGGCTCCCCTTCCATTCCTTAAGCAAAATTCGGCCCAAAACCAAGCCCAACACCCTATGACCGACTTTTTTAAATTTAATTACTGTAAATTAACTATTAATTATTATTACCTTAAATTCCCTTAATTTATTTCAGCTCCTAAAGCCTCCGAAATCTCAAAACCGCAAAACTAGTCAAATTTACGCGTATACCGTAAAAGACGTAAAAATATACAGTTTTATAAAAACTCTTAGAATATAAAATAAACTATATAACTAAGTCCTAAATGACTTAAAACCATCCCATAAATTATTCTCGTCACTAAATACCTCTTCCGAGACCTCTAAATGCAAAACCCTAAACCGTAAAAATACGATTTTCAATAATACATATACATATACGTAAAACCACTAAACAACACCATCTCATTTCATATTCACTACATTGTGATCTCATGAACATGAAATCATCACACATCGTTTCACTCACAAGGTACCCCGTACCCAAAACGATATCCAAACCACAATCTATACACACCAATTAGCACATAAACACGTAAAGACACGTAACTTGCACAAAATAAAACTAAGTGACGAACCTCAAAATCGTGGTTGTCACACCTTTCTTCTCGGCTTTCATTGGTTATTTTTGTTCTCATTTCGGATGTTCAAACTACATTCCTTCCTAATAGGCAAATCCTAGATGGCCCTTTTATAATTAATGAAGTGCTTGCTTGGTGTAAACATAAAAAGAAACAGGTTATGATGTTCAAGGTTGATTTCGCTAAAGCTAATAATTCTATAAGGTAGAATTTCTAGATAATGTTCTTGATTGTTTTGGTTTTGGGACAAAATGGCGATCTTGGATTAGTGGTAGTCTTGTCACGGGAATGACTTCAGTTTTGATTAATGGAACTTCGACTTCGGAATTTAACTTTCATTGTGGGTTGAAGCAAGGGGATCCATTGGCTCTGTATCTTTTCATTCTTATCTTGGAAACGCTTCACTTGTGTTTTTCTAGAGTTGTCGATGCGGAAAGTTCACCGGGTATTAAGATTGATTCTTTTATTACGATTTCGCATCTTTTCTATGTGGATGATGTGATGTTCGTTGGAGAATGGAATGATAACAACCTCTGTCGAATTATGCCTGTTCTTAACTGTTGCTCTTTATCTTTTGGTCTTAAGATAAATGTCAAGAAAATCCACCTTTTAGGCGTCGGTGTTCCTACTTCTATTGTTTCCTCTACAGCTTCGAATCTTGGTTGTGTTGTTATGAAAACCCATTTCAAGTATTTAGGGGTTATGGTTTGAGGCAATTGGTCTAAGATTAACACGTGGGATGAAGTGATAGGTAAGTTGAAGTCACGGTTATCAAAATTGAAGCTTAAAACTTTATCGATTGGGGCGGCTTACTTTACTCAAGACGGTTTTAGGTTCTACACCTATCTATTATATGTCTTTTATAAGGCGTCGAAGACCGTGTTACACTTGATGGAATCTATTCATAGGAATTTCTTCTACGGATCTCATGACAAAGAGAAGAAAATTACGTGGGTAAAATGGGCCACGGTGCTTGCTACACAAAAGTTTGATGGTTTAGGAGTGTCGAGTTTCTATGCTTTAAATAGAGCGTTACTCTTTAAGTGGGTTTGGCTTTTTATCTCTTGTGATGATTCTCTTTGGTTTCGAGTTATTACGTCCATGAACGGTTAAGATTTTGGGAAGTTTCTCCTTTCCACTCCTCGATTTGGAACGATATTACTCGGGAGGTAAATGTACTTAAGTTTCAGGGTGCCGATTTGTTGTCTCATTGTAAGAAACATGTAGGTAATGGTTTCAAAACATGGTTATGGGAAGAGGTTTGGATAGGTGATACTTAACTTCGTTTTTTGTTTCCTCGTATTTATGCTTTGGAAGCGAATAATGTGTGTACTGTGGTTGAGAAACTACAAGGCTCAGTGGATATGTCTCTCCGTCGTTTGGTTAGAGGTGGTGTCGAAGAACAACAACTTTGTCAACTTCAAGATGCTCTAGGTTCGGTGAGTTTGTCGGATTTGGCTGATAGATGGTTTTGGGATATGAATAGTCTTGGGGTATTCCGCGTCAAAGAAGCTCACAATATTTTGGATTCACATTTTCTTCCAAAAGCTGATAGTGCTACAAGGTGGATTAAACAGGTGCCGATTAAAATTAATGTGTTCGCGTGGAAGGTTTCTATTAATCGTTTGCCTACTCGAGTGAATCTTAATAGAAGAGGTGTTCAGGTCCAATATGTGCTATGTCCCATTTGTAATTTGACCCTGGAATATACGTCTCACCTTCTTTTTAGTTGTTGTTTGGCTACTGATGTAGTGCGGCTTCTACGTCGATGGTAGGGCTTAGCTTGGACTCCTTTTGGTTCTTATTTGGAGTGGATGAAGTCGTTTAATTTTATTAGATTGGGATATAATATTAAAAATATTTTGGAAGGAGTTATTTACGTGGCTTGGTGGTCGATATAGAGCTTCCGAAATCAGTCTCTTTTTTCAGCTCAGAAACCTCGAAAGGATGTTCTTTTTTATGATATAGTTTCACGTTCGTTCAATTAGCGTCATGCCAAATGTAATAATTCTTTTAGTTGCTTCAAAATCATGCTTTGATATCATTATAGTTTTGTTCTAGCTCATTCCTAGTAATTTTAATAAAAGTTGATATTCAAAAAAAAAGTTTAAACGATAAAAAAGATCAACAAAAGTTAATATATTTTATAAATTGTAAATAGATAAAGAATAAAATATAAAAGTATAAAAATTAAATTTCTAACCTTTCAATAAACGAAAATTTCGATATATATTTTAGACAAATAATCTGTTTCGCTTTTTATGGATAGTAAATATTATACAATACGAAATCAATGTGATTTGTGTCTTTGTGATGTGAGTTTATGGTTGATATCATACATTCTTTTTAGCATAAACCAAATTAACGAATCCTATTTATTCATACCATTTATTCACTTAAAAAAAATAATATTTCATAAATGTTAAATCGTTAAGTGACAAAAAATACACAATCACAACAAGAATCAAATCATCTTTTTATCGAGGGGCACATGTATATACTTTCGACGAACTTCTTTTTCTGAGAAAATCATATATGATTCGTGATACAAATAATATATGATTTTTCAGAAAAGAAAAATTCGTCGAAAATATATACATGTGTCGTTCGATAGAAAAATGATTTAATTATCGTCATGATAATATGTTTCGTTTTACGTAACGATTAACGGTTTGTAAGATATTTAATTTTTAAAAATGAATTTTTTAATAATTGTAATTGGTTGATTGAGTGTATGCTAAAAATATGATTTGTATTGAACTTTTTTCTTAAGTGACAAATAACATGTGTGTGAGATTCAAATCAAATGAGATTTTATCAAACATAAATTTCTGACACTCGAATCAAAATTTCATCAGTAGTAGACTAGTAGAGATGTACTCTAGTACCGATCTCGTATTTATCGAATTATTAGTAACGATTTTTTTTCTAGCTTAAACTAGTGGTGTCGTATTATGTCGAACGAGATACAAATATCGGCACCGGTACCGGTATCGTGAAATCAGATTTTTCTTTTTTTTTTCGAGAATTTTTTGATTTGATACTGATCCCGTACTGGATTAGTGGTTCCGATTTTTTTTCACCATATTTCATAATCTCGGTACTGTACCGAATGAAATTTGAATTACGTAAATTGATACGTTTTCGATATGATTCCAGTTCGGTTTTAAAATTCGGGTCAAATGCACAACCTTAATCAGAATTATATAGAATTGTTGCTCTAACAAAAGATTGATTTCGATTTATAAAATATATTTAATTTTAAAAAATTAAATACAGATGAATATTATTAATTTCGATTAAAACATAGTGACTATACGTTTTCACGATTAATCTTTAATTTTCTTTTGCGTTGTTGAACCAAACTTCCACTAAACATTTGTTGTTTAAAGGTGTCTATCGGTTTAGTTCTTGGTTGTTTGGTTTATTCGGATAGATTTTTTTGAGTCAATCCAAAAATCACACCGGATTGAATTAGATCTTAACCGAATCGAATCGAAAATCAAATTCGAAGTCTGTTTGGTTTTCGGATTGATCTGAATAACGCGAATTTTTCTAAAAAAATATATAATTATATAAATATTTAACAAAAAATTTTATTTTAAGCATAAATATTATTTTTATATTAGGATTAAATTTTACTAATAATTATTATATATAAATATATAAAATATAAAAAATATATATATTTGTGTAACCTCCATTTCCGGGTTCGACTGTCAACTTAAATTAAGCCGAAACTAAATTTATGGTTCGGTTCGGTTCGATTTGATTATGCCCCGAAAATCGAATTATATTTCAATTTGGTTTTAGTTTGTGTTCGATTTAATTCGATTGTTAGTTTTCTTAAAGGTCAGACCCAAATTATAAACGGTCTGCTCATCCTTGACTTGGTTCAAAAGTATATTCTTTGAATATGTACCCTCATTTCTGACATATGATTGTAAAGAATGGATATACCAAAGCATAATGTGGTAGACGAGTGAAGTTGGACATACCACCAAGTGTTTGTTCCTTTTCGTCAAAGGAAAACAATTGATGATGACTTATTATATACTTCCTTTTCTACCTTACTTGAAAGTTGAAAACTTTTGCAGGCATTAAGTTTTTTATGTTGGTTATCTGATGATCCATTCGGTGATTGATACATTCAGACTCGAACATGTCACGCCTCCAATTTCATTTTGCGTCTATGAGGTTCTCGTGTGTGTTGTATTCATCATCAGCGCCTACTTGAATTTCTTAACTTATTGGTAATTCTTTCATTCTCTCATCATGTGGGCAAACTCTATTTAACTGATAGATAAGAAGTACTTTTAGTTTAATCTCAGTTTAGCACCAATGACTTTTTTGTGTTAAGAGTGTTCCATGAATCCGTTCATTTGTTAGCAGTCTTGACATTTTTTGTTATATAGCTGTTATATTTTTCTAAATTAATCTGTTTTATGCTATAGGGTATCTTTAACATACTTATAAGCATAGTGCATAGTACTGCAGTATAATTCCTTGATGGGCACAATGTGTCTCAAAACTACATTGTTCCTCACTCTTTGATTCCACAAACATTTTGTTCCGGTTCCATCCAATAGTAAATTTTAGCACAAGTTGGGGAAAATTGCAAAAAAGTTAAGAGCTAAAAAACCAATTGACAAAATTTGTGGCATATATATAGGATGCAATACACACACATATATAAGCCAAACATAGGCATATATAGAAGGTCAATAGATAAGCTATACCTTGTATTCGTTGAAACCAAAGAAATGGGTAGGGATGAAAGAAAAATTCGAACCTGAGTTGGAAACTCGAAACATAAAGCTTTTTGGGCGGAGCGGGGAATGCTTATTGGGTTGCGGGGCGAGTTTTTTTTTGGTAACTATAGTTTTCGACCTTTTGCCCCACTAATCCATGGGGTTTGAACTCACCACTACACAAACTCAAACCATGTAAACCCTTCCTTTATAAGAGGTTGGCGTGACCACTTAAAAGTTGTTTGCACTCACGAGAAATTTGAACTTAAGACCTTACACATTTTAAAGTAATAAACACAACTCCCCTTGCACCATACTACCCTTGAATGGTTACAGGGTGAGTTTCAAAGCATTAACGGAGATTTTATCGGGTTTGATGCGAGAAACGAGGCACACCATCCCCGCCCGGCCCAAAACTATATATACATATCGATATGTTATACTCATATGTTATTATGTTAGTATCTACATAGCAAAAACAATATTATCAGTTTTTTTTTCAGTTTGTTTTTTCAATATTGCAAGTTGTGATTAGAAAAACTTCTTTTATGACATAAGTTTAAAAGAAGTTTTGATCTTTTAAGCATGGCTTATAATTATTTATATTTAATTTGCTACGGAAACGCCCCTCGGGTGCCGTGCCCGTCCCGGAAACGTTTCGGAAACGGGAAACGGCTGGAAACGCCCGGAAACGTGGTGGAAACGTTTCCCCAAAAAGGGAAACGTTTCCTGAAGATGGGAAACGCCGAGGGTCTAACAGAAACGCGAAAGGAAACGTTTCTTGAGATTTTAACACGTTTCTGGGCTAGTTTTTGGGCCATGAAACATATTTTGGTCCATTTATATTGTATAAACATATGGTAGGTCGTTATATCTTCTAACAAACTTTTAAATATTGATTATCAGTATTTGTTTAATGTTAAGTATATGTTATGTCTCACTATCGGTATTTATTTTTTCTTGCTTTATCGGTTAAAGATTCATGTTTATTTAATTTATTAATAAATATTTATAAAATACAAAAACGTTTCCAGCCGTACCCGTTTCATGAATTTTAGGACATTGGTGTTTCTAAGTACCCGTCCCCGTACCCGTCTCCGTTTCCGTATCCGTCCCCGTGCAACATAGGTAATTAACATATTATTAGTGGATTTTTTATTCTAATGTAATTATATTGTAAAATATGGTAAAAAGAATAATAATAAATGAAGCATTAAGCCCGAAATGATGCCTTGATAAGATCCAACGAGAATGGAGCGGGTTTTGGGATTATCTTATCCCAATGGCCCGATAAGATACCTCATGGGGTTCGGGGCAGGTTTGGAGCATGGTTTGCTTATCGTGTTTGAGGATAGGGATTCCCCGCCTCGCCCCATACCCGCTCCACTGTCACATTATCATCCTAATTATGGACTCATTTGATATCACTAAACACGAGTTAATAAACGTACATCAGAAGCTCACAACATTTTATGTGTACATAAAGTTTATCATGGAGACCACTTGTTCACTAAGTATGAAAATGCCTATCAGTCTGACCTTGTTCTTGATCAAACATAGGAGACAACGTATGTTCGTTATATCCTATATGACTTGACTAGGAATAACCACCTCATAAGATGGTTGGAGCATCACGGGAGAGACTACAATGAATCCAAATTAAGGTTACGAAGGTGTAGATACATGACAAGAAAGCATAACACACCAAACGTAAACATATGACATGAACCCCTTCAATGCTCGTACATATACATTTCGAACTAGAGTAACATAAAACCGATTGTAATGGAGAAGCGATGATCTTGCATCCTTCGACCCCTTATGTAAGTTATGTTTGTACAACTGGTTTGGTTGCCATCATTACGAATACCACTACGCGTATCTGACGATCAATGACATGAGTAAATGGTGAGATAAAAGTAGTCATCGTTAAATCCAATATAACTAGCAAAGACAAACTGTTATCATACCAATTGGCAAAGTGTCTCCAAGTTACAAAAACTAGCATGATATCCGTGTAAAGCATCATGTATGGTGGCGAATGTTGTTTAACGATTTTTTTAAATAAGATTGATACTTTATATAAGAGAGGGACCAAACTTTACCAGGCCCAAAAAGCCCACAAACACTTATTACAACAACGGCCCATAAACGAACCCTAACGGCGTGAATCTGAACACAGCGAATCCCGTGAAAAAGGTCTCCCCCGAACCTAATTTAAACCACCTTCGGACCCCCCAAACCTAAAAATCTCACTCACATCTTTCTTCCCTTTCTTTTTTATTCAACCACACTTCAAATCAAATCAAATCAAAACCCACACACAAACACACTTTCCAACACCTTCAACTGAATCTCAAACAAAAAAAAATGGCTGAAGAACACGAGCAATCATTCGTTGATTCAGTCAAGGAGAAGATAACTGAAACCTTCCATAACGAAGACTCTTCATCTGATTCAGATAACGAAACAAAGAAGAAAGCATCAGAAGTTGTTGATGATGTTAAGGATAAGGTTTATAGGCTGTTCGGTCGTCAGAGGCCTGTTCATAAGGTTCTAGGTGGTGGTAAACGTATGTTTTTATACTTTACTTTTTTTTACTTTTTTTAAACTTAAATCGTGATTGATGACGTGGATCTGTGGCTTAGATCTAAGATTTAATGTTTATGTTTTGTTAAATTTATTTATTAACTGTTGATTAGTGTCAGATCTATGATCCAGATCTGGAAATATTTGTGTTAACGTCTTTAGTTGACTTATTGATGGTGGTGTTTGTTTAAAAAGCTTAGTCTTAGGCTTATGAGCTTACGTTGTTTCGGCTTATGTTTTGTAAGTTTATTTTTTCGGACTTATTTATTTGAGTTTATTATGAAATCATAAGTTTATAAGATCCAAAATATTTGCAACAAAAATTTGTTAACTTATTTGGTTGACTTGATTTATAGGCTAAGTTAGTTGATGTGGTGGTTTTAGGCGTATGAGCGTGTTGTTTCGGCTTATGTTTTGTAAGTTTATTTTACGGGCTTATGTTTCAGAAGTTTATTATGAGATAATAAACTTCATAAGATCGGTCAAAATAAGCTTAAATAATAGTTTCTGAAATTATCGCTGTAAGTTGTGGACTGCTTGTAGGAGGTTTTGATGTTACGGATCTAGGCGTTGTTTTTTTTTGATCTGATAACAGGTCACTTGTAGAACAATGTTAAATGGATGTGTAGTGATTGGGGTATATATAGTTGCACGTCTTATGAGCTTCTTGGGTTTCGGCCTTTTTATAAGCTCATTTTTCTGGCTTATTCGAGACTTTTTGACTTATAAGTTTTTTATATTTTAAAAAACTTACATAAGCTCACGAGTCGCAAAATAAGCTAGAAAATTGCGGCTTATGGATATAAGATGAGAAACAAATAAGCTCATAAGTGACATATAAGCTTAAACAAACACCTTAGTTTATTTTGTACGTCGTTGGTGTTTTAAATTTAAGTTTATATAAATGTCAAGTACACATTTAAATTGCTGGGGGAGATGCCTTGGCTAAATTGACATTTATTTTAATATAGTTTGCAACTGGTTATTGTTTTACCTTGTTCTGGGTTCAGGGTTCAGGGTAGATCTGGATGTATAATATTGGGTAGATACCCCAGCAAGATTGTATTTGCTTAAAAACTGTACACGTAGCTTGCTGAGTTACCCACAGAGATTCTGTGCATTTTTGGAATACCATTGGTAGTTGTGGCCTTGTGTTTTATTTTTCTGAATTAACATCGTTTTTCGGATTGCGCCTTTGTGCATACATTAATGTTACTGTCACAATATGGATGTTATAATATGCTGTCATATACGAGAATTTGTATGGTTGCTTGCCTAGCATATATTCAGTTTTAGAAACTACATGATCTTTTCTCATGTTTTGTCTTGTATACAAGAATTTCTAGTGATGTGCTTTATAATTTGTTTTACATTCTATACTCTTGTATGCCAGCTGCTGATATCTTTCTATGGAAGGACAAGAAGGTTACTGCTGGCGTCCTTGGTTTTGCTACTTTGATTTGGGTGCTTTTTGAATTGGTTGAGTATCACTTGCTTACACTAGTATGCCACACTCTAATAGCAGCTTTGGCAGTTCTTTTCTTGTGGTCAAATGCCGCGAGTTTCATCAACAAGTAAGCTGTTGTTGCTTATCTTTAATCACTGTCTGCTAATTTTAATATTTATTCGGAGCAATGCTATACATTCCTACTATATCCTCCTAATTATCCTCCTACTCCATATAAATATGGACAAGTGTAATCCACTATGTATCTCTTTTGATCTCACTCATTGATTTTGACACTTGTCCTAATCTTATGAGTAGGAAGATAAGTAGGAACATTTAGTAGGATTGTTTATCATTTTCCTATTTATTCATCGTGGCATGACATTTAATTTACTATTGTTATTCTGATCAGGTCTCCTCCTAAATTCCCAGAAGCCGCCCTCCCAGAAGATATCGTTCTCGGCGTTGCCAATGCTCTAAGGGTTGAGGTTAACAAAGCTCTTGAGGTTCTTAGGTGCATCGCTTCTGGAAAAGATGTGAAGAAATTTGTTGCTGTATGGACCGATCCTACATCTTATTTTTGCTTTACAACACTCTGTGCTTCATGATTAACTAAATAATTCCACGAATGACCTGATCTTCTATTTCTATCAGGTGGTTACCGGTTTGTGGGTGCTTTCAATCTTGGGAAGCTGCTGGAATTTCTTGACCTTGTTCTACACAAGTAAGTATCATATATATTTTGTATAGATTCGTATTTTGTTTAGATTCGTATTTGTTGTTCATTTGGGACTGTTTTTATTCTAGCCTCTCTGTTTCTTATGTTTGAAATTATGTCTACTATCAACAGTCTTTGTTCTATTGCACACCGTGCCTTATCTTTATGACAAATTTGAGGACAAAGTTGATGCCTTTGGCGAGAAGGCAGAGGCTGAGATCAAGAAACAATATGCAGTATTCAGTGTTAAGGTTTTGAGCAAGGTTCCCGTAGGGGCATTGAAGGCCAAGTTTGCGTAAAGACAATTTAGCTGCACAACTAGTCTCAGGTGACTAGCCGTGTCTTATCCAATATGTTTGTTGTGATATTTTTATAACTAGAAACCTTTTTATTCATCGATTCCCTGATACATTTTGGTGAATCCATGATAATTTAAACAAGTTTAGTAATCATGTAATGAAGTTTTATTACATTTAAGTCCTCTTTACACAACAATTGCTGATGCATGGTGTTTGCTTTGGCCATAGTTTTTGAAATCTATGAATGAAAGGGGATATAATTTTGCTGTATTTCTGGTACTCCTAATCCGAATGAATCTTAATTTCTGTTGCTAATTTTTACCTTGTTATTGTATTAAGTAGGCTAAATTAGGTTATAAGGCCAATCATCTTTGTATCTTAATGCTGCTAAATGCATTTGGATTGCTAACATCAAGTAGTTATTAGTTTTGTTATTGATTTTGGTTCAGCTCTCTTCTTTTTTTCTTTATAAAGAATATTGTTGACAAGTGGCGAGTGGCAACTATTACATTATGTAGGCTTTCAAATATCAGGACTTGCTTCTAGTAATCTAGAGGTTACAAGTTTTGAACTTGCTCATAGTAATCTAGAGGTTATGAGTTTTGATCTTGCTCTTGTTTAAAAATGCTAGTCAATTACAGATCGTTGTTGGTCATACCGAAGATGGGGCATAAAAAGACTTCTAGAGACCAAATTGTCATCTTAATCGTAAAAAATATTTGTTTTCGTCGTGGCCAATGTTTATAACTCGAACTTAGTTAGCCATTAGGACCAGTTACGAGCTTGATTGAAGTACTTATTAGTTTTATTTTTAAATCAGGATTTGATCTTGATGTGTCAGGTGGTCGAAATCACTGGTTTTGTCGCGCAAGTTGAGCTTTCCAATTCACTCAATAGTATGACAACTCTGACTAGTAGACTTATTACATGAGCGTTTGATTAACCGGTTTTAAATTTGTATTGTTGACACTTGAAACATTCGAGATAAATGAGACGGCAGCTTTAGAGTCACACACGATTAAATACATAATGGAAGACGAAAGTGATGATTACTCTGGCATCCCTCTACCTAAGGTTAGGGGTGTCCATAATTCGGGTTTGACCCACAAAAACCGAAAACCGAACCGAACCGAACCCGAACTAGAACCGAACCGAAAATAGAATTCGGGTTTTGGGTCATAACCAAACCGAACCGAACTACAAATACGGTTTTCGGGTTGGGTATGGGTTTGGCCGTCGGACCCGAGAACCGAACCGAAAACCGAAATTTTATAAATATATATATATTATTAATAAATTTATATATATATATAGTGTAAGGTTATTTTCAGAACCAAAAAAATGTCGAGAACTGCGAGAACCATTTTTAGCCTTTGATCAAAATGATCTACGGTTGAAAAGAGAGTGGAATTATAGTAACTACTTTAAATTAAAATAACATAATTTATTAGCCTAAAGGGCAATCATGTAACTTCGTCAATCACTATAGATACTGCAGTTATAATATTATTTTAAATCTTAAAACCACTTCCTACACATACCATCTCTCTCCTATTTTTCAGATCTCATCCAACCTTTTGTCTTCTTCACCAAATCCTCGTATCACTTATCCATATGTTTTGCTCAAATTTTTTTTGTCCATACTTGAAATATATGTTTGAGTATTATGTTACTCTTTCTTGGTGTTTCATTACGTTTCGAATCTCGGGTATTGACGCATGTGTTGCAACACAAGATTCCTTTTGATAGCATTATTTCACAAGGTAAATAGCTTTTTGTTTTAAATATTTAATATTTTTGGTTAACGTTTATTAAGTTTTACAAGTGGGAAACTATTGATTTTTTTTTAATTGTGATGGCCTACTGTCAGTTCGGCACTTGGACCTTAAATACATGTGCATTGTAATAAAGCCATTGTTGAAGATTTTTTTTTGCACGAGTGTACCTTCAAAAGTGTGTTTGGTTGAATTGTTTAGCTCTTATTTTACCAAAAGATTAAAAATTGAACCGTGTTCCATTAAACTAGTAGGAGAATATCAATTTGATTAATTATATGAAGGACAATGCATAAATACAACAACTTTTTTTTTATAACTATACAGTATGGTGTTTCGTATTTTTCTTTGTTGTTTTTTTAACGAATCTTTGTTGGTTATTTGGTTGTTATGTAAGTATCTATTTTAAGTGCATCGTGATTGTTTATATGGCTTATAAAGATAGGATGCACATGTATTGGTAAGTGTATACATGATTTAGTTTGAAAAAATGTGTAGATGTTTTGATTGCAAAGTGTATTAACTTGGTAATCGTTGCACTTGTGTTTAAGTTACTACTATACTTATGGTACTTGTATTTGTTGAAATTGGGTACTGTCATTGTACTTTCTCAACAACACAAACTACCATACGGTTTTTTAAAAATTTGTTGCGGTAGCTATATAATACACGTGAATGTTTCTCTATATAGTTTTTAGTAATTCTTTGGAATGGATTTCTTCTATAAAAGTCAACATTAGTATGTCTATGAATTCGGTTGGGTGTGCACATGTATTGTCACACATCAAAGACTTTAAAATTTCACCCATATGCAATTTTTTTCTTCTATGATTTTCAGTCAGTTATGCTTTAGGGTTTGATTATGTTTTAATGGCATTTCATGGTCAATTAAGTGTTCACTTACTATATTCTCGTATTTATTTTCATGTCTTTTTTGCTTTTTAACAAAGTATTTTTTATTTTATTTTCACAGCTCTCTACTCATCATATCAGTAGTTGTTAGTGAAGAATATAACGAAGAGTGAACATCTTCTACATACATTAAAATAGGGGTTGAATACGCATGTTCACACAAGCGCGTACGGGTGGACTCGATACGATCATAGTAGGAGTGTTCAACATAGAAAAACACATGTGCATGGACATACTCGATATGATCATGGTAAGAGTGTTCAACACGGAGAAACACATGGGCATGGACACGTCAAAGTCAAATTTCGATTGTGTTAATGATGATCAGTGCACTTTGTGTATACACACTTGTATCGAATTTGTAATCATATTTTGTAGGGTTTAAATTAGGAAAAAAAATTGTGTTTCGATTCTGTAGTATGCACAAGTATTTATGAGTTTTGTTCAAAGGTTCGCATGCATATTTTTTTTGTTACTATACTTGTTAATACTGTCATATAAATCTAAGTTTTTACTACAAATAAGCTAAAAATGAAATGTAATTACATGTTCTTAAAATTGATGGTTTATCTAGAAAACACATGTATCGTACCTTTTGAGAACAACTATGTTGGAAAACAAATTAAATTTCGAAAGTTTAGCAATTTTAAAAACGTTTCTTGGTTAAAAAAATTGAAAAGAAAATATAAATGCATTTTTACCATTATACCCTTTTGAATAAAGTAATAAAAATAAATATTTAAAAAAAATTGATTGGTTGATTTTGGTTCTCGCAGTTCTGTACATTTTTTTGGTTCTGAAAATAACCTCACCCTATATATATAATAGTTATTAAAATTTAATTTAATCCTAATATATGCAAACTAGTTATTAAAACATAATTTTAATATAAAAATATCATTTTATACTTGAAATAACCTTTTTTTCTAAATATTTATATAATTATATATTTTTTTGAAAAATTCAGAAAATTCGGGTTATTCGGGTCAACCCGAAAACCGAACCGAATTCAAATTCGGTTTTCGGTTCGGTTCGGTTGAAATCTATTTCGGTTCGGTTCGGTTTTCGGGTTGACTCAGAAAAAAAAATTAACCGAATAACCCGAACCGAATAAACCGAACAACCCGATAACCGAACCGAATGACACCCCTACCTAAGGTCACTGGTGCGGTCCTACCCAAGATAATTGAATATCTTAGAAAACATGTGGAGATACATGAGAATGTTAAAGATCTCAAGTCATTTGATGCAGAGTTTATGAAAGTAGATAGTAGCGCTTTGTTTGATTTTAGTCGGGTTTTTTTAAAGGCAAATGTATAAGGCCATTAAGGCAGAAACGAGAAAAGATACAACACACAGGGGCGTGCTCTAAGGTGGAGCACTCAAAAGCAACCAAAAAAACTAAAAAGAAAAGGTTATACAACGATCAAATCACCTGGATTGTGGATCCAATTATCCTACGAAAAGCCTGGTGCTGACAGCGAGGAGCCATTGGATGCTCTGTTGACATGTTTTACTAGACTTGTTACTAATAACTAGGGTTTATGATCGATATGATTAAAGTTGACATGTTTTACAACCAACTGGCTTAGCTCAGTTGGCCACCAAGGTTGCACTAAGTGCTTTCCTTGGGGGAGGATTCTTGAAGGTCTTGGGGCGAGGGTTACACTCTTCCGCTTGGATGTCATTGCACGACTCGACCCACTAACCACTAACATTTGCCGTTCTAAAAAAAAAGTTGACATGTTTTACTTTTACATACCAAATTTCAACGTCATATCAACATTAAACTGAGCATCATACTTATTATGAAAATTTCATATCTATGAAAACCGTTAAAAATAAATCAATATCCTTACAAATTCAACATTACATCATTTTTTTGATTTGGATTTAGAGGAAGTAAGTTAGTTGCTCTTTCTTTCTTGAGCCTCCTTCACCGTACTTATCGTTCCAATTTTTCAGCTCACTCATCATAGATCCCACATTGCTCTCATCTGAACTAGCTGCGACCTGCAAACAATTCCCAAAATCTTAGATATTTGGTTGATACTCAAACCGTTTATATAAACAGACTAAAATAAGGATCAAGCTATATTACTTGATTCTTTGCCTGCCTCATATCTTCCATGTTTAGATGTCTCAGATTAATAACATTTTTGCTTTCTTCTTTAGTGTCTTTAGCGTCTCCCGTAGCTTGTGGATCCTCACTTTTCATATTGTGCTTTTATATCATAAATAAACAGATGAATATTACGGTACTTAGTTGCACATCAAAGTCAAAAATGAAACTTATGTCAAAGACTTACGATAGCTTTTTGTTTCTCCTGCTTCAACAACTCTCTCACGGGTCGATAAGCTGCTGTTACACACAGGTTCTGTTCCAGTAGTTCATGTTAGCATTTTGAGCCACTTTATATTTGTAATCATATTGAATTTAAAAATAAATAGACTGACCTTTAGATCGCTTCCGCTGTATCCTTCTGTCATTGCTGCGAGCTCCTTAAACTCCAAGTTCTCTACCTTTTCTTTTGCCAGAAGTGTTTTCAAGATTGATTCTCTGCTCTCGACAGATGGTAAACCGACCATGATTCTGTACA
The DNA here is from genome assembly GCA_025667525.1 of Glebionis coronaria. Classification (NCBI taxonomy): domain Eukaryota; kingdom Viridiplantae; phylum Streptophyta; class Magnoliopsida; order Asterales; family Asteraceae; genus Glebionis; species Glebionis coronaria. The sequence continues at coordinate 333,125 of JANFOE010000030.1, forward strand.
TGGAAATATATTTGTTGGTTCTAAGCAGTGTTTTCGTTTCTCAAATTACTTTGTAAAGTCCAGAACTTAAAATTAATAAAATGATACATGTGAAAAGTAACATATTTACTAGGTTTTGACCCATTAACTTATGAATGGGTCAACCTTAATCTGTATTATCTTTTATAAAAAGTATACGAGGTTATATGTATTAAAACTCTAAAAGTAAAGTTTTGGACCAGTTTAACCCATTTTACCTAGAGATATAACAGAACTTAGAGATCAGATCAACCCATACATAAGTAAATGTGTATACGTTGTCATTTTTGTCTAACCTCATTGTATGCTAAGCCCTCGAAAGGAGCACACAGAAAAAAAAAAAAAAACAGAAAAAGGTATACCTTCGTTCAAACCGCCTAATAATTGCTTCATCGAGATCAAACGGTCTATTTGTAGCCGCAAGAACAAGAATCCGCTCACCAGGTTTAGTCAACAATCCATCCCAATGAGTCATAAACTCGTTTACAAGTTTCGTCGAAAGATGTTCTCCTCTTGTTCTTTGCCCAAACATGGTATCAACTTCGTCAAGAAATATTATAGTCGGAGAAACTTTAGCCGCAAGTGAGAATACAGCGCGCACATTCTTCTCATCTTCACCATGCAACATTGATGTTATAGTTGACGCTGATATATTTATAAAGCTTGCACCAGCTTCTTTTGCTATTGCCTTTGCTAACATTGTTTTACCGGTGCCTGGAGGGCCAAATAGTAATATACCACGACATGGTTTAAGAAGTCCACCATTGAAGAGATCCGGTCTTTTTAGAGGTAGCATTACTAGCTCTTGTAGGGATTCTTTAATTTCATTTAATGCTCCGATATCTTCAAATGTTACAGTGATCTCTTCGGCAGGAATGACCTCTTGTCTTATGCGTTTTTCGTTTCTATTGTCTTGTAGCTCCTGGTGATAAAATGTGTGAAACATGAATTCTGGAGTTGGAAATTCTGGGAAAATCAGTTTGGAGTTATTGCCAATGAGTGTTTGGAAATCCAGGACATACCTTGGTCTTCAGCTTTTTAGTATCCTCTTGCAAGATCATCAATCCATGTGACAAACTGTGAAAATCATAATATAAGTAATTAGAAATCATTTCAAATTGTTTCTTCTTTAATGGAAATTTCTTAACAATAGTTACCTAGCTGATGATATGACTAGCTTTCCATTTCGATATTCCGGATCTTTATGACTCATCAGATGATGAGAAATTGCGGATACCGCAATATCTCGCATATACGTACTAATTAACATTCTGTCTGCTTGACAAATTGAACCTAAATCATTACATTCAATTTTGTGTACTTCTAACGCCTCAGAGATACAACTTTTATTATCTCGAATCTGGATTTTCTTCTTTTGCTCTTCTAATTGTTCGTTCCAGTGTTTGAGACGAGACTTATCTACAGGTGGTTTAATTACAATATTGTAAGGAAATAACCTACTGATATTCCCATTCACTTTTCTACTTGCCGAAATCCGAGAACCAAGAACTAATGTGGACCCCGATAGTACATTCAACAATTCATTGAACAATTCATATGTTCCTTCTGAATTTAGAAACCTCTTTACATCCTTTATATAGAGAATGATGCCATTGGTTTTAGAGAAAGAGACTAAAACCTGAAAAGTAATTTAAGTTAACTGCTACATTTAGCGACATTATAAGCCATTAGTGGATATTATGGTTTACCTTGTGGAGTTCTTGCAAAAATACTAACTCATCAAAAGGATTGTTGCTCGCACCAGCTAAGAAGAGTAAACATAACTCGAAAGATCAGTAACATATGAAAACATTCTCTAGAACAATATCTTTAATTTTGAAAACTCTTGAACTAAAAATTATTAATGAATGAATGAGAAACGAAAAAACCAACTTAAATTAAACTGTTTAAAGGAACACCAAAATAAGTACATCATACAGATTATATTCGTACCTCCACCATCTTCCTTTGCTGTCGAGATAGATCTTTTGACAGACTACACAAATAAAATTATGCAAGATCATTATCATGTTTAAACATAGTCTTAACAGTTAATTCATGACTTCTATCCAATTTTGCAATTAATATTACAAGCTACCCATATGGAGAAATTAAGTTATACTTACCGAGTCTGAGTTTTTCTTATATGCACCATACTTGTTTTGTATCTGTATAGAGACATCACGCATTACTACAAAATACTACATTTTGAATTTAAAAAACAAGGTTATTTATCTGAGAATCACCTTTGTAGAAAAGTCAACCATGTCCAACATGAGCAGCTTGGTTTCAAACTCGTGTGACAGAGCCTTTGCAAGGTTTTGGTGATAGAACTCTAAATATAAAACAGTAAATCAAATCCGACCGCAAAGAGTAGTACAGTTTGAATGCAGAGAATAAAAGACTTACCAGCAGGCCCTGAGAGTAATATGGATCTACTTGCTGGTGGAAGATCTTGGGTATGCACAGAAACATCCAGATGTCTCAAATGAACAAAAGCGGCGTTCGTCAATAACAATTTTGTTCGTTCACTGACATTGGTTTTAAAAGGAAAGTAGAATGATTAGTTTGGTACTCAAAATTTTGATTAGTTTGTGTAACTACGTTTTAGGATTTTAGCTTTTAAAGAAGCTTATTAACTTATGTAACTTAAATAAGTTGATTTGAGTGTTTGGATAGGCTTATAAACTACTATTAGGGCCTTAGGGGGTTCTCATTAGCTCCTATTTAAGCTTACAAGTTTCTTTAGTATTATTTACGAACTCTTACAATAACCATACATTAATGACACAACATAAGAAATTTGTCTTAACTGTTGTCAAAAGGCCTCAAAACTGGTCATGTTAATGTAGCATGTAAGTTTAAAACACTAAACATAAAACATACTACTTATTCTTTGATACTTATGTTTGGAGTAAGAGCACAATGTTCTGCAAATCTTAAAAGAGTGATTATTTGCATAAAACGAATAATTTGGTTTGAAAACGCAGTCCCAAACACCCCTTTCGCTCTGTTTTTTACGATATTGATTAACTTTAGTTTACTAAACGCTACTTTTACAGAATCAACAAACACAACTTAAAATATATAGTACGAAACTATCACAAGGTATAAGTTTGAACCTGAGATGGTCAGGAAAATCCTTAAACGTAATTTTTTGGTCTTTTCCATCAACGATAAGCCGGCGAAGCTCGTGCTGAATTTGTGCAGCCGTGGCACCACCACTCTCAGACTCATCATCCCCACTAATCCATTTATTTACACTTAGTCCTACACCAAGACCAACACCAACTCCAACAGCAACACCCAAAGCTGAAAATAAAACATGATGATTCTGTTCCATCACTTCAATCCTTAAACTTGATCTAAGCTAATGTTCTAATATGATCAAACACTTGTGTTTTTTTTTTTTTTTGCGTGTGCGAAATGAGACGTTTATTAGGAGTATGATATAAGAGAACAGAGAGTTGAAACTAAACAGAAAACTCTTGCATGAACTGAAATGAGTGTTCATGGGTTTCTTTATATAGGGAAAAAAAATTTATTTCCTAGACAATAATATTTTTGTAACAAGTTGATGGAAAAAATTAAGAAATTTCATTGTTCTTTTTTGGCACCATAAGGTACTTTGCAGGTCAACTTAAAAAATACCAATTAACCTACTACACACGGGCACAAGAAATAGGCGAGTCTAGAACAAGTCGGCGAAAAACATTTAAAAATATTTCATTGTTGAAATATTCATAACGCGGCCTTCTTTTTAAAACACCTTTTATTTGAGAAATTTTAGAGAAAAAAATATGTAGAGAAATGAAATGAGTGGAGAAATTTAAGATCAAGTAAAGACGAGAAATAAACTCGAGAAATGACAAAATAAAACTCCGAAATAAGCCCCGTTTTGTTTTTTCTTTTCCTTTCAAATTTAGTCTTGTACGACTACTAGTAACTTTTTTTTTTTAATATCTTTGGTTAATGGATGTTTCTTTTCGACTAAAGTAGACATTTTACGCGATCTAAGTATTTTTTTTTTAAATTTCAGTAACGTTTTACGCGATTAATGTGATATTTGATTAATAAGTTTTGTGTTGTATAAAAAAAGGTTATGTGGTTAATTTTTATTTTTTGGATCGAAGACGTACTTTTACTCAACCATATAGGTTTTGCACGAATGTTTTGTCTTTTTCTATGAAGACAAAAATGCTTCAAAATTTTTTGCCTTATTATAAAAGGTAAATCGGTCACACAAAAACTTAACGGTTGAACAAAATCATGTCGGTGGTCTAGCAAAAAATAAAGTCAACCACGGGCCCTATTTTAATATACAAAGACTACTTGTTAATCAAGAAATCACTCAGTCGAACAAAAACATTTCGATCGCACAAAATGTCATTTCAGTGCCATAGACACTTCTCATACATAATAGGAGTCACAAGGACACACAAAACTAAATTTGGAATACCAAAAACAAATAAACATAATATGTGGCTTATTTTTCGAATTGATTCTTACACAAAAGCATAACTAATCAAAATAGATACCAAACACGATATATGTTGAACCATATTAGGTACGATTTTCTCACTCATCATTACACATACATATATCTCAGACGATATGAATACTTACTCTCACGCCGGAGTCTAATCGTGGGGTTCGTCTCCACGATAAGGACTAACGGTATACTTTACTTGTGCAGTAAATCGTCAATCACTCTCTTGATAGTACAAGATCTACCATGACCCAAGAGATCTAAGTACCTTCCGACAAGTACTTAGATCTATACTCGACCTCGACCAATTGTTGTACTAACAGAATGTGTATATCAAGGTCAAAATCAAAATCGTGCATGTCCACCTCTTGCTCCATGTGGGTTGTATCTTCTTGTTCAAAATCACTTTCATCAGTCTCATTCAAACTGTCTACATCCTCATCATCTTCAACATCCTGTTCCTCATCAACAACCTCTTCGTCGCATTGACGAGTTTATCAGGCTGTTCCATCCAAAGATCATCCATCGTGAACTCCTCGTCATCATGTACGGAGGGATCATCAGGAGCTGCCTGTTGGCCCCAAATTTGCGTCTTGTTCTGCAATGTCAACAAAGTCTTTTAGGTCTTTCAAAGGCTCATTCCCACTAAGGTGGGCAGGATCAATCCACTCATCCCTACAAACACCACCTGGATTTATCGAATCAATGTTTTGCATCAATATTGTGTAACTAAATGCCCCGGTTGATGTTTGGGTTTCCTTAAATCCACTCATCCCCACATCATCGTGACCAACAAGGGATGCACCCTGATTGAACACTTCATCCTGCGTATCTAGTTCAACAATTGCTAAATCATTTGCATTTCTCGTCCCGATGTAAACCTTTATCTCTTTGGAATGGCTGGTCACGTAGTTCTTTAGTTTTGTTACATTTTTCTCAGAATCTAAGGGTACCAATCCTTCATCTAAGGATTGTTCCTAGTATCCTAAAATAAGAGTGGACAATCCTAACATCATTGAAACCTAAATCACGTAAGTACGAATGGTAATGAACAAGCGAAAATCGATCCACATCTACTTAATCATACGAAGCTATTGTTGGAAACTCATATGTCCTTCCAAGCTTTGGTGAAAAAGTTCCACTATGATTGATTTTTAGGGTAAATAAGTTTGGATTATTGTCTATCAAAATAAGCAACACATAAACAATCAACTACCACCATAACCACACAACTAAACACTGTCATCTACAATTACAACATTGACTACATTCAACACAGTATATGCATGATGTAAACAAGTACAAAAACTATAAAAACCTGCAAATTAAGGAAAACCTAACCATTAAAACAACCAGAAAGGGGATCTGTGCATTATCTTCTCCCGTAACTACCAACTTTGGGTTTCTAGTTTGCGGTAATCATTGCGTACTCGATACACGATTTGGGAGAAAATCGAAGTACTGTTTCGATGGTTTTAGGAAACCGAGGGTTTATTTGCTTATAGAATATCTAATCCACACGTGTATGATTAGACACGCTAGTGGCTAATATGTATTCAGGGACGAAATTGCATATAAGAAAGGTGGGGATGAGGTAACAAGATGGGGTGGCAAAGGGAAATGTCGAATATACCCTCACGTGCCAGGCACGTGTGGGAGTCAACGGAAGAAAACGTTCAAAGTTGAAAAATCGTCAACTAAGGGGAATAATGCACTAGAAATTGAAGCTCAATGACAAAATTGCATGAAGTTTGCTCTGAGGGGCAAATTTACGAAAATGAAAAAGTTTAGGGACGTTTTTTTACAGTTTACCCTTTATTTTAACTAACACTACTACTCACGATCATTTCAATTTATCAATTAAATTTGAAAAGTTTTACGAAAGAAAAATTTGCTATATTTTTTAAATAAAAAATTATGATTCCATCGAATTTATCAAACCGAATCAATCGAGTAAACAAAAAATCAACAGGTCAATTCGATTCTCAAAAAAAAAATCCGATCACATTCGGCCCAGGCCTAGTGTCCGAACCGGTTCAACAGGACGGGTCTATGGACACAAACACGGCTATCTTAAGTTATAAAGACACTTTTACATACAAGTCAAGGAAGCAAGCAGAATGTCACAGTACAACCATGGGAAGAGTTAAAAGAGAAAATCGTGTTAATAACAGGAGCATCATCAGGCATCGGACACGAATTCTGCATCGACTTAGCGAAATCCGGTTGCAAAATCATCGCTGCTGCCCGTCGCATTGACCGTCTCAAAACTCTCTGCGACCAAATTAATAGTAATAGTCGAAACGACCAAATAAAAGCGGTAGCGGTGGAGCTTGATGTTAGCGGCGATGGTCCTTCAATTGAAGCCTCTGTTAAGAAATGTTGGCAGGCTTTTGGAAGGATTGATGCTTTGATTAACAACGCTGGTATTAGAGGTAGGTTATTCATTTTTTATATCAATTTCCTACATTATCAAAAGCTAAACCAAACACTCAACAAAAGCTTATCAGCTTATTCATCGTAAGCCAGGGCCCTTTAAATAAGCTTATAGAAATACCCCTCGTGGGCATGACTTGTAAGTCATGTTATTAAGGGGCTGTTTGTTTTAGCTTATATAACGTATTGCCTATTTCGGCTTATATGACATAACACAAAAGCCTCAATTTGGTGGCTTATTTGGAGACTTACGGGCTTATCTAAGTTTGTTATAACAAACTTAGATAAGCCCATAAGTCACCAATAATAAGCTTAAAAGATTAGGTTTTATGAAGTATAACACGAAATATGGCTTATTTTCGGCTTATATAACATAAGCCCCAATTTTGTGGTATTTTGAGACTTAGGGGCTTATATAAGTTTATCATGATATAATAAACTTATATAAGCCCATAAACCTCCAAATAAGCCACAAATTTGGGGCTTATGTTATATAAGCCGAAATGAGCTTACATTATATAAGCCAAACCAAACACCCCCTAAGGAACAGGAAGGCATGAAACTATAACAACTGATATCAATCATAAAAAACCAAACACGATTCGGTGATGGGAAAGTTCTGAGTATATGATAAAAGATTACATACAAGTAACCTTCCCGTAACACGGTTTAACTGTTAAATTTTGTGACTTCTTTTTGATGCTATGTTTTGCATTCAGGTCCTGTAAAGAATCCATTGAATTTGTCGGAAGAAGATTGGGATAGAACCTTTAATACGAATTTAAGAGGATCCTGGTTGGTGTCAAAGTACGTTGGCCTACACATGGTTGCGTCTAATCAAGGGGGATCAATAATCAACATCTCTTCTACTGCTGGTCTTAATCGTGGTCATCTACCTGGAGCTCTTGCATATGCTACTTCAAAATCAGCACTTAATACCATGACAAAGGTAATGCCAACAAAACTGATCTGGGGGTTCCAGTCCATGACAAAATATTTTGTTATCATTATGGGTACCATTTGGTAGTCACACGTTAAATTTCGTGGTCATTAGTGTAATAACGGAAAAAAGGGAGTTGATTGGTCAACCGAACCCCAATTGTTTTGTTGTATGCGTAAAAATCACTGGTCATAACCCTGTTAGCCAACTCAGCCTTTTTGAAACCTCTGGACTCTAGTATAAATACTTCCCATTCTGTCCAAATGTGATTTCATAAAAGTGTGTAATTACGCTATCACTAGGCTTCTTTTGGAGCTTGTGGCTCAGTGTGGCTTGTTATTCTCATCCTTTAGTGCCATTTTTTGGGCTCATAATGTATAATTTTAAAAGTGTTTTAAGTCTTTTTTTTTTTTTTCTGTTTTTGATGTTGGACAAGGAAAAACTATCATTTCGTATTAGAAAAGCAGCTTGGAGTTTGACTTGTGAGGTCTAATAAATCATTGTCAACCACACGTAATCTGAATAAATTTACCAAAAATACTTAAGTACATTGATTTGTTTCAAGGAACCACAAATCAAATGATGCACGTGATAGACTTCTTATAAGGTTGAAAATATGTGCATTTGACCTGAAAATAGGTCATGCTGAAAATAGGTCATGCATAGTCTTTACCATGATCATGTGTTGTCCCCTTGATACCTCATACTCCATGATGTTGATGCTTGAAAGTGTTTAAAATATCAAATTTACATATATTCTGTGATGATCAGGCGGGTTGGATAAACATCAAAACACGTTAACTTTTTGGTATAAGTTGAAATTGAAACCGTCAATTTTGTCTACAATTTTTTTATGTATTTGTTTTATAGATGGTTAGTGTGTCAGATATGATAATCAGAAGATTATTATCTCAATAATATTCTCATTTAATGATTAATTTGATTTAGCAAGTTTTATGCATTCAAAATACATGCTGGGGATACTTCGTCTGTTTTCTTTTCGTCTATTCTTTTACTTCACCAGTTTGACCCGGTACCATAAAACATAACCGAAATCATTCCATTAATGGGTCAACTTGAATCATAATTAAGATGAATGACTATTGGTTTGATAATTTCCACTATAAATGCAGGTAATGGCAATGGAACTTGGAGGACACAAAATTAGGGTGAACTCAATATCTCCCGGGATTTTCAAATCTGAGATCACGGAAGAACTTCTGGAAAAGAAATGGTTCAAAAATGTGGTTTCCAAAACGATGCCATTGAAAGAATTAGGCATTACTGACCCAGCCTTGACTTCGCTGGTCAAGTACCTTATTCATGGCTCGTCAAACTATGTGACTGGTAACATTTTTATAGTAGATTCAGGATACACGTTACCAGGTGTACCCATCTTTTCATCACTTTAAGCTTATGGTATAATCTGCTGTTCGGCTGATGCGTTGTGATTTCTGAAATGGAACATTTTTTCATGTTCGTTAGCCAAATCATGGTAAACTGCGATGTTGCCGTTTATGCTAATAAATAAAAGTTACTTCGAATCTTATAACGGTTGAAAGGTTTGTTCATGGTAGGCACTTTTGAGATTAAAAAGCAACTAAATTCTTTGTAAATGCATTTCAGTATTTCACTACATAGTCGCGGTGGCAACATGGGCGAGTTGGGTAACTGATACATCGGGTTTAGTAGTTTTCTGGCGTTGATCGAAACTTGATTAGTTGGTTTGACACAAAACAATTTCTTTCCAAAAAGATGAACATTCTTAATAGATAACTAGTGTACCAATTATGATAAAATTATTGCAAATAGACTTGAGATTTTGTGCATTAAAATTTTTCGTACCGTTCGACTCTTCTTCTCTCAAGCCATTTTTACGCTATGTTTCTTGGCTCACAGGCTTAGAATATGTGATTGATTCTTTGGCCTGACTAGCTTAACAAACTGAGTAGTTAACCTTCTTATTTTAGGCATGGTTCTGTGTCAGAAGATTCAACTTATAACAATACAAAACTCATGTCTCTTGCATTGGTATCAAAGACTACAACCTTACTACTAAAAAAACTAAGTATATCCTAGACAATAGGCTTTTCATTAACCAATTAAGCATGTTTAATTTGGGCTAAATTTACATGTAAAAAAAAGGCTTTAAAGGTATCGGGTGTTATCGGGTTGACCCGAAGAGAAATAACATAACCCGACCCTATAGCAATGTCGGGTCATCGGAGTCGGGTCAACCCGACTCTTCAGACACCTAACTCAACACTCACTCAGTCACTTCTTTTTCCTTGGGTGACGTGTGACGTGAGGATGATTTAATTGGTGTCTCGTGAGGAGGCGAGTTAGAGGTAATCCTCTCAACTCCATTGTGAGTAGCCTAATAGCAACCATAATCCAATGTCATCATTAGTGAATCCCATGTCATACATGTCTAGATGCAGTACCATTCTTGTGACAATGTTTTACATTTCAAATTTCAACATGAAATATCAACATCAAATTGAGCATTATATTTCTAAATGCCATTTTCTGATAGGAATTAAAGGAAGTAAGTCAGTTGCTCTTTCTTTCTTGAGCCTCCTTCACCGTACTTATCGTTCCACTTTTTCAGCTCACTCATTATAGATCCCACCGAGCCCTCATCTAAACTAGCTGCAACCTGTGAACAATTCCAAAAATCATTAGATATTTAGTTGATAGTCAAACAGTTTATATAAGCAGACTAAATTAAGGATCAAGCTATATTACTTGATTCTTTGCCTGCCTCATATCTTCCATGTTTAGATGTCTCAGTTTAATAAGATTTTTGCTTTCTTGTTTGTCTTTGGCGTCTCCCGTAGCTTGTGTTTCCTCGCTTTTCTTCTTGTCCGAAGTTTGTGTTTCCTCACTTTTCTTCTTGTCCGAAGTTTGTGTTTCCTCACTTTTCTTCTTGTCCGAAGTTTGTGTTTCCTCACTTTTCTTCTTGTCCGAAGTTTGTGTTTCCTCACTTTTCTTCTTGTCCGAAGCTTGTGTTTCCTCATTTTTCATCTTGTCCTTTTATATCATAAATAAACAGATGAATAATTTAGGTGTACATCAAAGTCAAAAATGAAATTTACGTCAAAGACTTACGAGAGCTTTTTGTTTCTCCTGCTGCAATAACTCTCTCACGGGTCGATAAGCTGCTGTTACACACAGGTTCTGTTCCAGTAGTTAATGTTAACATTTTGAGCCCCTTTATATTTGTAATTATATTGAATTTAAACACAAACAAACTGACCTTCAGATCACTTCCACTGTATCCTTCTGTCATTACTGCAAGCTCCTTAAAATCCAAATTCTCTACCTTTTCTTTTATAAGTAGTGTTTTCAAGATTGATTCTCTGCTCTCAACAGATGGCAAACCTACCATGATTCTGTGCATGGAAATATATTTGTTGGTTCTAAGCAGTGTTTTTGTTTCTCAAATACTTTGTAAAGTTTGTGAAAAGTTATCATAGATGACCCACTAACTTATGAATGGGTTAATTTGGGCTAAAAGGGAAACGGTAGAAAGTTGCCCGAAGTATATAATTTTCATACAAACAACCTGTTAAATGGTTTTAACCCGAGATTTAATTTAATATTGTTTGTTGAGAATTTCCAAAAAGAAAAGGACGAAAAAGCTGTTTTGCGGGTCAACCCATGCTGAATCAGCCCGTGTTAAAATGAAAAGCTTTATTCTCAAATGTTTGGACCGGACTGGCAAAACAGGCAGGTTAGAATGGATCGTAGTAGGTTGACTTAAAACACTTTTTTGTCCAAATTCTTCAATTATATCGCAGAGGGATTTGTGAGGTTATATGCACTAATAGTAAAGTTTCAGACCAGTTTAACCCATTTGACCCGTTTCCTTTAGTTATTTCTATATTTATCAATTTAAGGCGGCAGGGATATAACATAAATTGGAGATTAAATACCCGTTCATGAGTAATGGTTGTCATTTGTGTCTAACCTAATTGTATGCTAGGCTTTCAGAAGGAGCACATAAATAAAAACAGAAAAAAGTATACCTTCGTTCAAACCGCCTAATAATAGCTTCATCAAGATCAAACGGCCTATTCGTTGCCGCAAGAACAAGAATCCGCTCACCAGGTTTAGTCAACAATCCATCCCAATGAGTCATAAACTCGTTTTTAATTTTCCTCGAAAGATGTTCTCCTCTTGTTCTTTGCCCAAGCATGCTATCAACTTCGTCAAGAAATATTATAGTTGGAGAAACCTTTGCCGCAAGTGAGAATAAAGCGCGCACATTCTTCTCATCTTCACCATGCCACATTGATGTTATACTTGACGCTGATATATTTATAAAGCTTGCACCAGCTTCTTTTGCTATCGCCTTTGCTAGCATTGTTTTACCAGTGCCTGGAGGGCCAAATAGTAATACACCACGGCATGGTTTAAGAAGTCCACCATTGAAGAGATCTGGTCTTTTAAGAGGAAGCATTACTAGTTCTTGTAGGGATTCTTTAATTTCATTCAATGCTCCGATATCTCCAAATGTTACAGTGATCTCTTTGGCGGGAATGACCTCTTGCCTTAAACGTCTTTCGTATTCATTATCGGGTAACTCCTGGTGATAAAATGTGTGATGAATGAAATTTGGAGTTAGAAATTTTCAGAAAAGAAGCAAGTGGTTAATGCCACTTTTGAAGTTATGCTAGTGAGTGTTTGGAAATCCAGGACTAGAAATAATGCAATTTCAGAACTATCCTACCTTTGATGCGTCAGCCTTGGTCTTCAGCTTTTGTGTATCCTCTTGCAAGATCTTCAATCCATGTGACAAACTGTGAAAATCGTAATACAGGTAATTAGAAATCATTTCAAAATGTTAATTCTTTAATGGCAATTTCCTAACTATATTTACCTAGCTGATGATATGACAAGCTTCCCATTTCGATATTCCGTATCTTTATGACTCATCAGATGATGAGAAATTGCAGATACCACAATTTCTTGCATATAAGTACTAATTAACATTCTGTCTGCATGAGAAATTGAATCTAACTCATTACATTCAAGTTTGTGTGCTTCTAACACCTCAGCAATATGATTTTTATTATCTTGAATCTCGATTTTCTTCTTTTGCTCTTCTAATTGTTCGTTCCAGTGTTTGAGATGAGACTTGTCTTCAGGTGGCTTAATTAAGATATTGTAAGGAAATAAGCCACTGATACTCTCAATTACTCTTCCACTTTCCGAGATCCGGGACCCAAGAACTAATATGGACCCTGATAGTCTCTTCAACAATTTATCGAACAATTTATATGTTTGCGGTGATTTTAGAAACCTCTTTACATCCTTCACATAGAGAATGATGCCATTGGTTTCAGAGAACAAGACTAAAACCTGAAAAGTAATTTAAGTTAAATGCTACATTGAGCGACATTATAAGCCATGAGTGGCATTTATGGTTTACCTTGTAGAGTTGCTTGAAAAAAACTTTCTCATCAAAAGAATAGTTGCTAACACCCTTGGGAGAAGCTAAGAAGAGTAAACATAATTTGAAAGATCAGTAACATAAAAACATTCTCTAAAACAATATCTTAAACTCTTGAACTAAAATTTATTAATGAAGTAATGAGGAACAAAAAAAAACCAACCTAAATTTGTATCAGTAGAAATCGAGGCATTCTTAGTATCGGAAGACACAGAAGGCTTAGATGGAGTCTTCAAAGGTAAAGTAGTGGTTTTTTTACTCCTGCAATGTTTTTAAGATAAGTCATATATTAACTTCTAAGAGGGTAACTTGTGATTAGATCATGTTGACTAGTAAATATATACCTAGATTTGGCAGATGAACCACTTCTTTGCTTACTTGACGACGTCCCTAGAAATATCGAGCCACCATTATCATAATAAATTGTTCAAAGGAATACCAAAATAAGTACATCATACAGATTATATTCATACCTCCATCATCTTCCTTTATTGTCGAGAATGATCCAAGAAAACCAGACATCCGCCCCAAAGCCATGTCAGAGATAGATCTTTTGACAGACTACACAAATAAAATTATGCAAGATCATTATCATGTTCAAAAGCATTTTCACAATTTTAATCCATGACTGCTACATTAGAGCACTCATGAGTGATCATGAGTGCATGACACAATGTTTACTCACATACTTGCATATATTAGAGCTACCCTTATGGCGAAATTAGGTGACACTTACCGAGTCCGAGATTTTCTTAATTGCACCATACTTGTTTTGTATCTGTATATCGATACCACACATTAGTCAAAATACTACATTTTGAATTTATAAAAACAAGGTTATTTGTCTGAGAATCACCTTTGCAGAAAAGTCAATGATGTCTAACATGAGCAGCTTGGTTTCAAACTCGTGTGAGAGAGCCTTTGCAAGCTTTTGGTGATAGAACTCTAAATATAAAAGACAGTAAGTCAAATCCGACAGCTAAGAGTTACACACTTTGAATGTAGGAATTAAACGACTTACCAGCAGGTCCTGAGAGTAATATGGATCTACTTGCAGGTAAAAGATCTTGGGTATGCATAGAAACATCCAAATGTTTCAGATGAACAGAAGCGGCATTCATCAATAACAATTTTGTTCGTTCACTGACATTTGGTTTTAAGAGAAAAGAAATTGGAGTGTTTAGTTTGGTATCCAAAAATGCTAACAAACAACTTTAATCCACTCGTGTTACTACGGGGGTGTGCGTTCTAGGATTTTAGCTTTTAAAGAAGCTTATTAGCTTAAATAAGTTTATTTGAGTGTTTAGATAGGCTTATAAATTAATATTAGCGGGATTTTTTCATTCGTTTTTATGATAAGCTCATCCAAACACTTATCATGAGCTTATAAGCTTCATCATCATGAGACACAATATACAGGGACGGAACAGGAGGCAAAACGACCAGGTGCACTTATAATAAACTGAATAATGTTCCAAACAACGTTTTTACCCAAATCTAACAAAAATAAAAGTTTTTTAACAAATTTAACACTACGCAATAAAAATCCATAGGTGTCCCGGGACCCCCCGGGACCCACGCTGGTTCCGTCCCTGACAATATACACAATGAACATAAGCTCAACTCAAGCCCACATGATACGGTTAGACAAACACAACCATAAGAAGGTGCTTTGAGACTTGCAATAACCAAATTCAAATGTATAATATTGGCTTATTATACACAAATACACAGAAAAGATAGACTAAAAACATGAGAATCTGTTATTTAATCACAAGAATATTCTGTATTATTTACGAACTCTTACAATAACCATACATTAATGGCAAACCATAAAACATTTATCTGAACTGTTCTCAGAAGGTCTCAAATTTTGTCATAAGATTAAATCACTAAACACAAAACATACTTATTCTTTGATACTTAGAGGGTGTTTAGGATTATGGATTATGTTTGGATTAAGAACACAATGTTCTGCAAACCTTAAAAGAGTCATTATTTGCATCAAACGCATAATCTGTTTTGAAAACGCAATCCCAAACACCCCTTTCCCTCTGTTTTCTACAATCTTGATTAACTTTACTACATACACACTGTGTTCTTGAGTTTTTTTTAGTAAATAAAAGAAAATTAATAAAAAGTAGTAAACATTTTCAGTCCTTTTTCATTTCTTTTCTGCTTTTTTCTGTTTTTTTTTTTTCATTTTCTTACAGAATCAACAAACACAAGTTAATAATAATACTACTATGAAACTAACACAAGGTTTAAGCTATAACCTGAGATGATCAGGAAAATCCTTAAACGTAATTTTTTGGTCTTTTCCATCAACGACAAGCCGGCGAAGCTCGTGCTGAATTTGCGCAGCCGTGGCGCCACTCTCAGCCTCATCATCCCCACTATACCATTTATTTGCACTTAGTCCTACACCAACACCAACCCCAACACCTACACCAACACTTAATGCTGATAACAAAACATGTTTCTGTTCCATCACTATAATCCTTAAACTTGATCTAAGCTAATGTTTTTCATATGATCAAAAAACACTTGTTTTTTTATTGTTGTTGTGAAAGTGACATTTATTATTAGGAGGAGTAGTATGAAACAAAACAGAAAGCTCTTTCATCAACTTATAAATAAGGAGTGTACTTCATGGCTTTATATAGAAAAAGTTAAATAAATTCCTAGAGAATTGGTTGATGTACATGACAATGACAATAATGCCCCTTACCTATACATGGCCACAAGAAAAGAGTGAGTTGAGTGTTAATTTGGTGGAAAATATTAAGAAATTTCGTTGTTGACTTTTTGACCCCCATAAGGTAGACTTTCCTTTAGGGACCATTATTATTGGCTCGTTTTCGTGTTTAATTAGTTTAGAGAAAAAGGCACATGCTTCGTGTACATTGTTTTCACCATTGTTGCAAAAACAAAAAACAAAAAATTGCAAGATTGATTAATCGTTAAGGTTGTCGATTTATGTAAAAAGCGGGCGATACGGGTCACTTGTGATTAATGACAGTTAAAGGATGTCAAACTTGTCAGAAACCTGCATATCTTGCTGAAAATACCAAAAACTTATTATAAAATTGCGTTTTTCACTTATATTAATTATTTATAAGTATGATAAGCTTGATTTTAATAAAAATATTGCTAAAAATACTTAAAACTCGTTATAAATATTCAAAGATTATCGAAAAAATTCAAATTTTGCTAAAAATATTGATCGAATTAATCATCGATTAATCCCACTTAAAACATTTACAAATTACAAAATGAATAATCGATCGACAAACAATTCACGATTTTTGCAAACTTGATTTTCACCGTAAACTACGATCTCAATCATAGTATGCATAGTATAGTTGTATGTATTACTTTATTATGCATATCATTAATTATGAGCAACGAATATTTTATGAAAAATATACATGCGTAATGAATCATAAATCTGAGTATATTATACATAATGAGATTTAAATTGGTAAATTATAAGGAATCTGATTACGTGAGTAATATGTGACCTCTAGCTTTAATCTAATAGTAGATCAATGTGCTAGTGTGCTACGAATTAGAGATAATCTCCATCGCTTAACGACTGTACGTCACAAAATGTATACAGTATTTTCTATTTTGGTTTAGTTCAAATCAAGTGTCGACTCTCATTTGAGACAAGATGATATTAGACTAATTAATGAACAAGGCAATCACCTCACTTCTTTTAAGCTCTTTTTTATGATTGTTTTGGAATAAAAAAAGCAATTAAAAGTACTTTTTTTTCTTTTGATATTATGTTTTGAGACTATATTTTCTTTTCTTATAACGGGTTTTGTCCAAATATTTATAAAGTAACGGATGCAGTCCAGAATCTCATGACCAGTAAAACACTATGGGTCTCAACGTTAACAGGTTGGGTCCTTATGATTTTCTAGGTATAACGGTTTTGGTCCCACATTGGGACCAAAAGTGTTACGAAACCCTGGGTTCTGAACTAGATCCGTTATTTTTGAAACTTTTGGACCAAAACCGTTATACCGACAAATGATAATGACCATAAATATAGTTAACTCAAATATCTTTAAGTCCACTATTAAAGACTTGAGCTACATAAAACTCTACTTTCAAAGAATTAATATGACTACGTGAGTGTTGAAATCAAAACCACTTAATCAATATGTACTAACAAGTGCAACGCCCACCCCCACTGACCCAACACACCACCGACCGACCCACCACTTACCCTCTACCACCCACCAATCCTCCACCAACCACCAATCCTCCACCATTCACATATCCCCACCATAATCCCTACGTTTTTTAAAACTGATCCTCCACCACCCTCTATCATCCTTAACCGATCCCTACAATACCATCTTGGAGTTGTCGCAACGTAGCCTCCAAGTTTTCAGTTTCATCATTATTTGATGCCATAGCTCTAGTACCAATTGATAGGTCCCAAACCAAGAGCGTAAATTAAAAGGATAAAATTCTCTTAGGGTGAGAATGAACCACAAGTTTCTTTGATAATAATCTTCTTATGTTCTTTCATTTTATTTCATAAGTTCAAATACAAGAAGAAAGACAACCTAAAAGGTGTAACCATCTTATGATTAAACTAGGAAGACCAATAGAACAAGTATTAAACTAGGAAGATAATGATACTACACTTAATGCCATTATTTGTACTCATCATTACCCTCCTCTTGAGAAGAACCTTGACCTCAAGGTTCACGTCACTTCTTTCCCTTTTCTCTTGGTAAGCCGTACGTAACCACCGCCACAATTGGTTTGCTTCACCTTGCAAATGGTATGAAGCTAATGACACCTTTTGTGTTACGGGGATGCCTTGGTATTTGAAGAATTGATCAACTATCGTGAACCATCCCGTAGGATCCTCATCACCATGGTACGTTGGAAACTCAAGTTTCATTAATTTCGAATAAAACATTGACTTCCCTTGTAGTTATCACCATCTTTTCTAGAAAGAACCGCATCAGAAAGTTTTGTGACAAGGTCCTCCAAGTGTTGACACTAATCGACAAACCCGATTTTCATCTCAGCAATACCATCTTGGAGTTGTCGCAACGTAGCCTCCAAGTTTTCAGTTCCATCATTGTTTGATGTCATAGCTCTTGTACCAATTGATAGGCCCCAACCAAGAGCTTAAATTAAAAGGATAAAATTCTCTTAGGGTGAGAATGAACCACAAGTTTCTTTGATAATAATCTTCTTATGTTCTTTCATTCTATTTCATAAGTTTAAATACAAGAAGAAAGACAACCCAAAAGGTGTAACCATCTTATGATTAAACTAGGAAGCCCAATAGAACAAGTATTAAACTAGGAAGATAATGATACTACACTTAATGCCATTATTTGTACTCACCATTACCCTCCTCTTGAGAAGAACCTTGACCTCAAGGTTCACGTCACTTCTTTCCCTTTCTCTTAGTAAGTCGTACGTAACCACCGCCATAATTGGTTTGCTTCACCTTGCAAATGGTATGAAGCTAATGTCACCTTTACTGTTACGGGGTTGCCTTGGTATTTGAAGAATTGATCAACTATCGTGAACCATACCGTAGGATCCTCATCACCATGGTACGTTGGAAACTCAAGTTTCATCAATTTCTAATAAAACATTGACTTCCCTCCCTGTTTGTAGTTATCTCCATCTTTTCTAGAAAGAACCGCATCAGAAAGTTTTGTGACAATGTTCTCCAAGTGTTGACACTTATCGACAAACCCGATTTTCATCTCAGCAATACCATCTTGGAGTTGTCGCAGCGTAGCCACCAAGTTTTTAGTTCCATCATTGTTTGATGCCATAGCTCTGGTACCAATTGATAGGTCCCAACCAAGAGCTTAAATTAAAAGGATAAAATTCTCTTGGGGTGAGAATGAACCATAAGTTTCTTTGATAATAATCTTCTTATGTTCTTAAATTTTATTTCATAAGTTTAAATACAAGAAGAAAGACAACCTAAAAGGTGTAACCATCTTATGATTAAACTAGGAAGACCAATAGAACAAGTATTAAACTAGGAAGATAATGATACTACACTTAATTCCATTATTTGTACTCATCATTACCCTCCTCTTGAGAAAAACCTTAACCTGAAGGTTCACGTCACTTCTTTCCCTTTCTCTTGGTAAGCCGTACGTAACCACCGTCACAATTGGTTTGCTTCACCTTGCAAATGGTATGAAGCTAATGACACCTTTTGTGGTACGGGGGTGCCTTGGTATTTGAAGAATTGATCAACTATCATGAACCATCTCGTAGGATCCTCATCACCATGGTACGTTGGAAACTCAAGTTTCATCAATTTCGAATAAAACATTGACTTCCCTCCCTGTTTATAGTTATCACCATCTTTTCTAGAAAGAACCGCATCAGAAAGTTTTGTGACAATGTCCTCCAAGTGTTGACAATTATCGACAAACCTGATTTTCATCTCAGCAATACCATCATGGAGTTTTCACAACGTAGCCTCCAAGTTTTCAGTTCCATCATTGTTTGATGTCATAGCTCTGGTACCAATTGATAGGTCCCAACCAAGAGCTTAAATTAAAAGGATAAAATTCTCATAGTGTGAGAATGAATCATAAGTTTCTTTGATAATAATCTTCTTATGTTCTTTCATTTTATTTCATAAGTTTAAATACAAGAAGAAAGACAACCCAAAAGGTGTAACCATCTTATAATTAAACTAGGAAGACCAATAGAACAAGTATTAAACTAGGAAGATAATGATACTACACTTAATGCCATTATTTGTACTCATCATTACCCTCCTCTTGAGAAGAAACTTGACCTCAAGGTTCACGTCACTTCTTTCCATTTCTCTTGGTAAGCCGTACGTAACCACCACCACAATTGGTTTGCTTCACCTTGCAAATGGTATGAAGCTAATGACACCTTTTGTGTTACGGGGATGCCTTGGTATTTGAAGAATTTATCAACTATCGTGAACCATCCCGTAGGATCCTCATCACCATGGTACGTTGGAAACTCAAGTTTCATCAATTTCGAATAAAACATTGACTTCCCTTGTAGTTATCACCATCTTTTCTAGAAAGAACCGCATCAGAAAGTTTTATGACAATGTCCTCCATGTGTTGACACTAATCGACAAACCCGATTTTCATCTCAGCAATACCATCTTGGAGTTGTCACAACGTAGCCTCCAAGTTTTCAGTTCCATCATAGTTTGATGCCATAACTCTGGTACCAATTGATAGTTCCCAACCAAGAGCTTAAATTAAAAGGATAAAATTCTCTTAGGATGAGTATGAACCACAAGTTTCTTTGATAATAATCTTCTTATGTTCTTTCATTTTATTTCATAAGTTTAAATACAAGAAGAAAGACAACCCAAAAGGTGTAACCATCTTATGATTAAACTAGGAAGACCAATAGAACAAGTATTAAACTAGGAAGATAATGATACTACACTTAATGCCATTATTTGTACTCATCATTACCCTCCTCTTGAGAAGAACCTTGACCTCAAGGTTCACGTCACTTCTTTCCATTTATCTTGATAAGCCGTACGTAACCACCTCCATAATTGGTTTGCTTCACCTTGCAAATGGTATGAAGCTAATGACACCTTTTGTGTTACGGGGTTGCCTTGGTATTTGAAGAATTGATCAAGTATCGTGAACCATCCCGTAGGATCCTCATCACCATGGTACGTTGGAAACTCAAGTTTCATCAATTTCGAATAAAACATTGACTTCCCTCCCTGTTTGTAGTTATCTCCATCTTTTCTAGAAAGAACTGCATCAGAAAGTTTTGTGACAATGTTCTCCAAGTGTTGACACTTATCGACAAACCCGATTTTCATCTCAGCAATACCATCTTGGAGTTGTCGCAACGTAGCCACCAAGTTTTTAGTTCCATCATTGTTTGATGCCATACTCTGGTACCAATTGATAGGTCCCAACCAAGAGCTTAAATTAAAAGGATAAAATTCTCTTGGGGTGAGAATGAACCATAAGTTTCTTTGATAATAATCTTCTTATGTTCTTTCATTTTATTTCATAAGTTTAAATACAAGAAGAAAGACAACCTAAAAGGTGTAACCATCTTATGATTAAACTAGGAAGACCAATATAACAAGTATTAAACTAGGAAGATAATGATACTACACTTAATTCCATTACTTGTACTCATCATTACCCTCCTCTTGAGAAGAACCTTGACCTCAAGGTTCACGTCACTTCTTTCCCTTTCTCTTGGTAAGCCGTACGTAACCACAGTCACAATTGGTTTGCTTCACCTTGCAAATGGTATGAAGCTAATGACACCTTTTGTGTTATGGGGTTGCCTTGGTATTTAAAGAATTGATCAACTATCGTGAACCATCTCGTATGATCCTCATCACCGTGGTACGTTGGAAACTTAAGTTTCATCAATTTCGAATAAAACATTGACTTCCCTCCCTATTTATGGTTATCACCATATTTTCTAGAAAGAAACGCATCAGAAAGTTTTGTGACAATGTCCTCCAAGTGTTGACAATTATCGACAAACCTGATTTTCATTTCAGCAATACCATCTTGGAGTTTTCACAACGTAGCCTCCAAGTTTTCAGTTCCATCATTGTTTGATGTCATAGCTCTGATACCAATTGATAGGTCCTAACCAAGAGCTTAAATTAAAAGATAAAATTATCATAGTGTGAGAATGAATCATAAGTTTCTTTGATAATAATCTTCTTATGTTCTTTCATTTTATTTCATAAGTTTAAATACAAGAAGAAAGACAACCCAAAAGGTGTAACCATCTTATGATTAAACTAGGAAGACCAATAGAACAAGTATTAAACTAGGAAGATAATGATACTACACTTAATGACATTACTTGTACTCGTCATTACCCTCCTCTTGAGAAGAACCTTGACCTCAAGGTTCACGTCACTTCTTTCCCTTTCTCTAGGTAAGCCGTACGTAACCACCGCCACAATTGGTTTGCTTCACCTTGCAAATGGTATGAAGCTAATGACACCTTTTGTGTTACGGGGTTGCCTTGGTATTTGAATAAATTATCAACTATTGTGAACCATCCTGTAGGATCCTCATCACATGGTACGTTGGAAACTCAAGTTTCATCAATTTTGAATAAAACATTGACTTCCCTCCCTGTTTGTTGTTATCACCATCTTTTCTAGAAAGAACCGCATCAGAAAGTTTTGTGAAAATGTCCTCCAAGTGTTGACACTTATCGACAAACCTGATTTTCATCTCAGCAATACCATCTTGGAGTTATCGCAACGTAGCCTCCAAGTTTTCAGTTCCATCATTGTTTGATGCCATAGCTCTGGTACCAATTGATAGGTCCCAACCAAGAGCTTGAATTAAAAGGATAAATTTCTT
Source organism: Glebionis coronaria (assembly GCA_025667525.1). Taxonomy (NCBI): domain Eukaryota; kingdom Viridiplantae; phylum Streptophyta; class Magnoliopsida; order Asterales; family Asteraceae; genus Glebionis; species Glebionis coronaria. The sequence goes on from JANFOE010000030.1 coordinate 355,849, forward strand.
AGGGTGAGAATGAACCACAAGTTTCTTTGATAATAATCTTCTTATGTTCTTTCATTTTATTTCATAAGTTTAAATACAAGAAGAAAGACAACCCAAAAGGTGTAACCATCTTATGATTAAACTAGGAAGACCAATAGAACATGTATTAAACTAGGAAGATAATGATACTACACTTAATGCCATTATTTGTACTCATCAGTTTAGTTCAGATCAAATGTCGACTCTGATTTGAGAAAATATGATATTAGACTAATTAATGAACAAGGCAATCACCTCACTTCTCTTAAGCTCTTTTTTTATGATTGTTTTGGAATAAAAAGAGCAATTAAAAGTACCTTTTTTCTTTTGATATTATGTTTTGAGGCTATATTTTTTTCTTATAGTTTGCTAGGTATAACAGTTTTTGTCCAAATGTTTAATAAGTAACGGATCCAGTCCAGAACCCGATGACCAGTAACACTGTGGGTCCCAACGTTAACAGGTTTGGTCCTTATGATTTTCTAGGTATAACGGTTTTGTTCCCACAATGGGACCAAAAGTGTTACGGAACCCTGGGTTCTGAACTAGATTCGTTATTGTTTAAACATTTGGACCAAAATCGTTATACCGACAAATGACAATGACCATAAATATAGTTAACTCTTATATCTTTAAGCCCACTATCAAAGACTTGAGCTAGATAAAACTCTACTTTCAAGGAATTAATTTGGCTACATGAGTGTTGAAATCAAAACCACTTAATCAATATGCACTAACAAGTGCAACGCCCATCCCCGCTGATCCAACACACCACCGACCAATCCGCCACTTACCCTCCAGCACCCACCAATCCTCCACCATACACCGATCATCCATCATCCTCCACCATTCACATATCCCCACCATAATCCCTACGTTTTTTAAAACTGATCCTCCACCACCCTCTACCATCCTTAACTGATCCCCAATATAATCACCACCAGCTACCATCATCTGCCACCGAACTCCACCACCATCTACTATCATTTTGGCTTTATAATATAGGTAATAGTGAATGGACGAAGGTGACTCATAAGGAGCATCGATCGATGTTTGAAAGATTAAAACCACTGGTTAAGACCTCTAATGTTGATGACATTGAGAAGATTTCCTTGAAGTTTCCTTTTTATCTAACGGTGCGTGAGCTTTCGAATATATGCGGTGTAATACCCCCAAATTACCACGCAGCGAAATACCACTTTGGGGCGCTACTCATAGCACATCACACACAATCATAGAAAACGACCTCAAAAGAGATGTTGAAATATTATACAATTTTGTCTAAAAAGTTTTCCCATCCCAATATATAAATAAATCAGAGTAGCGTTTAGTCCCAAAAATCGTTACCAACAAATTACATTCATTAAAGACTTTTAAAAGTCATTTATTCAATTTAAAGGATGGAAAACAATTATAAAGTTTAGACAAGTAAGCACCAACTTCCTCCTCATATGCTCCGCTGCTATCCATCTTGATTACCTGAAATACATGTGTAAAATCATCAACACAAAGGTTGAGCAAGTCTATAGGTTTTACAAATCATTTTGAACACAAGCAAAGATTATAAGTTTGTGGCATACTTGAAGGCAACAATCATCTAATAATTTTCATCAACAATAATAATTGTATATAGCATAAATTGCAATAAGCTCATGGAACCGAGCCCTTAGACACTCCTTTTAGAGGTCTTATAAGACAGGAGGTTTTTTAATTATCAATTACCTCTAGATTATTGGTACATTGCCGTATACCTGACTTCTCAATACAATATGTTCAAACAGTGTGGAGGTCGGGCCTAAGCTTCTGTGACAAGTCCACACAAACTGAACCGGGGCGGCTTCCCCCATAGATCTATTAATTGTACTAGCGGTTAACCCATCATAGGTTAATTAACGGTCCACAATTGAGGTTTTAATAATGGCAATCACTTAATTCAATTTAAAGGCAATCACGGGTCCATTCATAGAGGGACAAGCATACCGTAAAAGACTTGTGTTCAAAGTTTATAAAAACATGTATTCCCCCTCGCGGGTTTAAAAACCATTTATAAGATAGTATAAAAGCGAGGCTATAGACTTACCTGATACAATCTCACAATAGTTAATAGAGAACGAACGTTAATCGAGAATAAATGTCAATGGTCGATACATGATCACACGAGACCTAAAGATAACGAGGCACGTCTTAGGCTCGAGACGATAAATGAATCGTACATATATGTAATAAGTATATTTTAATAAGTTCTTGGACATTGCATAAGTTTTATGATTCTTTATAAAACTTTTAGATGAAAACTTAACCATTTTAGTGTAATATCCAATTTGACACTTTTAGCCCATCTTAAGCTCAATAGTGGCCCATTAAAAGATTATATAACTTAGGTCCATTAAAAATCAGTATTTCACTTCTATCTTGGTTATATATCTCAGGCCCAATAATGGCCCAATAGTCATTACAAGTGTAAGTTGGGCTCTGATGGACCAAGTTCACTTTATATCTCTTGAACCGTAAATCATCTAAGTGTGTTCTTTTTACCAAAACCATTATTAACTCATGTAATTTACTGATTACAAGTCTAATTATCCCCAATTTATACTTTTCCTAGCTAATTAACCCATTTTACCACTTAGAAGAGTGGGCTGTTTTTGGGCAGCCAAACTCGTTTTCACCATTTTGGTCGCCATTTCCATACCGCAATTAATTGGTAAATAATCCAATTGGTTCTAGTTCTTCATGATTTTATCTACAACTTTTAGTTTTACATATTTATAGGTCAGCATACAAATGTTACGAGAAAACAGTCTATCAAAACAGTGTGTTCAGATCTGACTAGTTTTCACTATTTTGGCCACCATTTCCAAACCGTAAGGAATTGGTAAATCATCCAATTGATTCTAGTTCTTCATGCTTTTATATACAACTTTTAGTTTTACATATTCATAGGTCAGTATACAAATTTTACGAGAAAATAGTCCATCAAAACAGTATGTTCAGATCTGACTAGTTTTCACTATTTTGGTCATATCTTGCTTTCTAAATTCGTCACGGGACGAGCCACCCGGGGAATTAATCACAAAACAATTATCTATCTTAATATATAAGTTTTCAGTATCCCAAACCTACTTATTTCGACATGCAATCTGTTTTTGTTACGGTTCAAAAGTCGTTATAAATCAAATCGTTACTAGAGCTTGTTTAGCTTCATTTTAGTGTCAAAAACTCATATACAATGTCCAAATACTCATTATTTATTTCTTATATATATATTTTCATAATATATGAGATCTAGTTAATATAAGAAATAAAATGAAAAGATCAAAATCAAGAGAAAAGTGGAGTAAACCTTAGATCCGAGATCTAGAAACGAAAGGACGGATACACCAAATAGATCTTCTTGGTTAGACCCGTATAATCATAGATATAACTAAGATCTAGACATGCATTAACCATTCAATATGGTCCTCAACTTCAGCCCCACGAAGTGTATGCATCTCCTTCTTCAAGGCTCCAAATGGTTAAACTAATATCGTCATTGGTCGTGATGATCATATACGAATAAGTTATGATAGGATTTGAGCTTGTAAAAATTATGAAAATAGTGGTTTGGTGATGATGATTCCATGGCTAGTGGCTAGGGGCCACGGGATGATGGTGGATTTACATGGTGCATGCATAGATCCATTAGATCTATTAGAAATGAGGGTGGCGGCTGCCATTTTAGATTGAGAGAGGAGAAGTGTAGGCTAGGGTTAGTGTGTGTGTGTGAAATGGAGGCTAGGGTTGGCATGAAAATGAAAGAGATGAAACCCTAATTGCCTTTTTATACCCATTTCAAAGTTATAATCTAATTGCAAGGTTTATAATAGTTGAGGGGCATGGGTTGCAATTATTTTACAAGGGCCTAACGTGTAACATTTTATCATGTATTTAATAATAAACGGTTCGGGACTCGTTCGGACGACTTAACGGACGATTCAAGACACGAGACTTGCGCCATCGTTTTTAAAATCATTTTTCCAATAAAAATGAGTCCTTACTTCGTCGCGTTTCAAAAATATTTGCTATTATTTATTTAAATGCTCGTTTAATTAATTTAGCTATTTCGGTTAGATTTTGACGTAAAAATAAAATGTAAACTCTAATATTCACATTATTAGCAACGTTTTAGAATATAATAAAAAATACTATTTCTTCATATTTTCAAAGTTTTAGTTTTAAATCGTTTCAACTTTTATTTTTGTTATTTTTACTCATTCCGACTCTAAAACGTCGAAAAATACTACAAGTAATTAGATAATAAATATTTAATTTATTAAATGTAAACGTAAAAATTTTAAATTCCTCAGTTCATAAACTAAAAGAAAATATTCAAAATAAATTAGAATTTAGCCAACACGATCTTCGTTAAATTATTGAAAATAAATAACAAATTTCATAAATGTTCGAAAAATCTTAATTTAAACGTTGGTCAAAATTTTCGGGTTGTTATATCATCCACTCCTTTAGGAAGCGATGTCCCGGCGCTTAATTCGGATATAACAGTCTTCAGTCTAATAGTGAAGAGTGAAAAACAGACAAGTCATCGTCTAGGTTACAAAGAAAGTCAAAAGATATTATATGGTACACGTTCTCCATGATAGGACGTCATTGGACAATGTCGTCTCAAGTTCTCACAACTTACGATCATTCGACTAGATCGCATGCCACATAAGTATCTAAAAGCAAAAGTCAAACATAAACATCAAATACAGATTTCCGCCGTCGATCATCAAGACACATTAGAAATGGTCCATCAAAACAAATCACAACTCGAGAGAAATACAACGGGTGATTCGTACATAGATGCTAATCGACAATCAACATAATGACGATAGCACTAAACGATTCTTATCAACGAAATAGGGTTCGAAGAAAGACATACGCGTACCAAACACTCACGAATTGAGCCAGACATACTTGGGCCCACTCATTTATAACTCCTTGTCTACATCAAAAGGCGTCCCTTTTCATGTATACAAGATTTTATAAATTTACGGTCTCGTATGATAATGTATCAACCATTGACATTTATGCTCGATTGACGCTTGTTCTCTATTAACTATTGTGACGATTGCGTCTAAGGTAAGTCAATAGCCTCGCTTTTATACTATCTTGTAAATGGTTTTTAAACCTGCGAGGGGGAATACATGATTTTATAAACATAACACAAGTCTTTTATGGTATGCTTGTCCCTCTATGAATGGACTCGTGGTTGCCTTTAAATTGCATTAAGTGATTGCCATTATTAAAACCTCAATTGTGGACCGTTAATTAACCTATGATGGGTTAACCGCTAGTACAACTAATAGATCTATGGGGAAGCCGCCCCGGTTCAGTTTGTGTGGACTTGGCACAGAAGCTTAGGCCCGACCTCCACACTGTTTGAACATATTGTATTGAGAAGTCAGGTATACGGCAATGTACCAATAATCTGGAAGTAATTGACAATTAATAAATCTCCTGTCTTATCAGACCTCTAAAGGGAGTGTCTAAGGGCTCGGTTCCATGAACTTATTGCAATTTATGCTATATACAATTATTATTGTTGATACAAATTATTAGATGCTTGTTGCCTTCAAGTATGCCACAAACTTATAATCTTTGCTTGTGTTCAAAATGATTTGTAAAACCTATAGACTTGCTCAACCTTTGTGTTGATGATTTTACACATGTATTTCAGGTAATCAAGATGGATAGCAGCGGAGCATATGAGGAGGAAGTTGGTGCTTACTTGTCTAAACTTTATAATTGTTTTGCATCCTTTAAATTGAATAAATGACTTTTAAAAGTCTTTAATGAATGTAATTAGTTGGTAACAATTTTTGGGACTAAACGCTACTCTGATTTATATATTGGGATGGGAAATTTTTTTTGACAAGATTGTATAATATTTCTCCCATCCCAATATATAAATAAATCAGAGTAGCGTTTAGTCCCAAAAATCGTTACCAACAAATTACATTCATTAAAGACTTTTAAAAGTCATTTATTCAATTTAAAGGATGGAAAACAATTATAAAGTTTAGACAAGTAAGCACCAACTTCCTCCTCATATGCTCCGCTGCTATCCATCTTGATTACCTGAAATACATGTGTAAAATCATCAACACAAAGGTTGAGCAAGTCTATAGGTTTTACAAATCATTTTGAACACAAGCAAAGATTATAAGTTTGTGGCATACTTGAAGGCAACAAGCATTATAATAATTTGCATTAACAATAATAATTGTATATAGCATAAATTGCAATAAGATCATGGAACCGAACCCTTAGACACTCCTTTTAGAGGTCTGATAAGACAAGAGATTTATTAATTGTCAATTACCTCTAGATTATTGGTACATTGCCGTATACCTGACTTCTCAATACAATATGTTCAAACAGTATGGAGGTCGGGCCTAAGCTTCTGTGACAAGTCCACACAAACTGAACCGGGGCGGCTTCCCCCATAGATCTATTAATTGTACTAGCGGTTAACCCATCATAGGTTAATTAACGGTCCACAATTGAGGTTTTAATAATGGCAATCACTTAATACAATTTAAAGGCAACCACGGGTCCATTCATAGAGGGACACGCATACCATAAAAGACTTGTGTTCAAAGTTTATAAAAACATGTATTCCCCCTTGGGGGTTTAAAAACCATTTATAAGATAGTATAAAACCGAGGCTATAGACTTACCTGATACAATCGTCACAATAGTTAATAGAGAACGAACGTCAATCGAGAATAAATGTCAATGGTCGATACATGATCACACGAGACCTAAAGATAACGAGGCACGCCTTAGGCTCGAGACGATAAATGAATCGTACATATATGTAATAAGTATATTTTAATAAGTTCTTGGACATTGCATAAGTTTTATGATTCTTTATAAAACTTTTAGATGAAAACTTAACCATTTTAGTGTAATATCCAATTTGACACTTTTAGCCCATCTTAAGCCCAATAGTGGCCCATTACAAGATTATATAACTTAGGTCCATTTAAAATCAGTATTTCACTTCTATCTTGGTTATAAATCTCAGGCCCAATAATGGCCCAATAGTCATTACAAGTGTAAGTTGGGCTTTTATGGCCCAAGTTCACTCTATATAGTTTTTGGGTTCTAGAACGCATAATAAACACGTACACTTAATATTTTATGTTGGTCTCGGGTTCCATAATTATCGGTATATAATTAAGTCTAAGATCCCCGACAAGTGGGTCATACCACGTCGGTTTATATAAAAATTATCACATTTTACGTTAATGAGTTATAATCCGTTTATTATAATTTTTCCGACATGTACCGCTAATTTGTTCATATCTCTTGAGCGTAAATCATCTAAGTGTGTTCTTTTTACCAAAACCATTATTAACTCATGCACTTTACTGATTACAAGTCTAATTATCCCCAATTTATACTTTTCATAGCTAATTAACCCATTTTATCACTTAGAAGAGTGGGTTGTTTTTGGGCAGCCAAACTCGTTTTCACCATTTTGGTCGCCATTTCCAAACCGTAAGGAATTGGTAAATCATACAATTGATTCTAGCTCTTCATGATTTTATCTACAACTTTTAGTTTTACATATTCATAGGCCAGTATACAAATTTTACGAGAAAACAGTCCATCAAAACAGTATGTTCAGATCTGACTAGTTTTCACTATTTTGGCCACCATTTCCAAACCGTAAGGAATTGGTAAATCATACAATTGATTATAGTTTTTCATGATTTTATCTACAACTTTTAGTTTTACATATTCATAGGTCAGTATACAAATTGTACGAGAAAACAGTCCATCAAAACAGTATGTTCAGATCTGACTAGTTTTCACTATTTTGGTCATATCTTGCTTTCTAAAATTCGTCACGGGACGAGCCACCCGGGGAATTAATCACAAAACAATTATCTATATTAATATATTAGTTTTCAGTATCCCAAACCTACTGATTTCGACATGCAATCTGTTTTTGTTACGGTTCAAAAGTCGTTATAAATCAAATCGTTACTAGAGCTTGTTTTGCTTCATTTTAGTGTCAAAAACTCATATACAATGTCCAAATACTCATTATTTATTTCTTATATATATATATTTTCAGAATATATGAGATCTAGTTAATATAAGAAATAAAATGAAAAGATCAAAATCAAGAGAAAAGTGGAGTAAACCTTAGATCCGAGATCTAGAAACGAAAGGACGGATACACCAAATAGATCTTCTTGGTTAGACCCGTATAATCATAGATCTAACTAAGATCTAGACATGCATTATCCATTCAACATGGTCCTCAACTTCAGCCCCACGAAGTGTATGCATCTCCTTCTTCAAGGCTCCAAATGGTTAAACTAATATTGCCATTGGTCGTGATGATCATATATGAATAAATTATGATAGGATTTGAGCTTGTAAAAATTATGAAAATAGTGGTTTGGTGATGATGATGCCACGGCTAGTGGCTAGGGGCCACGGGATGATGGTGGATTTACATGGTGCATGCATAGATCCATTAGATCTATTAGAAATGAGGGTGGCGGCTGCCATTTTAGAGTGAGAGAGGAGAAGTGGAGGCTAGGGTTTGTGTGTGTGTGTGAAATGGAGGCTAGGGTTGGCATGAAAATGAAAGAGATGAAACCCTAATTGCCTTTTTATACCCATTTCAAAGTTATAATCTAATTGCAAGGTTTATAATAGTTGAGGGGCATGAGTTGCAATTATTTTACAAGGGCCTAAAGTGTAACATTTTATCATGTGTTTAATAATAAACGGTTCGGGACTCGTTCGGACGACTTAACGGACGGCTCAAGACACGAGACTTGCGCCATCGTTTCTAAAATCATTTTTCCAATAAAAATGAGTCCTTACTTCGTCGCGTTTCGAAAATATTTGCTATTATTTATTTAAATGCTCGTTTAATTAATTTAGCTATTTCGGTTAGATTTTAACGTAAAAATAAAATGTAAACTCTAATATTCACATTATTAGCAACATTTTAGAATATAATGAAAAATACTATTTCTTCATATTTTCAAAGTTTTAGTTTTGAATCGTTTCAACTTTTATTTTTGTTATTTTTACTCATTCCGACTCTATAACGTCAAAAAATACTACAAGTAATTAGATAATAAATATTTAATTTATTAAATGTAAACGTAAAAAATTTAAATTCCTCAGTTCATAAACTAAAAGAAAATATTCAAAATAAATTTGATTTTAGCCAACACGATCTTCGTTAAATTATTGAAAATAAATAACAAATTTCATAAATGTTCGAAAAATATTAATTTAAACGTTGGTAAAAAATTTCGGGTTGTTATATGCGGTAAGAAAAGGAACCTTGTGGATGTTTTTATTGTTAAACATAAGGACAAATTAGCACAAAGGTTTTCATTATGTCGATATATCAATGTATTTAGCACTGAGACCTTAATTGATTTGTTATGTAATATTTGGATTGGGAAGCTACGTTTACATGCCAATGTGGCTAGGTTTGATAGGAAGGACGTGGTTAAAACCTCACATACACGTGTTAAGGATGGTAAGCCTAATATACCGGTTGTTAACAATATTGTTCACCATGATGCTTTCTCTTGCAAAGCAAACTCTTATGCAAATCTGGTGAAGGGTTCAGCTAATGGTTGACATTCATATGATAAATTTGTTCAAGAAGAAAGCGGGAGCAACCATTGTTTGATCACACTAAAAGAGGATTCTCAAAATGAATTTCCTCTTGCTATACTCAGCTGTTATAAATATTTTCGTGCAATTGCGAATACGTGATCAAATTGTCGGGGTGAAGGTTATCTAGATGTGGAGTTCAAATATTTAGGAGGGTTATGGGTTTTGTATGAATTCCTATCACAAGAGGCGAGAGATAAGTTCCTCAAGCATGAAGGAGTCTTCTCATGGTCCTCTTTTTTGAAGCCATGACATGATGATTTTGAGGTTGTGGAACGTCTTATTTGGCTTGAAATTGAAGGTGTTCCTCTTTGATCTTTACTTAATGAAACCTTCACTCACATATGTAACAAATGGGGAGAGGTTCTTTTCATAGATGACACTGATCGATGTAATAGACTTATTGAAAGGCTATGTATTAAGTTTTGCAAATTTTTTTGTTAAAATTTCATTAAATCAATTGATATAAAAAATATCGCTTGGGTTAATATATTTTATAGGAGGAGAAAATGTGATTTAATTTGAGATTAAATCTATTATAATGGTGTTTAACTCAATGGTTTGACTTAACGTGCTTGCTCATCCCAACATATGCAAAATATTTCTGAATATCAAGGCATATGTTAAAGGGGAGCAAATGGATTTGCATATCAAAATGGATTTCATGGTGACATATCCTTACCCATAACCTATTTATTTCACGGCGATGACGATTTTGGTGACATGAGGATGGTAGGATAGGCTAAAGTACAATGATTCTTCCAAAACTAGAGGAATCTTCCCAAGAACATTCCATACTAGAAATAGTAGTCCTTAGGAAAGATGGAGAAAGAGTGTGAACATAGCTGAATGCTGACCAAGTACTTAAGCTAGCACTGGAATAATCACAACAAGGTGCTAGTGATGACATAATGGTAAGAATTGAAGGGGTTGAAGAATGAAAAAGAATTGTAAAGATAAAGGGTGAAAAAAAACAACCCTCCTAATAACTTAGGCAGAAACTGAGTCAATACATATGCTATCGGGATCATTTTAATGATGCTTGGTATTGAAGATAGACACCATGGACCTGGTGATGCAATGCACAACCCAACCCAGCTAACTCATATATCTCTCAAAAGATATTTGTTTTAATCACATGAAGATCAACACTTTATCTATCGATTTATTCACTCCAAATAAGTTGATATTGAAAAGGTGGCACTCCTTTCCAGCCTTCGATCACCAAAAATCCAAAATGCACGATCTAGTCTAAAGCCATTTGAGATTGTAACACCCCTATTTTTACCTTACCGCACCTAAACATTAATTTTGGGTATTACTTCATAGAGCACAAGTCATAATAATAGAAAACAACTCAAAAGAGTGATTAAATCAACTTTATTTATATATCATTCAAAATCAGAGTTTTATAATATGAGGTTCCCAAAATCTATGACAATAATTTCAAGCTCGTGCCTCTTCATGCCATCATTGTGCGGCTCCATGCTATCACCCACAAATGCCTGAAATATATGCTTAAAAATCAATACAAAGGTGGAGTGAATTCACGTGTTTAAAATCCATTTTGCATACAAGATCCTTTTCCGAGCTACGTTGTTATTCACCTACATATAATATATAATGTATTACTGCACTAACCTTATGATACCACGGCTGGACATAATCAGAAACCAACAATTTCCCTTTTGCAGGAGTCTACCAAACTAACCTGAGTTTTGCAAAATATAGTTTATCTATTTAGCCTAGGTTGGAACCTTTAGCTTCTAGCAAGTACGACTTTCCCAGATAGAGGATGTCAAACCCCAAATAGTATTATTCACAATATTAGCACTCATTTTCTAGAAAGGATTAGCGGTTCATAAATAAAAGGGACTTTAAGGCAACAGTAAACATAGTGTCAATAAACATATATTGGGAAGCATACCAAAAGCGCTTGTATTAAAATTTAGCATATATCCCCCTCACGGGTTTTAAATCATTTAATAATCAGTGCTAGTGAGGCTATGAACTTACTGGGTGTCCATAAAGTCTGAGTTGCATTAGATATATTTCATTCACAAACAACAACTTGGTCTCACAAACCTGGGTCAACACATATGTACGTATATATCAAGTCTTTGTCTTTGTTTCAAGTTTCAAGTATTTCTCTTGTGATTTTTGCCTAAGGTTCATAGTTTATTAAAATATTACATCATTGTTCAGTCCATCATGCTTCAGAAGCCATTCTATAAACGTTTGAGGAGCGAGGTCACTTTAAATCGTAAACCCAACCACTTAGTCAGAACGTAATATCGAGATGGTACATCTTTAGTACAAAGCTCCCTACTAACATTACATGTTTATTAATTTCTTTAAATGATAAGTATAGTATCTTCACATTACATAGTATATCGAGTTTCAAAGTTGTCAAAAATTACCCTTAGGTATAAGTTTAGCTTAATTACACTTTTAATCCTTATAGTATATAGTTTAAGTATTTACATTTTCAACCTTCTAATATTAACCTCAAGGTTTCAAACTTAACAATATTAATAATTATAGTTTTAACATTAGTAAAATGACACTTTTGGTCCAAAATGTTTATAGTTTCAAAAATGACAGTTTTAGCCCCTATACTTGCTTAAAATTACATAACTAGCTCAAAATTGTACCAAATGATCTAGGAACTTAAAACAAAGTTTATAAACATATTTATAATCATAATAAAGTTAGTTTTACGTATCTATAGCTTTTGAAATGGATGTTAACTCATTATTTTATGTAAATTACAAAACTAGGGTTTTATTACATCTTTAACTTATAACTTCTATTTTTGATCATTATATGAACCAAGACTTTTTAGAATAGCTTATTTAGATTATAAGCTTAATAAAGACTTATAACATAAATAGAACTTATTGAACAAGGTGGATACTTACAAACAAGAAAATCAGAAATCTAGGGCCTCTAATGAGGCATATATATCTTTTTCGCAACTCTTCAAGAATTCTTAGAACTTCTTCTAAAGATTGCTACTGATATTAGGGAATTCTTCGGACTTCAATGGAGGTGTAATAACAAAATGGGTTTGTTTTTAGGTAAGAAATTTAAGGATGATATTCATGTTTATACTACTTTCAACCCTTAAGATCCAAGTAAGGATTGTAAACATGTAAGAAAAGTATGTTAGTGACTAAGGCACGCTAGGAGTGACTAAGTAAGTCTAGGATATGATTCATACAAGCTAGATTCAAAAATATGGTTATGGTTCATATTAAGTCACGATAACATAAGGATTGGAACAAAGATATGTAAGGTACAATTAGGTGATGCACCTACTTAAAAATATCTCAAAATATCTATTAATCTAATCCTAAGTTTGAATTTGGGAGGGAAAGTGTTTAAATGCATGTTTAGAGGGAAATACCTAGCCGAACCTAAATCTAGGGCTTGTAACTTTGTAATTAAGGGTTTAGGTATGAATTAGGATGTAATTAGTGTTCACACATTGTAATTAGAAGGTTTGGGTCATTGGTTTGAAGTTTAACATTACTTTGAAGTGAAATTAGGAAGAAAACCTAGCCGGATTAGTGTTTCTAGTGACCTAGGGTTCAATCCTTGTTAAAGTCATAATTATTATTTTAGCTACTGGTTTAACCTCAATTTATATCTCCTACATTGTCTCTAATGTGTTTATGAAGTCTCTACACTTGTTTTACTAAGTTATTCCAAGTAAAAATGTCTAAATAGTGAAAATACCTATTTTGATCTAATTTATAAGTCATGCATTGAAATGTTGTACCTTGTGCATTAGAGTGCTTGTAAATTATATTAAGATGATATTATAACCTAAATGTAATGCTAATGAATTTTTTACACTTGTCCTAAAAGACTGTGCATTGATTCTAAGTGAAATGGGTAAGATAGAGGTTTTTAGGTTACTATGCCTAAGTGACTTGTACCTTAGGTTATTTGTGTTTACATAGTTGTATTGGCTTATTATAGGCCATATATATTGTGTTTAAGGTTTCTAAAGATTCTACACACTCAGTTTAAGGGGTTGTATAGGCTAATCATATCCTAGGAGATAATAGGTTTATTTAGAATCCTATGCTTTAAAAACTTGTAATTTGTGCATTAATTATTGGTACATTGACTTGAAGTAAAAATATACTCTTATTATGGTACTTATTTGAGTTTTATAATTGGTTACAAAATATTAGGCTCTAATTCAATGTGAAATGGATTCTAAGTGCTAATCTTGGTCACTAGGTCTTAATTCTTGTACTTAGCTTTAAATGGTTTCTACTTACTATTATTGGATGAAATTATACTTACAAATGATAGCTTACAACTTATTCATAATCCTTGATTACTTATGCATAAGTGTTGTACATTCATACTTCATAAATCTTGAGTTTACAACTCATTTATAGGGTTTCTAGGGTTTCTAGGGGAATTTAGTGTATCATAGATATATTTGAGATGTTATTATGCTTAATACACTTATTAGATTACTTTTATAACTTAGACTTGATATATACATTGTGTTGACAACATATAGGAATATGTTGAAGTGGCAGTTAAGGATGTGAGAATCCATTCATCTTACCAAGTAAGGCACAGAAGCAAAAAAATTTAGTGAATTTTCATATTCATACAATCATAACACATAACACATATGTGAAATTTTTGGATTGTAACAGTCGCCACTCCTTAAAGAGATCTCATCTTGAGATTTAGATAAAGAGTGATGTCATAAAATAGAGACGAGTATAATCCTCGCGTTTCCAAATATATTCATACCCTCTCTCAGGATTTGTAACACCCCACTTGGATTAGTGGACCGTTATGTGTATTTATGGCGTGTCATCAAAGCATAAGGTAAATGTCCTACAACATTAACTGACCATAAAGGAGTTACCGAAATTAAACATCGGTAATCCAAACATAAGCTCAAAATATGGAAAGTAAATACTGAAGAAAAAGGACCAAACAATGTCCAAATAGTAGAATAATGTAAGAAGTGCATAAAGTAAGAAGTCTGTAAAGCTTCCATCCAAATGCACATGCTTTCAGAATCCTAAGAACGTCCCGGAGTACCTGCCGTTAGAACATGAAAGGAACTACGGCTGAGCATAAAGCTCAGTGAACGGATGTAAAGCATGATAAGAAATTACTGAAATGAGCAGATGATAAAATACTGGAGCTGTAAGACTGATAAGTAAAGTTGCAGCGAAAATCTGTGTATAATCTGTAAAGTTTGATTTATAAATAATAAAGCTGAACTGTTATCTGTTAAATCTGAAAACGTGCATTTACTGTATTTTAATTGCCAGAGCTTATATAGGTCACGTGTTGTAACAACCGTGCATGAATAACTGGAGGGGTGACCTCGTCATGCTGTAGAGGGGTGACCTCTAAATACTGTAGAGGGGTGACCTCTAAATACTGTGCTGGGTGGAGGGATCAGCTCCAATGTGAAGGATGTAGAGCACACACCACATTCACCCTGATAACTTGTAAACTGATAAGCCTAGGATGCATCCATACGCCCCACTAAACATACTGATAAAATGGCCAAACTAAACATGAGTGGGACGATGCAGGATATCACTCTCCTGCATGTGAGTCACGACAACGGTGCCTCTAGTGTCATGGTTACGGTACCTCCGTAACTAGTACATAAACTGGTCATGCTTGTATATAATGCTCAGGCAATTTATTTAATTATTAATCATGATTACTGATAAGCTTAAACACATACTAGGGAAAACATTTGGCTGCAGACGGGGAATCCTAATCATGCATAGGAAAGGAAGTCCTTACTGAAAGGACGGAAAATCCGTACCTTATATCCAGTAACCAACTGAAGATGAAAAGGTGGAAACCCTACTCCGACTTCACGTTAACTACATGATAAAGGGACATGTATAAGTTGTTTGTGCATGACATGAGTTACTTGTTCTTGACTTGATTTACTTGCTCTTATATATTATTATGTGTTTTTCCTTAGTCTTGCATGGTTTATGAGTTCTTGACAATGTATTTCATGATTTATGAGTTAATATACTTGATATGTCTATAATTAGTAGCTTTCTAAAAATAGTAGGTTTCCAGATATAGTAAGTTTCCAAAAATAGAAAGTTTCCATTAATAGTAATAAGCTGATTTAATATACATAAGTAATTTATCTTGTTCATCGAATAAGCTAATTTATATAAGTCATGGTTTAATAAGTATATTAAATAATCTAAATCTTATAAGTCATGAATTATTAAGCCATGATTAATTATAGGTATAATAATAATAAGTCATGATTTAAATAAGTCACATATTAATAAAGTCTATTTTAATAAATACTTTCATTTGTCATGAATTTATAATTAATTATTAATTAATAATATGTCAAGAATTATATATTTCATTATTAATTAAGCCTTAACTTGATAAGCCTTTTTTTGTACTAGCTTTTAAAACCTTCAAGCTTACATAGTCTATGGTTCACAATATTAAGATTTTTAACATGTTTAAATTACATACAAAAGGCTGTGACGACGCATTACCAAAACGCATTTCAGAAATCTTAATCTCTTCTTCATTTGACTTGTCAAATATCATCTCATTTAAATTTTGGTTCATATAGAACACCAAACTTATTTTAGATATTGAATGGTACAACGTGATTTATGGTGATTGACAAAACCTTGGACTAATGATTTTATTATATTATGGCATGTTAGCATGACACAAGTATTACTTAACTCTCAAATAAAAGATAGACTAAGAAATATACCTCTAATGATATATGATAAACGAAGAACACCAACATTGAATCGAACAGGAATGCTAAGATTTAACGTGACCTGATCGAAACCGGAACAATAATGAGACGTACTCTTGTGATTGTACAAAACTCGAATGATATCAAATCTGACGTGAACCATATATGAAGTTGATAATCTAACAATTGTGTCTCATCTATAAGCTTCCTTTTTTTAATAGCTTGTGGTTATGGATATTTTGAAGGATCAATGAGGATGGTGAGAGATATGAACAAATTTACTTCTAATATTTTCTCATGATCAAAATATGCACATAATGGGCTGAATATTCGGGATCACGAACGTGATTTGTTCAAAGCTTTAGGAAACTATTAATTGTCCCATAATAAGGAAATCAAGTTTAAAATATCACAAGTAACAAAACTTTAAAACAGTCGGGACTAGAAGCGCATGAAATGTTGCCTATGAGGAAATGTTTCAGGGAATTCTAAATTTAAATATTGGTCAAATTTTATTATTTTTGTTGTAGATGTAGCAAATATTTGACATAATTTAATTACAGTTCGATTATCATTTAAACTTTAGATTATATAAAAAAAATGAAATAAAATATAAACCAAGTTTTTGGGTTTTACAACTCTTCTCTTCTAAAAAGAATAATTCGTCCTCGAATTAAAGGTAATAAGCTGATGAAGTTTATAAGAACTGAAAGAACACATAAGCTAAAAGGACATGTAAGCTGAAAGGATAATTCGGTATCGAATATAACATAATGCTGCTAAAGGGTATAAACGTGACACGACTGAAGTGAACATGTAATGTGACATAGCTGAAGAGAACATGGAACGTAACATGACCGAAATAATTTGACTGAATTATTGAAGGAAAAAGGGCGAGAGGTCCGGATGGACTCCTCCGTTTCGAGTGGCCTCCCCCTCGAACGATTCCTTCACAGGTATAAACATAATTATAAAAAAAATCTTGGTCCTGATGACCCTGTCATGATGATGTTGAATAGTTTCTGGTTCCATAGTTAAGATGGATTTTCTGAATCTGATAGAATGAATAAGCTATAGCATGTAGTATACATGAAACGCTACGTACAACAATCCTAAAAAGATAACATTATATTTCTGGGCAAGCTGCTGAAAACATATAGGGTATATTTCTCAAGACTTGGAACGTATACACTGAGATGGAACACGATCCTGAACGTGAATGATGTTATGTATGCGTATCGTGAATTTAAATCATGAGGTAGCACAAATCATGAACTGAAACAACATCATAATGTGAATGTGATACGCAAACGTGAAGGTGAAGTAAAGGTGAACATGAACATAAACGTGAACGTGAATGTGAAATTTTCTATCTGATATGGTGGTTGATAGAATACTGTGAAATCGTACGATCTATTGCTGAATTCCTTGCAGATCTTCTACTGTGTATTCCTTTCGGATGAAAGAACACGTGTAGGTTGGTTAAATAGTCGACAATGACTTAGATCGTATTATACCCCTTCTGGGTTTCTGGTAATTGATAACAAACTCCATGGAATTTCATCTCATTTCAGCTCAGAAATTTCTAAGGATTATAGTAACTCACTAGCATGACGACGTTCTATCTTGAACTTGCGGTATGTCAGGCATCGAGATATGAACATAGTTGCATCAATGTGTGATAATGTTTCTACCAAAATCCTGCCTGGGATTATGGGACCTTCTGGTGGAAATCTGGTTGAACAGCCATGGAAGAATTTCTGGTGAAAACTGTCAGCAATTTCTGCGGTAGCAGTCATTTTAGTTTTTGAAAATTTTCGTACTTTAGTCACAGACGTCGGTCTTGACCATCTGGTGATAGTCTTCACCTTCGCAGGATTTCTGAAATTTCTTTCTGCTGAAGTAGGGTGGTTTAGAAATTCCACCTTGTTCAACTGGAATTTACATCTGAAAAGTTGCTTATATAATTTTCTCTTATCGAAGATTCTGTACAACTGTGAGAAGATGATTCTCGTGTTCTTCTCTAGAATTTAGCAGTTCAGAATGTGATCAATGACTATACTAACGATTTTTTCTGAGAATCATGGGAAAACATTTTATTCATAATTTCATAATATAGCTGGAGCATTAGGGAGCTCAGAAGTATAAAATCAAAATTTTTAGAGAAACTGTAATATGTGCAACAGCAGTCTGGAAACGTCATGTTCTCACCACTGATGGTAGCATGATCAGAATTTGTTCTGGAAAATATGTAAGACATCGTAGCAGATCAGATAAACTTGATGATCTCATTATACCAGCCTTCTTCCTGATAGACAGAAACGGTGCTCTTCCTGGTGGTGCGCCAGGGCGAATAAAACCTCATTCCAGTAATCCTTGCAGCAAATGTTGCAACTCTTTTAACTTAGTTACAGCCCTGCAACAATGAGCTTTTGAAAACAGGTTCCGTTCTTGAGACAAGCTCGATGTAGAATTCTGTCTCATGGTTAGAAAGGAATTTCTTGAAAACTTTCTGGAATGACCTTTGGAAACTTTGGGATAATCTACTGGTCTTGAATTTAAGGAATTTCAGAAGTTGATTTATAACTAGTAGATATAAGTCTCCGTAGCTTTGGACTGATAAGTTACACGCTGGTAAGGCATAAACAATTTGTACTGATTTTTCTGGCAAAAAATATAATGAATATATTTGGGATTTAGTAAGACGGATCTCGTCGTTAACTAAAAGGATAACTTTAATAACCATGGGTTGTACTGTGGAGTCTTTGTGGATGGGGGTAGATAATGCCTGATTTAAGATGAAGCTGACATATAAATATGTGAAGTAGACGTGGCAGATTTTACTGAATTTATATCGCCTGTAACTTCACGGAACGAATAGTGCATGTCTAATATGGACAATACTCTTGTGGTGGTGACTGAGTCTTTAATGGTTTGATTTATGCATGGCATGATAAAACGGGTATACTCCCTTGGAGGGTACCCTGAATTTCTGAGGGCCTGGTTTAGCAAACATACGGAGTTATGAGTTCTGACTCGTACTTTAAGAAGATATTCGTATGAAGTGTACTATCACTGGTATCCTGTGTCTTCCGAAACGATACTAGAGACCTGTGTCTTGACTGATGTCTTGACATGTGTTTTGGTAGATGAATAAGTTGAAAATTTTGGTAACTGCTAGGATTGGCGGACCGGTTAGACTACTGACCTCTATATTTCTGGTCACGTCTGTTACGGAGTTCCGATGGTCAATGACTGGTTAATATAAGCACGATGGTTTTCATTACCGCTTTCTCGGTCAGTTTCATGACGGTCATTATAACGACCGTGATTTCTGAAATTAATCCGCTGAGTGGTCGGCTGGGTACCGGTTTCCACTTTTCTGCGTGATAGGTTAGCTGAGTGAAGTGTGACATCCAGCTGAGAAGGTAAAAGCATGGAATGGAATGGTAGTGGCTGATGGTTGAAGTATATTCTTGTCAGAAATTTAAAATTTATAGATTTCGTCCTTGCTCTGAAAAGTCTTCACAATATAAACAGCATCAGCATCTTGTGGAATCTCCAAAGCATCGGCAGCATCAGCATTCGTGAGGTCTTCAAAGTGTTAGCAGCATCAGTATCTGGTAAAATCTTTAACTCACGAGCAGCATCAGCATCTGATAGAATATCGACAAGTGGAAACGCCTGAGATGGTTAAGGACCGATTAGCAATATCCATGGAGTAGGGTACCTAGAGTACACCTGGACTACTGTACATGAAGTACAAAGTGAATACTGTACATTGAGCATATTTGAGACATTGTACGTGGAGTACTCATGAAATACTGTACATGGAGTATAACTGAAACATTGTACATGGGGTACATATGGAATACTATACATGGCACTGGTAGAAACTTTATGGAATGTTCAATACTGGTGTCACATGTCTGACATGATCAATGATTAAATTGATTTAACTAGTTAGCAAACTGAACAGAAATGGTTAACATGATAGGCTGATAATTTCTACGTAGGCTTAATGTTGGTTGTATAGAGGCCGAAGAGTGTGATTAAACGAAGTTTCATTAATGTTCGGTATAAAGACACGACTGATGAAAACAAAACATGATTCATTATGAAAACATGATTTTACTGTAACCCTTCTGTATCGTCGCAAGAAACATCATTATTTTGCTAAAAACATAATCCTCGTAAGGAGACATGAAACTTATTCAGCATGAAAACGACCTTCACGTGAGAGCATGAAATTTGGCTGTTACAAAGAACATGAAAAGATAATCGACTGAAGTTTAACATCAACTGATGTGGATGGCTATGGTTCAATCCACAGAATTCAAGGAACAAAACATGTGACTAAGTATGGGCGATCCTGGTTCGATCCATACTTGTCGAAATTTTTTGAGATCTGTCATGTAGAGAAATTTACAATCTGGGACTGAATATGGATGGCTGTAGTCCAATTCGTACTTGTCAAAACTTTATAAAATGTCTTGATATGATGAAGGGTGAACATCTATGGTTCAGTTCACAAAACAATATTCGTCTGAAAGCATGAAAATTTGACCTGAATAATGGTGAACGTTTATGGCTGGTTCACTAAGTAATATTTGACTGAAAACATGAATCTGACATGAGTAAGGGTAAACGCCTATGGTCAGTTCATCTATACAAAAATCTGAACGGCAAGGGTGAACGCCTATGGTCAGTTCACCAAAAACGAAAATTCGCTAAGAAACGCATGCGACTAAATATGGCCAGTCATGTACCAACCTTTTACTTAGTCAAAAACTTTAAGAAACCCGACTGATAATTGAAGAAAAGTGACTGATAAATGCATGAGAACAATGAAAGATAACAAAGTCAAAATCTAGGAAGTTCCTGGTGACTACCCACTAGTCACAGGTCAAGTTTTAGAGCCTACAGGTCGAACCTTGCGCTCTGATACCATAATTGTAACACCCCACTTGGATTAGTGGACCGTTATGTGTATTTATGGCGTGTCATCAAAGCATAAGGTAAATGTCCTACAACATTAACTGACCATAAAAGAGTTACCGAAATTAAACATCGGTAATCCAAACATAAGCTCAAAATATGGAAAGTAAATACTGAAGAAAAAGGACCAAACAATGTCCAAATAGTAGAATAATGTAAGAAGTGCATAAAGTAAGAAGTCTGTAAAGCTTCCATCCAAATGCACATGCTTTCAGAATCCTAAGAACGTCCCGGTGTACCTGCCGTTAGAACATGAAAGGAACTACGACTGAGCATAAAGCTCAGTGAACGGATGTAAAGCATGATAAGAAATTACTGAAATGAGCAGATGATAAAATACTGGAGCTGTAAGACTGATAAGTAAAGTTGCAGCGAAAATCTGTGTATAATCTGTAAAGTTTGATTTATAAATAATAAAGCTGAACTGTTATCTGTTAAATCTGAAAACGTGCATTTACTGTATTTTAATTGCCAGAGCTTATATAGGTCACGTGTTGTAACAACCGTGCATGAATAACTGGAGGGGTGACCTCGTCATGCTGTAGAGGGGTGACCTCTAAATACTGTAGAGGGGTGACCTCTAAATACTGTGCTGGGTGGAGGGATCAGCTCCAATGTGAAGGATGTAGAGCACACACCACATTCACCCTGATAACTTGTAAACTGATAAGCCTAGGATGCATCCATACGCCCCACTAAACATACTGATAAAATGGCCAAACTAAACATGAGTGGGACGATGCAGGATATCACTCTCCTGCATGTGAGTCACGACACCGGTGCCTCTAGTGTCATGGTTACGGTACCTCCGTAACTAGTACATAAACTGGTCATGCTTGTATATAATGCTCAGGCAATTTATTTAATTATTAATCATGATTACTGATAAGCTTAAACACATACTAGGGAAAACATTTGGCTGCAGACGGGGAATCCTAATCATGCATAGGAAAGGAAGTCCTTACTGAAAGGACGGAAAATCCGTACCTTGTATCCAGTAACCAACTGAAGATGAAAAGGTGGAAACCCTACTCCGACTTCACGTTAACTACATGATAAAGGGACATGTATAAGTTGTTTGTGCATGACATGAGTTACTTGTTCTTGACTTGATTTACTTGCTCTTATATATTATTATGTGTTTTTCCTTAGTCTTGCATGGTTTATGAGTTCTTGACAATGTATTTCATGATTTATGAGTTAATATACTTGATATGTCTATAATTAGTAACTTTCTAAAAATAGTAGGTTTCCAGATATAGTAAGTTTCCAAAAATAGAACGTTTCCATTAATAGTAATAAGCTGATTTAATATACATAAGTAATTTATCTTGTTCATCGAATAAGCTAATTTATATAAGTCATGGTTTAATAAGTATATTAAATAATCTAAATCTTATAAGTCATGAATTATTAAGCCATGATTAATTATAGGTATAATAATAATAAGTCATGATTTAAATAAGTCACATATTAATAAAGTCTATTTTAATAAATACTTTCATTTGTCATGAATTTATAATTAATTATTAATTAATAATATGTCAAGAATTATATATTTCATTATTAATTAAGCCTTAACTTGATAAGCCTTTTTTTGTACTAGCTTTTAAAACCTTCAAGCTTACATAGTGTATGGTTCACAATATTAAGATTTTTAACATGTTTAAATTACATACAAAAGGCTGTGACGACGCATTACCAAAACGCATTTCAGAAATCTTAATCTCTTCTTCATTTGACTTGTCAAATATCATCTCATTTAAATTTTGGTTCATATAGAACACCAAACTTATTTTAGATATTGAATGGTACAACGTGATTTATGGTGATTGACAAAACCTTGGACTAATGATTTTATTATATTATGGCATGTTAGCATGACACAAGTATTACTTAACTCTCAAATAAAAGATAGACTAAGAAATATACCTCTAATGATATATGATAAACGAAGAACACCAACATTGAATCGAACAGGAATGCTAAGATTTAACGTGACCTGATCGAAACCGAAACAATAATGAGACGTACTCTTGTGATTGTACAAAACTCGAATGATATCAAATCTGACGTGAACCATATATGAAGTTGATAATCTAACAATTGTGTCTCATCTATAAGCTTCCTTTTTTTAATAGCTTGTGGTTATGGATATTTTGAAGGATCAATGAGGATGGTGAGAGATATGAACAAATTTACTTCTAATATTTTCTCATGATCAAAATATGCACATAATTGGCTGAATATTCGGGATCACGAACGTGATTTGTTCAAAGCTTTAGGAAACTATTAATTGTCCCATAATAAGGAAATCAAGTTTAAAATATCACAAGTAACAAAACTTTAAAACAGTCGGGACTAGAAGCGCATGAAATGTTGCCTATGAGGAAATGTTTCAGGGAATTCTAAATTTAAATATTGGTCAAATTTTATTATTTTTGTTGTAGATGTAGCAAATATTTGACATAATTTAATTACAGTTCGATTATCATTTAAACTTTAGATTATATAAAAAAAATGAAATAAAATATAAACCAAGTTTTTGGGTTTTACAGGATTCCATTCATATTTCAACAATTATAAACACAATATTACACCACATAATTTAGTTTATCGTTGAGCGGAAACTCTTTTGTTAAGAGATTCTTTAGATACACATTTCTTCAGATTCGAAATGCGCAAAGTATCATGAACATTACTGAGTTCTTTAGAAAACTCAAGTTAATATGTCACAGCCAATTCAAAAATCTTTGAATGGTCCAATGTACTTTTGTTTTTGCTTTCCGAATCGAATAATATCTTTTCAGGGTAAACATATAATAACATGACGCGATTTCTTATTCAAAATTATAACGATTTATATCATAAATTGACGTAGCTTCAAATTGCAGCGCGTAATCTTCATTGGGTTTGGATGATCTATTCAATAGTTTCATAAACTATTTTGGGTCTCGTAAGTTGAAAATCTCCAACTTTAGCCCAGCAAATATGTAAATGGCACTTTTTTCCATAGAGTGCTTTGAATAGTACTGCTTTACTTCTAGCATGATAACTATTGTTATACAATAATTTTTCTAGTGGTAAGTGTCCTTCCAAAATTTATAACACATACATGGAGTATGTCATTTAGTATTTAGATAGTTCTTCCACTTAGTCTATTATTTAAGGAAAACATAAGTATAACATATCACCCTCAATCGTTTCATATTGACTTCCAGAATTTAGATGTAAAACAGTCGTCACGATCTTAGATGATAGACATTGATTCTCTATGTCGACAAATTATTTCTTGTATAACCTCGTCAGAGTCTCCATATTATCGATTTCCTTGATATGTTTAAAACATACAAATTTATTAAGGAGATCGATAATGACCCAGATGGGCGTCATGTCTACTTGAAGTAACAAAATCCTTAATTGTTCTTACCTATTTTTATGTAGGAAATTCAGGTTGAACTAGTAAGTCGGATAACTTCCACAATACTGCTTTATATCTTAAAGCATAATATAAGGATTTCAAAGTTTCTTCGAGTTTTGAATAGAATACTTAACTAATCCAAGTATTCATAAATCTCAAATCTGATGTTTAATATAACGACGATAAGACGAATATTTCAGTATTTTGGCATATTCATGATATCCTTATCATAATAACATAAGATTCAAATCTTCTTCATAATTCAGCGTAGATAAGACGTTTATGCATATAGAAACTAGGAATATGATTTCTTAGAGACGGATAACGCTTAAATGGAAGTCGGTATTTTTATTTAATATAAAATACAGGATAATTCTACCGAACATATGACTCATAAGGCCACTTGCCCTTACAAATCTTTATCCAATGGCTTACTATGTTGAAAATTCAACGCCAGATGGTGCAAAGTCCTGTGTGATGCAGGGTGCATTTCTTACTCAGAATAAGATTTCCAACATATTCACCATACGTTGGATTCGTAACATTAGTTATGGTAGTTTCTAGCTTATTAGAATTTATGGGCGTTCTTTCATTGTTGAATTTACGCTTAAGATTTTTCCGATTTTGAACAGAATTGTGCTTAATTACCTTGTCCATTAACTATTTGGGATTGCGTTAATGACTTTCTTCCAATATTTTGGAATTTGGAAGTGGTAATCTTTCTTCAAAATTTTCGATAAAATTCCTTGATAAACCTTCTTCAACTTTTGGGTATTAGTGATAGGATACAACTCTGCTAATTCTTGAAATCTCCTCATGTATGTCATGAGGTTATTTCCTTTTATCATTAGATAGCGGAGTTATTATTTCACCTTATCGATTTCAATTGGAGAATAATATCATCTTTATAAGAGATATTTGAAATTTAATCAAGCGATCTCATGAACTTCTTTTATCTCAATAGGTTGAGTATAAAGAATCCACCAAGATAACTAACGAAGTGCTATATTCTGGTAGTAAACTTCACTTTACAATTCCCAATACGATTAATAGGAGAGAAAACTGATTTGGCTCTTTCAATCCAACGGGTGATACTAATAACATCTTTTCTTCCTTAGATATTAAAAACTAACCAGCAACAAAATCTTCTTTTGAATAGTACTTCTCATTGGCAATTTGTATTTGTAGGATTGCAGCCACATCATCGTCAATCATTCTTCGAAGACCTTTAGGGTTTAGAGTGATAAATAGAAGAGAATGAATTCCGAATCAAGGTATACTCATATCAGAAAGCATCTGTCACATATGTATATGGATACATATAAATGCTTATCGAACATAAGGTATATCTTTTAGGTTTATTTGGCAAGGTATATAGGAAACTTATCATGTTGATTATCATTCATATATGAGGATGAAAAATCCAACTAAGAAACATAATTCCAACGTTTACAACGGATTTATAAAGATATGACTGATACATAATCGTAACATAATTCACCAGGATATGGAATATAATGTAACAACTTGTCTTATATAAGGCAAGCTTCTTTGTACATACCATATATCCTCTTGAGTCTTTCTTCAAACTTGCGGGTTATATTCAACCGATAATTCATATTATCATAGAGAATAACAGAAATTACAAAAATATATTCTTTATCAAGCATATGCTTTTTCTAGAATTAACGCAATTTAATTCATAATTATTCGTGAGAAAACCAAGAAATAGGGGTCTCCCACTTCTCAGAAATAAGTATGAAATGACAAGAATTTATGAGAAACACAAATTTTATTTATTAACGACTTGTCTGTTTATATTCATAGTACAAGCTTCACTGTTAAGATAAAAGTAGAGACAGAAAGCTGAAAATATTTACAACTTCTAGTCTAATGTCTTCATCTCTTCTTCTTGAGTTCTTTGATGGCATGAAAAAGACTTCGTATATTGGCTCAATGTCTAATTTGAATGTCCTCAATGTGTAACTCTAGAGTAGAAATCTTTAGTCGAGCTTGAACAATTTCTTCATCGTGTATCACTTGTCATCTCTGCAACTTAGCCTTGGCTTCTTCAAAATCCTCTTCTAACTTCTCAAAATCTTGTTGTATGATTCTTCGGTCTTTCCTAAGTCCTTCAAATTTATCTTCAAGATCTTCAATATGCTCGAGATGAAAGTTCTTTCAAATAGGGTAGGATATCTTTAAATAGTTGTTCATAGGTGTTTTTAGGTGAAATTTCAAATGTAGGTGATGGTGTATTAATAGGGGAAGGTGATGGATAAACTTGATGTCGAGGTGTAAAAGCTAAATTCTTTATTATATGCTCGCATAACTTGCATATAGGGGTCATCATCGAAAGGCAAAACCGCTTTTGGGATTTTCTGATCTTTGGATGGATTTTCTGAGGTATCATAAGGATTATTCGTCGGAATATTAGAAATACACTTTGGGAAGTCGTTAGGAATACTTGAAGAACGCGCATCTTCAGAATCCGATAAGACGATAATAGAAGGAAGATAGGGATACATATATCTGGAGACATCGATAAATAACATAACTTATTTATAATAGTCTCATTATATTACGTATACATAAACATAATATCACTTACATCTAAACATAATATCACTTACATCTAAACATAATATTACTTACGCATAATCTTAAACTTACACATAATTTTGGAGAGTAGCAACACTGGCATTGGCACGGGGGACTTTCTTGAAATTATTAATAAAAGAAGTTATAGTTAAGATTTTAATCTTGTTCTCTATAACCATGGCTCTGAGTACCAATCTGTAACACCCCTATTTTTTCCTTAACGCAACGGAACAATAATTTAGGGTATTACTTCATAGAACACAAGTCATAATAATAGAAAACAACTCAAAAGAGTGATTAAATCAGCTTTATTTATATATCATTCAAAATTAGAGTTTTAGAATATGAGGTTCCCAAAATCTATGACAATAATTTCATGCTCGTGTCTCTTCATGCCTTCCTTGTGCTGCTTTATGCTATCAGCCACAAATGCTTGAAATATATACTTAAAAATCAACACAAAGGTTGAGTGAACGCATAGGTTTAAAATCTATTATGAATACAAGATCCTTTTTCGAGCTACGTTTTTATTCACCCACATATAATAATTAATGTATTACTGCACTAAGCTTATGATACCGCGGCTGAACATAATCAAAAACCAACAATTGCCCTTATATAGGAGTCTGCCAAACTAACTTGAGTTTTGCAAAATATAGTGTATCTGTTTAGCCTAAGTTGGAACCTTTAGCTTCTAGCAAGTGCGACTTGCCTAGATAAAGGATGTTAAACCGCAAATAGTACTATTCACAATATTAGCGCTCATTTTTTAGAAATGGTTAGCGATTCACAATTAAAAGGGACTTTAAGGCTGCAGTAAACATAGTGTCAATAAACATATCTTGGGAAGCATACAAAAAACGCTTGTATTCCAATATAGCATATATCCCCCTCACGGGTTTTAAATCATTTAATAATCAGCACTAGTGAGGCTATGAACTCACTTGATGTCCATAAAGTCTGAGCTGCATTAGATATATTTTATTTACAAACAACAACTTGGTCTCACAAACCTGGGTCAACACATATGTACATTTATATCAGGTCTTTGTCTTTGTTTCCAAGTTTTAAGTATTTCTTTTGTGATTTTTGCCTAGGGTTCATAGTTTATTAAAATATTACATCATTGTTCAATCCATCATATTTCAGAAGCCATTCTATAAACGTTTGAGGAACGAGGGCACTTTAAATTGTAAACCCAACCACTTAGTCAGAACGTAATATCGAGATGAAACATCTTTAGTAGAAAGCTCCCTACTAACATGACATGTATATTACTTTCTTAAAATGATAAGTATAGTATCTTCAATTTACATAATATATACTTTATACCCTTTAGTTTCAAAGTTGCCAAAATTACCCTTTTAGTTATAAGTTTAGCTTAATTACACTTTTAACCCTTGTAGTGTATAGTTTAAATATTTACATTTCAACCTTCTAATATTAACCTCAAGGTTTTAAACTTAACAGTATTAATACTTATAGTTTTAGCTTTAGTAAAATGACACTTTTTGCCCCAAATGTTTATAGTTTAAAAAATGACAGTTTTAGTCCTTATACTTGCTTAAAAAATTACATAACTAGCTTAAATTTGTACCAAATGATCTAGGAACTTAAAACAAAGCTTCTAAACATATTTATAATCATAATAAAATTAGTTTTCCAGATCTATAGCTTTTGAAATCGATTTTAACTCATTTTTTTATGTAAATTACAAAACTAGGGTTTTATTACATCTTTAGAGCGTCTACAATGCTAGTTTCTTCAAAAGCTTTTAGCATTAATGACATTAAATTTTGTAACACTACTATGCTCATAGCTTTTATCAAAGACTTGGTAAGTGCCAAGTCTTTCTCAAAAAGTATTATAAAAAGCCCTTCATGTAATGCTAAAAGGCCTTTTATAAAGCTTTTCAAAATTGTGAAAAGTTATCCATAACTTGACCCATTGTGGATGCTCTTAGCTTATAACTTCCACTTTTGATCATTATATGAACCAAGAATTTTTGGAATAGCTTATTTAGATTATAACTACTCTTTTTAAATAGTTATAACATAAAATGAACTTATTGAACAAGGTGGATACTTATAAACAAGAAAATTATAAATCTAGGGCTTCTAATGGGGCATATGGATTGTCTTCTTCATAACTCTTTAAGAACTCTTGGAACTTCTTCTAAAGATTGCTAATGATCTTAGGAAATTCTTAGGAATTCAATGGAGGTGTAAGAACATAATGTGTTTGTTTTTAGGTAAGAAATTAAAGGATGATATGAAGATGAAGCTAAAGGTTCCTATTCATACTATTTTTAACCCTTAAGCTCTAAGTAAGGATTGTAAACATGTAAGAACAATATGTTAGTGACTAAGGGATGCTAGAAATGACTAAGGAAGCCTAGGAGATGATTCATACAAGCTATATTAAAAAATATCTAAGGTTATGGTTCATATTAAGTCACAGCAACATAAGCATTGGAACAAAGATGTGTAATCTAGAAGTAGGTGATGAACCTAATTAAAAATGTAACACCCCACTTGGATAAGTGGATCGTTATGTGTATTTATGGCGTGTCATCAAAGCATAAGGTAAATGTCCTTAAACATGAACTGACCATAACGGAAATACCAGAATCAAACATCGGTAATCTAAACATAAGTCAAAACATGAAAGTTAAATACTGAAGGAAAGGACTAAACAATGTCCAAAATAAGCAAAGTAATGTAAGAAGTGAATAAAGTGAGAATTCTGGATAGCTTCCATCCAAATGCACATGCTCTCATAATCCTAAGAGCGTCCTGGTGTACCTGTCGTTAGAACATGAAAGGAACTACGGCTGAGCATAACGCCCAGTGAACGGATATAAAGCATGATAAGAAGTACTGAAATGAAGCAGATGATGAAATACTGAAGCTGTAAGACTGATAAGTAAAGTTG
The DNA here is from genome assembly GCA_025667525.1 of Glebionis coronaria. Lineage (NCBI taxonomy): Eukaryota > Viridiplantae > Streptophyta > Magnoliopsida > Asterales > Asteraceae > Glebionis > Glebionis coronaria. The sequence goes on from JANFOE010000030.1 coordinate 386,295, forward strand.
CAGCGGAAATCTGTGTATAATCTGAAAAGTCTGATTTATAAATAATAAAGCTGAACTGTTATCTGTTAAATCTAAAAATATGCATTTACTGTATTTTAATTGCCAAAAGCTTATATAGGTCATGTGCTATAACAACTGCTGCATGAATAAATGAAGGGGTGACCTCGTCATGCTGTAGAGGGGTGACCTCAAAATAATGTGCTGGGTGGAGGGATCAGCTCCAATGTGAAGGATGTAGAACACACACCACATTCACCTGATAAACTGTAAAATGATAGCCTAGGATGCATCCATACGCCTCGCTGATAATACTGATAAAATGGCCAAGCTGAATAAATGGGACGCTGCGAGAAATCACTTCCTCGTAGAGGAGTCATGACACCGGTGCCTCTAGTGTCATGGTTATGGTACCTCCATAACTAGTACACAAACTGGTCATGCTTGTATATAAAGCTCGGGAAATTTATTTAGTTATTAAAATGTTTACTAATAAGCATAAAACATATACTGGGGAAAACATTTGGCTGCAGACGGGGAATCCTAATAATGCATAGAAGAAAGTCCATACTGAATGACGGGAAATCCGTACCTCGTGTCTAGTAATGAAATATGAATGAAAGCTGAAAGATCGATTCCGACTTCAAGGTTACTACATAAATAAGGGACGTGAAGTGAGCTGACTGATATCGGTTTATTTTACTGATCTTAACTGTTCTCAGTTTGATTTATTTTATCTTGTGTTACTGTTTGTATATAATCTGGTAAGTTCTGACTATTCGTAAATATTACTGATTTAATGTACTCTGTATTCCTGTTTACTGTATAAGGTATATTCTGGTATTACTATAAATAGTAACTCGTTATAATTAGAACGTTTCCCAACTTAGAAAGATTTCCTAAATTACCTTTCTTGAAATTTAGATCATAAAATAAATCACATGTATAAAGTAATTAAAAGGATCAATTTAATGTTTCTAATTAAATTAATAACACAAAACAATATAATTAAATTCATTTATAAAACTTATTTTTAAAAAGATTTAATTAAACTAAGTAAATCTTTGAGTTTTTATGTGTTCGTAAATTCCCGAATTCGCGCTTTAAAAACCCTCCTCGAGACACCCATGTCTCTGGTTAAATCAAATCGGGCCCACTACGTGGTCCCCCTGCTGACGTCAGTCACAGTCACCACTGGCCTTGTACCAGTTGCCACCGTTGGCAAGGCAGTACCCACTGCTTGTCATTATTTTCCCACTGCTTAAGCAGTTGTTCCCACTGTTTTTACATTTTTCCCACTGTTAGTGTTTTCTGTCCCCACTGCTTAAACAAACACCCCTGTTTGGATCTTTTGTTGCTGTTCGAAAAGCCAAACGCCCTGCTGATCTACTATTACCCACTGTACATCCAAAACAAACACCCCTTGTAGCCCGTTACCCCCTGTGTGGTTGTTTGTTCGAGGCGGGCAAACAGAAAGGACCACCGAGACCTTAAAGGTCTCGGCTGTGAAGATTAAAACCCCACCGAGAGCTCTATGTTCTCGGTTTTCGTGTAAAACATCGATACCCCCACTGTTTTAATAAGTAAAAACATGATTAAATTCAAACTCAGCGTGTTCTTATCTTACCCATTGGATTCTTGCATTAAAAGAAAGAAAAGAAGAGGATTACCTTTTGTCGTGATTAAAGATGAGGTGTAAACACACAATATAATTCAAATGACGAAAATCTTGTGTTCTAGTTTCTTGTGTTTTTCCAGCCGCCGGCCACCCTACAGACAACCCTAGAACCCTTTTTTATGTTATGATAAAATGGAAGGAAACAAGACAACATTTGCTTTCCTGGCTAATTTAAAATCGGGCTGGGCTAAAGCCCATTATTTTTGTTCTTTGTTTAACTGCCAGTTTCAATACTTAAAATGCGTTTCTTTTATTTTTTTATTTTTTAAACACTTTTTAACTTTCGTGTAATTTTTATTTAGTTCTCGTGTTTTAAATTTTCTGAAGCGTAGTATTTATTTTCTGAAAATGAATACACACGTAATACTGAATAACTTGTAAATAAATTACTAACCAATAATTATTTTCTAAATAATTATTTATTTTAAATATTTAAATAAACTGAGACTACGTATTTACTGTTTCCGTTTAATTAAAGTTAAACCTGAGACTATGCGTATTTAATATTCGAGGATTTTAAATACGGGTTTTACAATTCCTCCCCTCTAAAAAAAATAATTCGTCCTCGAATTAAGAATGCGGTTATGTTGTGGTTTTACAATTCTTCCCCTCTAAAAAGAAAAGTTCGTCCTCGAATTAAAGGTAATTTAAGCTGATCGAGGTAAAAGCTGAAAGTACTCATAGACTAAAAAGATATGAAAGCTGACAATTTTTATAAGCTGAAAGAAAATTCATCCTCGAATTAAGACATAATACTGCTGAAAGGTATAAACATGACATGACTGAAGTGAGCATGTAACGTGGCACGACTGAAGATGACATGGAGCATAACATGACTGAAGAACTTAACTGAATTTTATTGAAGGAGAAGATGAGAGGTCCGGATGGACTCCTCCGTTCCGAGTGGCTTCCCGCTCGAAACGGCTCCTTCAAGATCTAAACATAATGAAAACCTTGGTCCTGGTGACCCTGTCCTAATGATGCTGAATAATTTCTGGTTCTATACCTGAGATGGATATCCTGAATCTAATAAAATGAATAAGCTATAGTATGTAGAAATACATGAAACGATAAGTACGAATGCATAAAGCGATAACTTTTATATCTATGAGCAAAACTGCTGGGAACATTTGAGACGAACTACATGAACAATTGTGAACGTGCTACGTGAGCAATTGTGAACGTGGTTCGTGATCATCTGATGAATGCTGGGCATGGAATATATCGTGAACGTGATATGTGAAACATACTGTGAACGCGATACTAGACATATCATGAACGTATGCTGACCGAAAAAGGAATGCCAAACGGTACGGCCTGAGACGTAAAACGTCTGTCTGGATATGGAAAATCTGTGCTAATCTTGAGTCTGGTTTCTTAAGCTTTCTGTAACCAAATCCGGTATAATAACTGGAGCATATATACGAAGATGGAGCGCGAACCTGAACGTGAACGATTGTCATGAATGCGAACGTGAATTTATATCATGAACTAGCATATAATACGGACTGAAATAATATCATAATGTGAAAGCGAGACGTAAACGTGAAAGTGAACGTAAACGTACACGTGATCGTGAACATGAATTTCTGTCTGATATGATGGTCGATGGAACACCTTAAAATCTTAAGATTTATTGTTGAATCTCCTGTAGATTTGTTATTGCGTAATCATTTCGGATAAAAGAAGACGTGTAGGCTGGGTTAACTGGTTAACAACGACTTAGATAACATCATGCTTCGTCTGAGTCTGTGGTAACTGACAATAACCTCCATGGAATCTTATCTCATTTATGTTCAGAAATTTCTAATGGTTGTAATAACTCATTAGCATGTCGGTGTCCTATCTTGAACCTACGGTATGTTAGGCATCTAGATATGAACATAGCCGCATCTTCTTCCTGGGATTATGGTATATTCTGGTGGAATCTGGGTGAATAGTCATGAAAGAATTTGAGTCTGGGTAAAATAGATCTCTACTAGCGTCTGATCTTATGTGACACAAAATTTTAGCATAGGTCCTCTCCTTTATGCGTAAGCTTAGCCATGGAAGGCTAATCGTGGGAACCGTCAGCAATTTCTGCGGTATCAGTCAACTGAGTTCTAGAGAATTTTGTACTTTAGTCACAAACGTCGGTCTTGACCATCTGGTGATGGCCTTCACCTTCGCAGGTTTGTCTAAAATTTCTTCCTGCTGAAAAAGGGTGGTTCAGAAACGTCACCTTGTTCAACTAGAATTTACATCTGGGAAGCTGCGTATATAATTTTCTCCTATCGGAGAATCTGCAGGATCATGAAAAGATGATTCTCATGTTTTTCTCTAGAATTTAGTAGATAAGAATGTTATCAATGATTGTACTGACGGTTTTGTCTGGAAATTCATGGAAAATTTTTATTCGTTAATTTCATACTATAGTTGTAGCATTAGGGAGATCAGAAGTATAAATCAAAATTTTAGAGAGATTATAATATGTGCAACAGCAGTCTGGAAAACATCATGTTCTTTCTCTCACCACTGATGTTAGCATGATCGAGAATTGTTCTGGAAAATGTTTAAGACATCATAGCAGATCAGATAAATCTTCTATACCTGAGATGAACATCGATTTTGAATAGTGATCTTGTAAAATTTTCGGTGATCGATACATGATCTCATGTTACCGCCCTTCTTCCTGATAGACAGAAAACGGTGCACCTTCTGTTGGTGTGCTAGGGCGATCAAAGCCTCGTTCCGGTAACTCTTGTAGCTAATGTTGTAACTCTTTTAACTTAGCTGAAGCCCTACGATAAAGAGTTCTGAAAACAGGTTCTGTTCTTGAGACAAACTCGATGTTAAAATATGTCTCGCTGTTAGGAAAATTTTCTGGAAACCTTCTGGTATTGAGTCTGGAAGTTCTGGAATAATATGCTGATCATGATTTAAAGGACTTCAGAAGTTGGTTTATAACTGGTAGCTATAAGTCTTCGTAGCTTTGGACTGATAAATTACGCGCTTATAAGGCAGAAACAATTTGTACTGATTTTCTTGGCAGAAAATATAATGAATATATTTGGAATATAGTAAGACGGATCTCGTCGTTAACTTAAAGGAAAACCTTAATAAATATGGGTGTTACTGTGGAGTCTTTTCTGGCTGGGAGGTAGGTAAATACCTCTTTTAAAATAAACTGACATAGGAATACGTGAAGTAAATGTGGCGACTTTCACTGAATGTGTTCGTCTGTAACTCTACCGAATGAATACTGCGTGTCTAACCTGAATAATACACCAGTGGTGGTGACTAAATTTTTAATGGTCTGGTTTATGCATGGCATGACAAAACGGGTATACCCCCTTGGAGGGTACCTTGAATTTCTGAGGGTCTGGTTTTGAAACATATGGAGTTATGAATACTGACTCGTATTTTGAGAAGATATTCGTATGACGCTTACCATGATTGGTGTCCTGATATGTGTCTCGAGAAATGATACTTGAGGCCTGTGTCTTGACTGTTGTCTGGACATGTACTTTAATGTGTGATTCTGAATAATGTTACGAATTTCTGGTAACTACTAAGGTTGGCAGACCGGTTAGACTGTTGACCTCTGTATTTCAGGTCACGTCCGTTCCGGAGTTCTGATGGCTACTGACTGATAAATATAAGCACGGTGGTTTTCATTACCGCTTTGTCTGTCAGTTTCACGACGGTCTTTATTACGACCGGAATTCCTGTAACTATTCTATTAAGTGGCCGACTGGGTACCGGTTCCCACTCTTCTGAATGAAGGTTAGTTGGGTGAAGTGTGACATCTAGCTGAGAAAGTAAAAGCATGGAATAGAATGGTAGTGTCTGATGATTGAAGTTTATTCTTGTCAGAAATTTCAATTTATAGTTTTCGTCCTTGTTTTGCAGAGTCTTCATAGTATAAACAGCCTCAGCATCTTGAGAAATCTCCAAAGTATCAGTAGCATCAACATTTGTGAGGTCTTCAAAGTGTTAGCAGTATCAGTATCTAATAAAAACTTCAAATCACGAGCGGTATCAGCATCGGGTAGAATATCGCCAAGTGGAAATGCCTGAGATGATTGAGGATCGATTAGCAATATCCATGGAGTTGGGTACCTGGAGTACACCTGGACTAATGTACATGAAGTACAAACTGAATACTGCATGTGGAGCATATCTGAGACACTATACGTGGAGTACACATGAAATACTGTACATGGAGTATAATTGAGACACTGTACAAGGGGTACATATGGAATACTGTACATGGCACTGGTGGAAATTTTATGGGATGATCGATACTGGTGTCACTTGTCTGACATGATCAACGAAATAAATTGATTTAAACGGTAGTAAACTGAACTGAAATGAGTAACATGATAGCCTGGTAATTCCTGCGTAGACCTAATGCTGGTTGTATAGAGGTTCAAGAATATGATTAAACGAAATTTCGACAATGGTCAGCATGAAGACATGCCTGATGAATACCAAACATGATTTATTATAAAAACATGATTTTACTGTAACCCTTCTGTATCTTAGCATGAAAACATCATTACCTTGCTGAAAACGTAATCCTCATACGGAGACATGAACTTAATCAACATGAAAACGACATCCACGTGAGGGTATGAAAACTTGATTGTTACAAAGAACATAAAAGTATAATCAACTGAAGTTTAACATCAACTGATGTCGATGGTTATGGTTCAATCCACAGAATTCAAAGAAGAAAACATGTGACTAAGTATGGGCGATTCTGGTTCGATTCATACTTGTCAAAATTTCATGAGAACTGTCATGTATAGAAATTTACAATCTGGGACTAAATATGGTTGGCTGTAGTCCAGTCCATACCTGTTAAAATTTTATAAAATGTCATAATATGACAAAGGTGAACAACTATGGATCGGTTCACAAAACAACATTTGACTGAAAAGCATGAAATTTGACCTGAGAAATGGTGAACGCATATGCGTCAGTTCACCTAATAACATTCGACTGAAAACATGAATCTGTCATGAGTAAGGTTAAATATGGCCAGTCTTGTACCAACCTTTTACTTAGTCAAAATTTTAAGAAAACTGACTGATAAATGAAGAAAACTGACTGATACATGCATAAGAAACATGAAAGATAACAACGCCAAAATCTGGGAAGTTCCTGGTGACTACCCACTAGTCACAGGTCAAGTTTTAGAGCCTATAGGTCGAACCTATAGCTTTGATACCATGATTGTAACACCTCACTTGAATAAGTGGACTGCTACATGTATTTATGGTGTGTCATCAAAGCATAAGGTACATATCCTAAAACATTAACTGACCATAACGGAAATACCATAATCAAACATCGGTAATCCAAACGTAAGCTCAAAACATGAAAAGTAAATACTGAAGGAAAGGACTAAACAATGTCCAAAATAATCAAAGTAATGTAAGAAGTGCAGAAAGTAAGAAGTCTGGATAGCTTCCATCCAAATGCACATGCTCTCAGCGTCCTGGTGTACCTGCCGTTAGAACATAAAAGGAACTACGACTGAGCATAGCACCCAGTGAACGGATATAAAGCATGATAAGAAGTACTAAAATGAAGCATATGATGAAATACTAAAGTTGTAAGACTGATAAGTAAAGTTGCAGCGGAAATCTGTGTATAATCTGAAAAGTCTGATTTATAAATAATAAAGATGAACTGTTATCTGTTAAATCTGAAAACATGCATTTACTGTATTTTAATTGCCAAGAGCTTATATAGGTCATGTGTTGTAACAACTGCTGCATGAATAAATGGATGGGTGACCTCGTCATGCTGTAGAGGGGTGACCTCAAAATAATGTGTTGGGTGGAGGGATCAGCTCCAATGTGAAGGATGTAGAGCACACATCACATTCACCTGATAAACTGTCAACTGATAGCCTAGGATGCATCCATACGCCTCGCTAATAATACTGCTAAAATGGCCAAGCTGAATAAATGGGACGCTGCGAGAAATCACTCCCTCGTAGAGGAGTCATGACACCGGTGCCTCTAGTGTCATGGTTACGGTACCTCCGTAACTAGTACATAAACTGGTCATGCTTGTATATAAAGCTCGGGTAATTTATTTAGTTATTAAAATGTTTACTGATCAGATTAAAACATATACTGGGGAAAAAATTTGGCTACAGACGAGGAATCCTAATCATGCATAGAAGAAAATCCTTACTAAAGGAGGGGAAATCCGTACCTCATGTCCAGTAATGAAATATGAATGAAAGCTAAAAGATCGATTCCGACTTCAAGGTTACTACATAAATAAGGGACGTGAAGTGAGCTGACTAATATCGGTTTATTTTTACTGAGCTTAACTGTTCTCAGTTTGATTTGTTTTATCTTGTGTTACTGTTTGTATATAATCTGGTAAGTTCTGACTATTCGTAAATATTACTGATTTAATGTACTCTGTATTCCTGATTACTGTATAAGGTATATTCTGGTATTACTGTAAACAGTAACTCGTTATAATTAGAACGTTTCCCAACTCAGAAATATTTCCTAAATTACCTTTCTTGAAATTTAGATCATAAAATAAATCACATGTTTAAAGTAATTAAAAGGATCAATCTAATGTTTCTAATTAAATTAATAAAACAAAACAATATAATTAAATTCATTTATAAAACTTATTTATAAAAAGATTTAATTAAACGAAGTAAATCCTTGTGTTTTTATGTGTTCGTAAATTCCTGAATTCACGATTTAAAAACCCTCCCCGAGACACCCATGTCTCGGGTTAAATCAAACCGGGCCCACTACGTGGTCCCCCCTGCTGACGTCAGCCACGGTCACCACCGGCCTTGTGCCAGTTGCCACCGTTGGCAAGGCAGTACCCACTGCTTGTCATTATTTTCCCACTGCTTAAGCAGTTGCTCCCACTGTTATACATTTTTCCCACTGTTAGTGTTTTCTGTCCCCACTACTTAAACAAACGCCCCTGTTTGGATCTTTTGTTGCTGTTCGAAAAGCCAAACGCCCTGTTGATCTACTATTATCCACTGTGCATCCAAAACAAACACCCCCTGTAGCCCGTTACCCCCTGTGTGGTTGTTTGTTCGAGGCTGGCAAACAGAAAGGACCACCGAGACCTTAAAGGTCTCGGCTGTGAAGATTAAAACCCCACCGAGAGCTCTATGCTCTCGGTTTTCGTGTAAAACATTGGGACCCCACTGTTTTAATAAGTAAAAACATGATTAAATTCTAACTCAGCGTGTTCTTATCTTACCCATTGGATTCGTGCGTTAAAAGAAAGAAAAGGAGAGGATTACCTTTTGTCGTGATTAAAGATGAGGTGTAAACACACAATATAATTCAAATGACGAAAATCTTGTGTTCTAGTTCTATTGTGTTTTTCCAGCCGCCGGCCACCCTACAGACAACCCTATAACCTTTTTTATGTTATGATAAAATGGAAAGAAACAAGACAACATTTGCTTTCCTGGATAATTTAAAATCGGGCTGGGCTTAAGCCCATTGCTTTTGTTCTTTGTTTAACTACCAATTTCAATACATAAAATGTGTGTCTTTTATTTATTTTTTATTTTTTTAAACACTTTTTAACTTTCGTGTAATTTGTATTTAGTTCTCGTGTTTTAAATTTTCTGAGGCGTAGTATTTATTTTCTAAAAATGAATACACACGTAATATTGAATAACTAGTAAAGAAATTACTAACCAATAATTATTTTCTGAATAATTATTTATTTGAAATATTTAAATAACCTGAGACTGTGTATTTACTGTTTTTGTTTAATTAAATTTAAAGTTGAGACTACGCGTATTTAATATTCGAGGATTTTAAATACGGTTTTTACAAAAAATGTCTCAAAATATCTAATAGATATGATCCTAAGTTTTAATTTGCGAGGGAAAGTGTTTAAATGCGTTTTTAAAGGGAAAAACCTATCCGAACCTAAATCTAGGGCCTGTAACTTTATAATTATTGTAATTAAGGGTTTAGTAATGTAATTAGGGATATATTAGGGTGTAATTAAGGTTTACATGTTGTAATTAGAAGGTTTGGGTCATTGGTTTGAAGTTTAACAATGGTTTAAAGTGAAATTGGGAAGAAAACCTAGCCAGATTAGTATTTCTAGTGACCTAGGGTTCAATCCTTGTTAAAGTCATAATTCTCATTTTAGCTACTGATGTAAACTTAATTTATATCTCCTACATTGTTTCTAATATTTTTATGAAGTCTTTACACTTGTTTTACTAAGTTATTCCAAGTAAGAATGTTTAAAGAGTGAAAATACCTATTTTGACCTAATTTATAATTCATGCATTGAAATGTTGTACCTTGTGCATTAGGGTGATTGTACCTTATCTAAGATAATATTATAACCTAAATGTAATGCTAATGAAGTTTGTCCACTTTTCCTAAAATACTATGCATTAATTCTAAGTGAAATGGGTAATATAGAGGTTTTTAGGTTACTGTGCCTAAGTGACTTGTGCCTTAGGTTATTTGTGTTTATGTAACACCCCACTTGGAAAAGTGAACCGTTACGTGTATTTATGGCGTGTCATCAAACCATAAGGCAAATGTCCTAAAACATTAACTGACCAAATAGGAAATACCAGAATCAAACATCGGTAATCCAAACATAAGCTCAAAACATGAGAGTAAATACTGAAGAAAAGGACTAAACAATGTCCAAATAAGAAATGTATTATAAGAAGTGCATAAATTAAGAAGTCTGCATAGCTTCCATCCAAATGCACAGGCTATCAGAATCCTAAGAGCGTCCCAGTGTACCTGCCGTTAGAACATGAAAGGAACTACGGCTGAGCATTAAGCCCAGTGAACGGATATAAAGCATGATAAGAAATACTGAAATGAAGCAGATGATAAAATACTGAAGCTGTAAGACTGATAAGTAAATTGCAGCGGAAAGCTGTGTATAATCTGAAAGGCCTGATTTATAAATAGTAAAGCTGAACTATAACTGTTAAGTCTGAAAAACATACTTTTACTGTATTTTAAATTCTAAGAGCTTATGTAAGTCATGTGCTGTAACAACTGTTGCATGAATAAATAGAGGGGTGACCTCGTCATGCTGTAGAGGGGTGACCTCTAAATAATGTGTTGGGTGGAGGGACCAACTCCAATGTGAAGGATGTAGAGCACACACCACATTCACCTGATAAGCTATAAACTGATAACCTAGGATGCATCTATACGCCCCGCTAATAATACTGATAAAATGGCTAAGCTGAAATAATGGGACGCTGTGAGAAATCACTCCCCCACAGAGGAGTCATGACACCGGTGCCTCTAGTGTCATGGTTACGGTACCTCCGTAACTAGTACATAACTGGTCATGCTTGTATATAAAGCTCAAACAAATATATTTAGTTATTAAAATGATTACTGATAAGCATAGAACATATACTGGGGAAAACATCTGGCTGTAGACGGGGAATCCTAATCATGCATAGAAGGAAGTCCTTACTGAAGGACGGAAATCAGTACCTCGTGTCCAGTAATGAAATAAGAATGAAAGCTGAAAGATCTACTCTGACTTCCCGGTTACTACATAATTAAGGGGCGTGAAATGAGTTAGACTGATATCGGTTTACTGTTACTGATTCTTATCTGTTCTTAGTTTAATTTATTTTATTCTTGTATTACTGTTTATGTATAATCTGATTAATCTGATTGTCTGGCGTATTTTATGATAAACCCGACTGTTCATTTACTGAATAGCGTATATCCTGCATTTCTGATTACTGTATATTATACGGTACCCTGATTATGGTATTAGACTGTATTCTGGTATTAAAATATTACTATAAGTAGTAACCTGCCATAAATAGAAAATTTCTAAAATTAGAAAGGTTTTCCCAAATTAGTTTCCTTAAAAGATTAAATCATTAAATAATCACATATTTTTAATCAATTAAAATAATTAACCATCATAAAATTTAATTTAGAGTTTAATTAAATAAACAATACGACTTGGTTAATTTTAGTTATAAAACTTATTTATAAAAATGATTTAACCAATTTAATAAAACCTTGTTTTTATCATTTTCCGTGACCCCGAAACCCGAGTAAAAATTCTCCCAAGACACCTATGTCTCGGGTTACTAAAATCGAGCATACCACGACTGTCGTGGCTTCCCTTGTTGCTGACGTTACTCAGCAGTAGCTACTGGCCTTGTAAAACCCGCATGCTTTTATCATGAATAGTACCCTTAAGATCGTACGTACTAGATTAAAACTTTCCTTTTATAATACGATTACGTTTACGTGTTAGGATTTTACGTATTACGTACGTGTTAGAACACGATAATTATTTATGACGCACGAACACGCAATAATTATTTGACAATAATTAATCATGAACATGCGATCATGAAATCATGAACGTAATTAAATCACGAGCTAATATTAATTACGTATATATATATTTATTACGAACACGAATAAATATATTAAGTCTCGATCGATAACTAATTAAAACACGTAAAACACGAACACGAGAACACACTGATATTTTAGACACGGAAAACATTCGGGTTACCCCATGTGGGGCCCCATACCCACGGCTACAAAGGAAGGAATGGGCTAAGCCCATTAAGTTTTACATGAAAGGGGGGTAAAGGTAAAAACTATGTTCATTTTTCACTTTTCAAGAAATAAACACAAAACCTAAAAAGTTTTCTCCTCTCCTCTTCTTCTTCTTTTGTGGCCGCCACCTTCAACACACCAAGGAGGGGTGTTTTTGTTGATTTTGATCTTGGATATTATGCAAGTATTAGTGTTTGTTCATCCTCCATTAATCTACACATTCGATATACCTTTTTAACCTTTCTTTTTAATCTTTTCTTTTGATTTGATTTAGTAAAATTAATTAAGAACATGATGTTTTTAAAACCTAATTAAAAACATAAAATAAACATGTATTTGGTTAAAGGGTAAAATCAAAAAAGGTGTTTTTAGGGTTGTTGGTTGGCCGACGCCTAAACCGTACCCCAAGGGGGTCACGGTTTGGCCATTAAGCCACCACCGAGACCATATGGTCCCGGTTTGGTGGTGTGGGTCTCACGGCAGCAACAAACCAAGGGGAACCCCGAAGTGGTTCGGGGTATGGTGTTGATTTCATGTCCGGTTCATGGTTCCTAGTCAAGATCCGGTTCACGGTTTATGTTAAGATTATTATTATTATATGATCATATGTTATAATTAAATTAATGTATATGACATGATTAATTTAATAACATGACTTAGGTTATATTAATTATTAAAATCATGAAATTATTAACCTAAGTATTATATATTTTTATGACTTATAATTAATTAATTATTTAAAAACCATGGTTATAATTAATTAATTAACATGACTTAGGTTATATTATTAATAAATAATAATACATGTTTTAACCTAAGTATTTAACTTTATTTAATTAAAAATATATTATACTTTAATTAAATATTTTAACCTATAGTTTATTTTAATTACATGAAATAATTAATAAACTATACATTATATCATATGACTTAGAAAATAATCATGAAAACACTTAGGCTTATATACTTAGCTTATTTAACCAGCTTATTTCTAATTATGGAAACTTTCTATTTATGGAAACTTATTTAATTAAGGCAGCTGATCTATTTATGGAAACTTTCTATTTTTAGAAACTTATCTATTTTAAGCAGTAATTCTATTTTTTGAAACTTTCTAATTTTGGAAACTTTCTATTTTCGGAAACTTTCTATTTTTGGTAACTTTCTATTTTTGGAAACTTTCTATTTTTGGAAACATTCTATTTTTGGAAACTTTCTATTTTAGGAAACCAGCTATTTTTAGAAGTTGCTTATTATTACACAGTAAGTATAATAATACATGAAATACTAGAAATACTTAATTAGAGTAAACAGAATATAAGATAAACACAGTTTAAGGCTTAAAACAGTAAAACATGATAAGAACATATAAAATAAGCTAAGACATGACATAAAATCAGTTACGTATTAGTAAGCAGATACTTATTCATGTATGTATTTATTTAGCATTAGTGAAACGGAAGTAGGATTCCTCTCAGTTCGTCTTCTTCGTTCACTGGACATAAGGTACGGATTCCCGTCCTTTCAGTATGGACATTCTTTCCTTATTAAGATTCCCCGTATGCAGCCAACTGTTTTCCCAGTATTTGTTTTATATGTTTTTGAATTGCTTATGTTTAATTAGAATACCTAAAGCCATATACATGCATGACCAGTTTCACCTAGTTATGGAGGTACCATAACCATAACATTAGAGGCACTGATGTTATGACTTCACCACAGCGGAGTGATTGCTCGTGGCGTCCCTTCAGCTTTTGGCCATATTATTATATTTATCATGTGGGGCGTATGGGTGCATCCTAGTTACATGTTTTCAGTCAGGATTTCATGGTGAATGTGGTGTGTGCCTTGCATCCTTCACAAGGAGCTGATCCCTCCTACCCAAAACCAGTATATTAAATTAGAGGCAACCCCTCTAATTTGCATGATGAGGTCACCCCTCCAAGTATTCATGCACGGTGGATTTTCATGACCTATATTGGCTAATGGTAAAATATGTTAAATAGTTTTCATAAGATAAACATAAGGCTTTTCAAACTATAAAACCAGTTTTATGAACATGTTCTAGGTTTTCCAGGACTTATACATTTCCGTTGCTATTAAGTCTCTATTATGTTTTAGTCACTTATACTATGTCTATCTCCGTGCACTGAGCGTTTTGCTCAGCCGTTACTTTCCTTTCCATGTCTCAAAACGGCAGGTACCCTAGGGAAGACTCGAGTATTTGGAGGACGTACATAGGATGGAAGCTGCTAGAGACTTCTTTTCCTTTTTGCCTTCATATACTTATGCTTGTTTAGTCTTTCATTCATTTCTTTTGCTTTATTATGTTTTGAGCTTATGTTTGGGAACTGATGTTTGATTCCGGTTTACCCTATGGTCATGTAATGTTTTAGACATTTATCCTTGTATGCTTTGGTGACACGCCATAATTACGCGTGACATTCCATTATCAAAATGGGGTGTTACAATTATGGTATCAGAGCCAAGGCTTCGACCTGTAGGCTCTAAAACTCGACCTGTGACTAGTGGGTAGTCACCAGAAGCTTCCTAAGCCAACGTTTGTTATTCTACGTATTGATGTTTTCAGCGCATTGTTGTTTTAACCATGATGTTTTCAACACCTTGAGGTTTTAACCTCGATGTTTTCATCGATTATGTTGTACTAATATGGATGGACAACCGTCATTCATATTTAGTTATGTGTCATTGTTTCATGCATGACGTTCCTCGTGAACCGTGACTATGTGGATTGAACCTCAATAGTTCATAATTAGTCACATAAATTTTTTTCTGATAAATTTTGACAGATGAGTTTCATTTATTTATGTTTCATGTACCATCGTTGCAGGGATTATGACTAAGTAATGGTTGGTACAGGACTGGCCCTATTTAGTCGCATGTGCTTTTATCGAAACTTTTAACTTTGGGACCGACCCATAGGCGTCCCCTCGCCATGTCTTTTGTTTTGGGACCGACCCATAGGCGTCCCCTAGCACATATAGAGGTTTTTATAAACTACATTACGCATTCATGCACTGTTTTTCATGCATAAAATTTTTCTCATGATTTATTGGCATAAATTTTTATTTTTTTTTCATGTCCCCTCATAAGTTACTATGTTTTTATGTCAAGTATGTTTTCATACTGTCATGGTTAAACTCAGTTTCATGCTGATTATGTTATACACTCCTTTATGATAGATCGTTTTATGTTCCTTCATGATAATTCCGTCTTCATGTTGATTACGTCTTACGCCTCATTTGTTATTATGCCTTCATGCAAGACATAGTTGGATTCGTTGAATTCTTCTTTCATGATAGTCATGGTTGGTTTTCATTGACCATGTTGTCAGGCAAATCATCGTTGAATTTTGTGTAACCACACTTTAACGTTTCTCTATACAACCAGAATGATGTCTATGCTAATACTGCCAGGTTATCATGATGGTTTTTCCTAACCGTCTAACCGATAGACCTTCCTTAAATCATGACAAATGATCGACCCCATACCGATCATTTCATGTGCACTCCGTGTGTACTCCATGTACCGTATTCCATGTGTATTTCACATACCTTAATCCATGTTTATTTCACTTGCAATACTTCACGAGTATTCGCTAGTTGATTCTAAATCATCTCAGGCGTATGTTCAATTGCTGATATTCTACAAGGTTGCTGATGCCCCTCATAACTTGGAGATGTTACTAAAGGTTGATGTTGCTGACGTTCGGAGACGCTACGAGATGCGGATGCTGTTCACAACCTGGAGATCCTACAAGACGAAGACAAAGGCGTCGGAGCAAAGCAATTGGACGAGAAGATGCTTCACCATCAGACGATTTCCATCAATCATTGTCCCTAATTCTTAGTTACATGTCACACGTCATTCGGCTGTCATTTCAGCCATATGAGTGCAAACCGGTACCAGCCGGCCACTCAGCTGAATAGTTACATGAATCACGGTCATGAGAATGACCGTCATGGAACTGACAGACAGGACGATAGTAACCACTACTATGACAAAACTATTCTAGAAATCGCAACCGAGGCTCCGGCCGCGGACGTAATCAGACATACAAAGGATCAGTAGTCCAACCGATCCGCCAAGTCTGGCATAATAACCTAATATTGTAGTTCTATTGTTTTACGTCTCGAGACACATGTCAAGACATCAGTCAAGACACATGTCTCACGTATACCTTTGAAGACACATGTCAAGACATCAGTCAAGACACATGTCTCGCGTATACCTTTGAAGACACATGTTAAGACATCAGTCAAGACATATGTCTCATGTATACCTCTTGAAGACACATGTCAAGACACCAGTCAAGACATATGTCATGCTTAAAGTTCCAAGAAACGAGTCAAGACACATGACTCACGTCCAACTATGGAACATTTCTAAGAAATTCAGGGTACCCTTTAAGGGTATATCTATTTTTTGTTGTGCCATGTATTAATCAGGCCACAAGAATTTCTATACCATTATCAGCGCATCAGTGAGAACTGTCACGTTGCCGATGTCACTTTCATTTCTTTCACCATGGTTCATATATTCATAACCATGAAGGACGCCTTTCGTATTCCCACGTATACGAAGGTTTTCCTTCAGCTTAATGATGAGATCCAAGCTGCTAACGCATTTCCTCGGACAGACACGAGATGAATTTTATCCTAATTATGTACTACGAACAGCACACCATGCTACGATTCATAATTATGTGCAGTAATGTTCAGGCTCCTGAATACATTCAGCTTGATTTTCCATCGGGAAAATCTGTACAAATTATCTATGCTTACAAGCATGTGCGTTGTTAGCCATGGTCGCTAAGATTTTCTAGCTGTCAGTAAGACACGACCACTTAAGTCTTTTACGCATTATCAGTTGATTATTCCAAAATCTTCCCATACATTCCAGAAGAACTTACAAGGAGAAGGACGGTACCATGAGATTATGTGTCGACTACCGTCGGCGTAAACAAATCACCATTCATGACCGTTATTCTCCTCCACGTATTGACAACATGTCCAATCGACCTTATAGTGTTAATCACTTTTCCAAGATTGAACTCATGATCATGCTGCCAACAGTGACGGGTGAAAGAGCAGGAAATGTCCATGACTGCTATTCGTATACGACTCGGTCATGCTAGATTATAATTTTGAATTTAGTCTCATCAATGCTCCAACGGCATTATAAGAATGAGTTCCCATGAACTCATAGCAAATTCATCAGTGTTTTCATTGAGGATAACCGGATTTCCTCTAAGCCTAGAGAAGAACAGGAAGACCCTATCTGCACTATGTTGCAAATTCTACGACAAGCAAAATTTTACCCTAGGAATTTTTCCAATATCAATTCTGTTGGATTACAGTGACACGCTGAATCACACGGCTTCCTACGGTTAATCTTACCATGACTCAGCTTATGCGTAAAGGAGAGAACCCTACACTACATTAGGTGTTCTAGAAAATCCTACGCTAGGGGAAGTCTGGATTCAGAAACTCAGAATTTCGCAAACTCCTATGTATCAAGTCCTACGAAGCAAGATACAGTTACATTCATATCTAAGTACCTGACATACCAACATGTTAAGATAGGACACCAACAGACTGGGATGTTTTCATCATCTGAAATGGTAAATTGAAATGGGACAAGATCTCCACGGATTTTGGTTACCAGATTAACGCAAACTCAGAAGAAGCATGATGCTATCTAGGTTATTGCAAACAGTTTGATCAAGTCTGCAGAATCCTTACATCCGCAAGGATTGCAGAACCAACAGATTGATAGGACGTGTTCCAGCCAAGGCTCATCCGATCACTTGGCAATTCCTCAGTTATCGGGTCAGACAAATATTCATAATTGTGCTCCTTATTTAATTCACGTCCTTGTTCTAATTTCACGACTTGCTTTCGCACTCGCGTTCATGACACTATTCACGTTCATGATCGTATCTTGGCTTACGATTTTATGTTCATTTTGTTCTGGGAAGTTTTGCAAGAACTTGAGAGACCAGACCCAAGTTTAGTATAACTCTCCATCATCCGATAGACGTTTCACGTCATATTCCACGTCTCACCTTGTAGCGCTTGGCGTTACCGCCATTGTATTCTATGATCATGATATGTTTCACATGTCATGTTCATTTCACGTTCCTCATATCATGATCAAGATATGTTACACGTATAATGGATCACGATATGTTTACTCATACTACACTCGCCATATCTCCATGTAGCACGTTCAAAAATTTTCACGTATCACGTTCAAAATTTTTCACGTACTACGTTTCTTTATGTCTCGAGCATCGTTCCTAATTATCAGTTAAGTCAGATTGTCTTGCATCGTAACGTTTCAGTTACCCTAGCACGTTAACTCTTATTTTCCTCGATCGAATTTAGGGGATCTACCTTCCGTTGATAACCAAGAATTTCTTCGTATTCTAAGTCAAGGTCAGGAGGACCAAGATTTATCATTAGTGTCAGGATCTTCTGAAGGAACCGTTCCAAGAGGGAGGCCACTTGGAAACGGACAAGTCCATCCGGACTTTTATCCGTTTTTTCTCTTATCAACTAGATATGTCCTTTTAGTCACGTCACGTTCCATGTCCTTTCAAGACATGTCATGTTCCGCGTTCCTTCTGCCAGGAAACCCGCACGTTCAATTATCTTACATACCCTCTCAGTTTGATTCGGGTATGTTTCTCTTTCAGTTAGGTCACCTATAATTCGGGGACGAATTATTATTTTTAGGGGGAAGAGTTGTAAAACCCGCATGCTTTTATCATGAATAGTACCCTTAAGATCGTACGTACTAGATTAAAACTTTCCTTTTATAATACGATTACGTTTACGTGTTAGGATTTTACGTATTACGTACGTGTTAGAACACGATAAGTATTTATTACGCACGAACACGCAATAATTATTTGACAATAATTAATCATGAACATGCGATCATGAAATCATGAACGTAATTAAATCACGAGCTAATATTAATTACGTATATATATATTTATTACGAACACGAATAAATATATTAAGTCTCGATCGATAACTGATTAAAACACGTAAAACACGAACACGAGAACACACTAATATTTTAGACACGGAAAACATTCGGGTTACCCTATGTGGGGCCCCATACCCACGGCTACAAAGGAAGGAATGGGCTAAGCCCATTAAGTTTTACATGAAAGGGGGGTAAAGGTAAAAACTATGTTCATTTTTCACTTTTCAAGAAATAAACACAAAACCTAAAAAGTTTTCTCCTCTCCTCTTCTTCTTCTTTTGTGGCCGCCACCTTCAACACACCAAGGAGGGGTGTTTTTGTTGATTTTGATCTTGGATATTATGCAAGTATTAGTGTTTGTTCATCCTCCATTAATCTACACATTCGGTATACCTTTTTAACCTTTCTTTTTAATCTTTTCTTTTGATTTGATTTAGTAAAATTAATTAAAAACATGATGTTTTTAAAACCTAATTAAAAACATAAAATAAACATGTATTTGGTTAAAGGGTAAAATCAAAAAGGGTGTTTTTAGGGTTGTTGGTTGGCCGACGCCTAAACCGTACCCCAAGGGGGTCACGGTTTGGCCATTAAGCCACCACCGAGACCATATGGTCCCGGTTTGGTGGTGTGGGTCCCACGGCAGCAACAAACCAAGGGGAACCCCTAAGTGGTTTGGGGTATGGTGTTGATTTCATGTCCGGTTCATGGTTCCTAGTCAAGATCCGGTTCACGGTTTATGTTAATATTATTATTATTATATGATCATATGTTATAATTAAATTAATGTATATGACATGATTAATTTAATAACATGACTTAGGTTATATTAATTATTAAAATCATGAAATTATTAACCTAAGTATTATATATTTTTAAGACTTATAATTAATTAATTATTTAAAAACCATGGTTATAATTAATTAATTAACATGACTTAGGTTATATTATTAATAAATAATAATACATGTTTTAACCTAAGTATTTAACTTTATTTAATTAAAAACATGTTATACTTTAATTAAATATTTTAACCTATAGTTTATTTTAATTACATGAAATAATTAATAAACTATACATTATATTATATGACTTAGAAAATAATCATGAAAACACTTAGGCTTATATACTTAGCTTATTTAACCAGCTTATTTCTAATTATGGAAACTTTCTATTTATGGAAACTTATTTATTTAAGGCAGCTGATCTATTTATGGAAACTTTCTATTTTTAGAAACTTATCTATTTTAAGCAGTAATTCTATTTTTGGAAACTTTCTATTTTTGGAACATTTCTATTTTTGGTAACTTTCTATTTTTGGAAACTTTCTATTTTTGGAAACATTCTATTTTTAGAAACTTTCTATTTTAGAAAACCTGCTATTTTTGGAAGTTGCTTATTATTACACAATAAGTATAATAATACATGAAATACTAGAAATACTTAATCAGAGTAAACAGAATATAAGATAAAAACAGTTTAAGGCTTAAAACAGTAAAACATGATAAGAACATATAAAATAAGCTAAGACATGACATAAAATCAGTTACGTATTAGTAAGCAGATACTTATTCATGTATGTATTTATGTAGCATTAGTGATACGGAAGTAGGATTCCTCTCAGTTCGTCTTCTTCGTTCACTGGACATAAGGTACAGATTCCCGTCCTTTCAGTATGGACATTCTTTCCTTATTAGGATTCCCCGTATGCAGCCAACTGTTTTCCCAGTATTTGTTTTATATGTTTTTGAATTGCTTATGTTTAATTAGAATACCTAAAGCCATATACATGCATGACCAGTTTCACCTAGTTATGGAGGTACCATAACCATAACATTAGAGGCACTGATGTTATGACTTCACCACGGCGGAGTGATTGCTCGTGGCGTCCCTTCAGCTTTTGGCCATATTATTATATTTATCATGTGGGGCGTATGGGTGCATCCTAGTTACATGTTTTCAGTCAGGATTTCATGGTGAATGTGGTGTGTGCCTTGCATCCTTCACAAGGAGCTGATCCCTCCTACCCAAAACCAGTATATTAAATTAGAGCCAGCCCCTCTAATTTGCATGATGAGGTCACCCCTCGAAGTATTCATGCACGGTGGATTTTCATGACCTATATTGGCTAATGGTAAAATATGTTAAACAGTTTTCATAAGATAAACATAAGGCTTTTCAAACTATAAAACCAGTTTTATGAACATGTTCCAGGTTTTCCAGGACTTATACATTTCCGCTGCTATTAAGTCTCTATTATGTTTTAGTCACTTATACTATGTCTATATCCGTGCACTGAGCGTTTTGCTCAGCCGTTACTTTCCTTTCCATGTCCCAAAACGGCAAGTACCCTAGGGAAGACTCGAGCATTTAGAGGACGTACATAGGATGGAAGCTGCTAGAGACTTCTTTTCCTTTTTGCCTTCATATACTTATGCTTGTTTAGCCTTTCATTCATTTATTTTGCTTTATTATGTTTTGAGCTTATGTTTGGGAACTGATGTTTGATTCCGGTTTACCCTATGGTTATGTAATGTTTTAGACATTTATCCTTGTATGCTTTGGTGACACGCCATAATTACGCGTGACATTCCATTATCAAAATGGGGTGTTACAGGCCTATTGCCAGTTGCTACTGCTCTGTATAAGGTTCCCACTGCCCTCACTTTTTCCCGCTGTTTATCATGTTAAACGTTCCCATTGTTAATGTAGTGGTTCCCACTGCTTCCTGTTTGGTTCCCCCCGTTTGTAGTATAAACCCAAACGCCCCTTTACTTCCCATTTTCCCCACTGTTAATAACCAAACACCCCCCTGTTTCTTACTGTTTACAAACCGAACCCCCTGATGGGCTTGTGGTTCGAGGCTGGGTAACAAAAGGACCACCGAGACCCCTAGTGGTCTCGGCTGTGAACTAAACCCCCATACCTTGGTGGCTCATCGCTGCTGTCGTCACACATCAAACCAATATGCCCTTCTGGGTCACGTCTGGCCCAAACAGTAACTATACCGAGACCATAATGGTCTCGGTTTTCGTGCAGTCAAACAACTCGACACCCCTTTGATGATTAGTTCATGTTTGCCTTATAGATTCGTTTGCGTAATATTAATCAATATCAATTCGTGATAAAACATGAAATCAAATGAAAACAAAGGTGATACCATTATAGGATTGATCAGGGATGATGAGCACACGCGATTCAATGACGAAAAGTTAAGCCCGAATGCTCCTTGTTTCTTCTTTAGCCGGCTGCCACCCAAGGGATGGAAAAACCCTATTTCCCGTTTCTTTTTTTATTTCTGTTAGTGAAAAGGGGTAACCCCCCGTATGATTTTGTTTATTTGTGTAGTGGGCTCAAAGCCCATCTTCTTCTTTCTTGCTTTAAAACGCAGCCCACACTAATACACATACTCTTTTATTTTTCGTGTCACGTTTAATATTTACGTCCGTGTTTTGGTTTTAAATCTCCGAATTGTATTTATTATTTTCTGAAAATAAATACCTATGTAATACTGAATAGCTAGTAGTTAATTATTAACTAGTAACAATTATTTTCTGAATAATTAAATTACGTCACGATTTTAATTTAAGACTGAAACTGTATGAATTTAATATTCGTGAATTTTAAACATCGCATACATGTTCATATATTAATCCTCGTGAATATATTCTAACGTGGATTATCTATTTTCTGAATAAATAATAATTGCGTAATATCTGAATTAATACTGTTATTTATTATCTAAATAATTAGTTATGCAACATTTAAATTAAAACTGTGACTGTACGTAATTAATGTTCGTGGACTTTTAAGGCGGGTTTTACAGTTTACATCATTGTATTGGATTATTCTAGGCCTTATATGTTGTGTTTAAGGTTTATAAATATTCTACACACTTACTTTAAGGGGTTGCATAGGTTAATCATATCCTAGGAGGTAACAGGTTTATTTAGAATCCATGCTTTAAAAACATGTACTTTGTGCATTAATTATTGGTAACAATGACTTGAAGTAAAAATATAGTCTTAGTATGATACTTAGTTGAGTTTTATAATTGGTTGCAAAATATTAGCTCTAATTCAATGTGAAATAGATTCTAGGTGCTAATCTTAGTCACTAATTCTTGTACTTAGCTTTAAATGGTTTGTACTTACTATTATTGGATGAAATTATACTTCCAAATAATAGTTTACAACTTATTCAAATCCTTGATTACTTATTCATAAGTGTTGTACATTCATACTTCACAAATCTTGAGTTTACAACTCATTTATAGGGTTTCTAGGAAAATTTAGGGTATCATAATTATATTTGAGATGTTATTATTCATAATACACTTATTAGATTGCTTTTATAACTTAGACTTGATATATACATGTGTTTACAACATATAGGAATATGTTGAAGTAGCAGTTAAGGTTGTGGTAATCCATTCATCTTACCAACTAAGGCACAGAAGCAAAATTTCTAGTGAATTTTCATATTCATACAATCATAACACATAACACATATGTGAAATTTGAGGATTGTTGTAGAATCACATCATTACTCTCATTAGGACACTATTCTATAATTCCTTTCTTCTTCATACACTGTAAAAATTAAGAAAGATCTTAAGAGTCATACGAAAAATCTTCATGATCTTGCAAGGACATTTGAGTGATACGAAAGTATTTACAATGAATATGAAAATCATTCTTGAGTGAACATCATAGGTGACTTGTGCGATTCTTTATGAATCAAACTTGTGATAACTAGAAAGCAACAATGGCTTAATTCTTAAATGAATTCAAACTTGTTCTAGGCCTTTACGCAATATCCTTGTGATCTTGGAAGAACATTCAGAGTGACACTCTTCAGTGTTCACGAGGATGAATATAAATTCTTCCAGTGTTAACATCAAACAGCACTGCGGTAGGTAACTTGCAAGATTCTACATGAATCAAGATCGTGACAACTAGAAAGCAAAGATGGTGTGATTCTTAAATGAATCAAACTTGTTCCAGGAATCTGAATTGACGGCTTCAATTATTCGGATAATTTTATCCAAACTGAGTCACTCTTTATGTCCGCATTCTGCTTTTAGACGATCGAGTAAAGAAAACGGGTCACTCGCGAAACCTTGTAAATGAGGTTCTTAATTGAAACTACCTGCCAAAGGTACGATACTTAATATCGTCCAACGGTCTTCACTGATCAGAGGTAAAATGCTACCGAATTAGAATGAAATGTTCAAAGCCATTTTGTTAGTGTCTACTTATGTTGCTGCATTTGAAGACGGTGGCCTAGCGGTGTACCAGAAGAAGTCGTCCCCACATGCTTATACTTTCTACATTAAAGACCTCATCAAATTCTAGAAAGTTCAACATAAAGTCTTCCGTTGTATCAAACTCTGAAGCTTTCAAAAATTCATTAAGGTATAAGTGTGCAGGACATGGAGTCACTAGGAAGTGAATATCACAAGTGACGAATGCACAAGTTCAAGGCGAAGAAACGTGCTTAAGCATAAAGTCAAAGATCACGTTAGCATATTCACAAAAAAAAACAAGACTACGAGCTTAAGACAAGCATAGTATGCTAGGCTTATATCATTGTAACTTGGAGTGACCTCCCTTAGGGGGAGATTGTTGGAAATATGTTTTACATATTTTAGAAGGATCGGTCGCTCCAACAATATATTAATGTAACGGCCTCGTAGTTAGAACAAGAGTTAGCTTTATGTTTATTTAAGCGAACCTGATCCATGGTTTGTCATGGACCAGAAGCCCAAGCCCATCTTATGGGCTTGGGTATATAACCCCTCTCCTTAGACGGAAAGGGAGTTGGTTCATTTATAATTTCACACATATTCTTCACTTTCTCTCTCTGAGTTTCTCTCTCTTATTGTGTGTGTGCTCCAACCGTCTCTCTACTCTTTCTCTCTCTAAATATATCAAGTATTACATATACCTTCACCATTGGTCCGAGTTCAAAAATCTCTTGATAAAGAAATATTATCCTTGCACTAAGATTAAGAATATGGAAGATAATTCTATAGCCACTTTGTCTCGACAAAGTACAACTTAACCACTTTGTTTTCCACTTGCTCCTTTATGAAATGATGATGGATACCAATGTGTTTTGATCTGGAGTGTTGGACATTGTTACAACATAAGGTAATAACACTTTGGTTATCACATAATAGAGGACGTTTTTGAATTTATAGCCATAGTCTGTTAATTGTGATCGCATCCAAAGGATTTGAGCACAACAACTAAATAGTGCTATATATTCTACATGTGTAGTAGAGATAGTTGTGCTCTTCTATTTCTTAGATGACCAACTCACATGCTTATCTCCTAAAAGTTGTGTGCTCCCTAAAGTACTTCGTCTAGTGTCTTGGAAACCTGCATGATCACCATCTACATATCCGGTTAGATTAAATCTGTATTCTTTCGGATACCACGTACCTATGTGGATGGTTTATTTTAAGTATTGCAATATCCATTTAATAGTCGTTAAGTGCTTTTCGGTAGGCTGGGCCCCATACGAGCACATATGCATAAAACAAATACAAGGTCAGGTCTACTGGTTGTGAGATACATAAGGGAGCCGACCATACCATGAAATCTGGTAGTGTCAACTTGTTTCTCGTCTTTACCTTCATCTAGTTTAGATTTCTTCGCCATGAGAGTATCTACAGGGTCACATGACTCAAATCCGTATTATTAAGTATCTCAAGAGCATATTTAGATTGATTAATGAAGATTCCTCAGGACTTTGAGAATTTTGTAATCCTAAAAAGAAAGACATTTTGCCCACCATTGACATCCTGAATTTTGAATTTATTTCATTAGAAAAAATTTCATATGACTTAAGATCGGTCAAGGAAAATATTATATCATCTACATAGATTTGGGCGATTAGAATATGTTTGCATGTTTTCCTTGTGAAAAGTGGGATCCACAACATCTTTGGAGAATTTTTTAGAGAATAGAAATCTTGATAACTTCAGATACCATGCACGTGGAGCCCTATTAAACCTGTAAAGGGCTCTCTCCAGTCTATATACGTGATATGGATGGTCTAGGTCAATAAATTCTTTGGGTTGTTGAACACATACTATTTCTTCAAGCTCGCCATTTATGAATGGTGCTTTGACATCCATTTGTAGATTGTCATGTTTTTGGTGGCGACATGTGCAACAAAGATTCTAGTAGCTTCAAGTTTTGCACCGCTGCGCCGGATTCATCAAAATCAATTCCTTCTTCCGGTAACACCCTTTTGCCACTAAATGAGCTTTATTCTTCGACACATCACCATATTCATCGAACTTGACCTTCCACTTAAGTGCGATTACCAAGCCTTGGAGGGGATACAGTACAAGTTCCCAAACATCAAGTCTCTCAAATTCATGAATTTCTTCTGCATTGCTTTGATATAACATGGTTCTCACATTGCTTCCTTAAAATTCCTTCAACCTTAGTTTGATACTCGTTGAATAAGCACCATAAAGGTTTTGTGACAAGTAGTCGTCTTTTAGAGACAAGCCGTTGTCGATCTCCAAGTATATTTTCCTAGAGATGACCTGTTCGATGTGGAGAATAGGGGTAAATAAATATGTCAAATACATAAAAGAACGCGAAAGACGATATTTATTTCCGAGGTCGTTGTTTTGACGTAGAAATTGCGAACTTGAGATTCTTAGTACATAATTGGACAATTGATCGAAGATAGTGGATGATAAAAGTAAAACCAAGACAAAAAAGTAAAATGACATAAAACAATTATTAAAAATCACGCAAAACGAGAAAATATTAACATAAGGAAACAATTAACTTTTTTGAAGAACAAATTAAAAATAAACTTAATAAACTTAAAAATAAAAAAAAATTAATTTGAAAATACAAATGGGCTAAAAAGCCTAATCGTTCAAAATTAACCAAATGACGTTATTGGGCTAAAATTCCCAATAAGAAAATTCTGAGAAAAATAAAAAAGTAAATATACAAAAGTACTTAAAAAGTGATTTTAAGTAAGTTTAAAACTGAACTCTTTTTTAATAAAAATACTTATAGTTTATTGAAATAAGCTATAAGCTCACTTGAAAATCCCAAAAAGCTTACAAGACAACTAGAAAATATTTTTTTTTGCAAGAGACCCTAAACTAAGATTAAAAAACAGATAGGAAAAAGAAATTACAAATAAGCTACTAGAAAAAGCACTAAATAAGCAAAATTAAATCCTCTAATAAGACAAAATAGTCGGATTAGTGAATTACTCAACCTTAAGACCTGAATTTTTGCAAGGAAGCTCGAAACAAGGTTATAAGAACTATGAAAACAAGAATAAGCAAACTGATTAAGCTGGAAAAGACAAATAAGCACTTTAAAATAAGACAAAATAGTCAAAGTTATAGTTAAATGTAAACCAAATGAACCGAAACTTAAGGGACTTAAAGAAAAGCTAATAAAACTACTTTTCAGTACTAAAGGAAAGTTGTTGCAAGAGCCAATAAGCTTGAAAAGGGCAATAAGCTAAAAAAACTTATTGAAGGAAATAATGGTGATAAAAGAAAGTAAATGAGAAGGATAACCAGTAAAGACCTTACGACAACTGTTTAAGTGAGTGTGTGATAAGTGTGGTGGGTGTGAAAAGGTCTCAGGTTCGATTCCTGTTACCTTTTTACTCGAGCAACTTATTTTTTGGTTTTTATATATAAACTCAAATCAGCAGTGGACTTATTTGAGTATGATAACAATGATAAGAAACAAGAATAAGCACATAAAAGCACAATGATAATCAATTAAGGCAAGTAATCAAGTAAGAACAATAAGCAGACAGTTAAAATATACTAGCGGTAGAAACACTTGGTACTACTAGCATTAATTAAAACCTAGCAGTGGAAACTACCAACTTCAAGCTTAAAAAATAATCTACTTAATAAGCTTTAAATTAACCAAATCCTTAAAACACATTAAGCTAAAGGTCTAAGCTATATGCACACCCAATTTCAAGACCTAAATCCCAAACATGAGGCCACAATCTTTGCTGATGTAATTGACCAAAATTATGAAAAATTGATAACAAAAAATGAACTGCTTTATACCTGAAGTGAATATAACCTAAGAAAAAATAATTCAAACCTCAAATAGCAATAGAACAAACCTAAAATACTTAGAATTAAGCAGTCTAAACACCTAAGTAACCTAGATCAATTAAACAGTGATAAAAAGATAAAAAAATGAAGAACACTATGTATTTTTGTTTCTTAAATTTTATAAAAAACAAATAAGTGAATTAAGCTATATTAAATCTCATTAAGCAACAACAAACAATCTAGACTCTTAGATCTAAGATGTGTTTAGCCAAAGACTTAAACCAAACACACTAACATATTACAAGAAGCAAAATATAACTATGATATTTCAAGATAAGAAGAGATAAATAAATAAGACTAGTAAATAAACAGTAAAACATTAATTTGAGTAGGAAATAACAGAATATAAATAAGCACATAAGACAAATAAGCTATAAGCTAAATAGATCAAAATAAGCAAAAAAGGAAAAGGAGGAATTACAAAGGGGTCCATGTTGTTTTACTCTGACCTACAACCTTATAATCCTCAACTTCACCCTTTTCAGCTTATTCTTAACCTCTAGATCTTTACGAAAACAAGAAAATCGTTCACACAAACTCAATCTAATCATCCCATGGGCTCTTATACCAATTGTAGGAATTCAAAAATGATCACATAACTAGACAATATAGATCGTGTATATGTAGAGAGAGAAAGTAAAAGAAGTGGAAGGTTTTAGAGAGAGAAAACCCACTAAAGTGTGTGTAAATATGAATGAACTAACACCTCTTCCCACTTGGGAAGAGGTATTTATAGTCTATACAAATGGAGTAACTGCGGCTTCCTAAGAGGGTTTCTAACCCAACCCGTTACTATGTAAATACTAAACTACTTAAACAACTACGAGCTATAACATATAATTATGTAAGCGTGAGTGATAAATTTATTTTTTCTAACAAGACGTCAACGTAACTATAAAAATATAAATAGATATTTTTTCATTATTAGAAAAACAAAAGAATTTTTTATTATTTTTTAAAATTATTATGTAGGTTACGGATGTGTTAAAGTTAGTTTGTTTCTTTTCCTAAAAAACATATATTAAAATTTACCAAATTTTATAAAAACTTACGCAAGTGTAAAACACATAAATATCGGTCTCGTTTTGTTCATAATTCATAGGTCATTATGTCTATATCTTTTCATCCAAAGAATTCTTACATATTTATTTGATATTTGATAAATAAATTTTATTATATAAAAAAACGTAAATAGAAAAAAGTTATAAGATAACAACGTATTTTTTGAAATTTTTCACAATGAATCATTTACTTTTTTTTTATTACATATACCATCAACTTACTTTCAAATATTCTTTTAACTTGTACGAAACACTTATATTATTTAGTTATAATATGACATCGTTAGTTCATTTAGTTAACGGTTGTTTGTAACGTTAGTCCTTTATATTAACGGAGTTTTTAGTTAACTAAAAACAAAAAAAATTACCTTTTTCGTACTTTTTAAATCTTAATTTTTCTTTAAATTGTACTTTAAACTTTTTGATAAAAGAAAACTAGGTTTTTTATATAAATTAAAATGTTTTTAATTTTCTTTTTTTCCAACTTCGAAAAAACAATTATTCACAAGGAAAAATTTATCTTTTCTTACTTTTAATTTTTTTCCTACTTTTTAAATCTTATTTTCTAGAATTAAATGTTCTTTCATACTTTTCAAATTTGAAAAAAGAATATCTAAATAATTTATAATGTTTTTATTTTTTAAACTTTTGTAAAGAAGAATATGTAGTATATTATTAGCTATTACTACGGTATAACTCGGGGAAAAGTTTAATCTACATTATCTTTTTAACATATACACAATCAATCAATCACACTTACTATTTTTTTTATCCAACAAAAAAAAATTATTTTTTAAAATTTAAGTATCTCACAAACTGTTAATCGTTACACAAAACGAAACATACAATCGTAACGAGAATTATATCATCTTTCTATTAATATGCACATGTATATACTTTTGACATTTTTTTCCTGAGAAAATCATATATGATCCGTGATACGAATCATATATAATGTTTTCAGAAAAATATATACATGTGCCCCTCGATAGAAAGATGAAATTCTCGTTATAATAGTGTATTTTTGTCATTTGAGGATTTATCATTTTGAGATATTTAATTTAAAAAAAAATGAAAAGTTGGTTTGAATAAATATGATTGGTTGGTTTATGCTGAAAAAGAAGGAGTACATTGATGTCAACTCGTATGATTTATATTTATTACTATATTTTTTTTGCGAATTAGCTCAAAATAATTATTCATTTTCATAAAAGTAAATTAGTTCCAGTTTATCTTATTAACAATATTTAAAGTTATTGTTACAAAGAATTAAAAAATATTAAACTAATCAATAAAAAATAAAACTGTTATTTTGCAAAAATATTAAATATTAAGTTTTAATGATGATATTTGTTAATGTACTAAATTATGTGTTACATCTGTGAACTAGGAGCGAGCATATTGGATCATCCGATCGAACCAATTAGATCATCAAACATATTTTGCTTCGTGTTGGTTTATATAGTTCATAACAATTATTTAAAACCCTAATATGGATCAAAGAACGCATAGCGGAAGCGATTAACAAGATCATTAATTTAACACAATTATATTAATCAAGATTAGGGTTACATACCTTTATCCTAGCAAGATCCACAAGACGACGGAACGAACGGCGACTAGGGTTTATCACGAACA
Source organism: Glebionis coronaria (assembly GCA_025667525.1). Taxonomy (NCBI): domain Eukaryota; kingdom Viridiplantae; phylum Streptophyta; class Magnoliopsida; order Asterales; family Asteraceae; genus Glebionis; species Glebionis coronaria. The sequence goes on from JANFOE010000030.1 coordinate 417,426, forward strand.
CCACCAAGAATATAATCTAAAGGAAGATTATATCACGCTCTTGTACACACGTAATACAACGAGTTAACTGTGAGTCTAGCACGATCAAACCGAGCTTCAACGCTTATGGATTATCTACCCAACAACCCTAGAGAGGGGCTAGGACTAGATAAAATAGAAGAACGAAAGTCAACGAAAAAACCCTATGGGTTTGGTGTTGCGATCGCAGGGAAGAGAAAGAAGGGGAGGGACAAAAAATAATGAAGGCCTTGGGGTTGTTTATATAGGCTTGGCATTCCTTGGGCTCCAAGTAATAAACACGAATTAGGAAACAAAAAGTTTCCCTCTCCCCCCCTTTGGTTTGGCCGACGGCTACACAACCCCCAAGGGGTGTTTGTGTAGTTTTTCCTACTCCTTCTTTTAGCTTCTATTTAGTTTCCATAACGGTCGTTATAACTTAACTTTTATTTATCAACGATCGTTAGTTAAGCTTAGGTTTGATTTAATAAATATATATAAAATATATTTAATAAATAAATTAACTCTTTACGTTATGTGTGCAATCCCGTGATCCCGAGTTCGATCCTATCTCACGACTATTAATTTTAAGTCCATAAACTTTCAGCTCCCACTTGGACAAAATTCTAATATCGTGATCACATTTACTAGCGTCTAGTTACACTAGCAATGTCACTAGTACAAACCGGGTAAGGTCTCCTGGACAAGAACCTTTTAATGATTACATCATTATTATTATCCTTTCATTTCAAATACACTTGTTAATAAGGATATGGATCTCAGTCATTCCTTCATTAACCATTCTGTTTCTCGTTTACGGATATAGTAAGATTACCAAAACACATTTGGGTGTGGCCACACAAACATCTTACTACTCTCCTGAGGGGCCCAGTTGTATTTATGCTTCAAATAATAATTTGAAGAAAACGAATCCCATTTCGACTACAAGCAAAACACATGAACTTCGCAACACTTCTGAAAATAACCCTTATGACTACCAGTTACGTTTAGCGTTAGGTTACCTTACAAAAATGCACTACATTCAATGCAGTTTTCTGGTATCTCAGGTCTAAGGATAACTATTTATGATTTACTTAATGACAAAGATCCATAAAGTAAAATCACATAGTTGGGATAAGTCCAATATTTGATCCATCAAATATCATCCAAAATTGACCAATATACTTTCAAGTATACTCTGTCACTATTTTGAATTGTCTTAGTTTAATAATACTCCCATATTATTAATCGACAACAGACATTTAGAAACATCAAAATGCTCATGGATTAAAACATGTAAAATAGGATACAAAATTAAATAACAGAAAAATAAACGAAACCCAATCTTTATTTCATCAATTTAATAATGTCTTACATCCTTTATCCAAATACTAATCAACAGATTTATTGCATGAATTCGCTAGCTAGTTGCAGCCCAATTGCCTTGGCATGCTTAACTACCTTTGGCCTAGATAAAGCCTTAGTAAAAGGATCAGCTACGTTATCATCTGTGTGAACTTTTATTAATTTTATTTCTCGAGCTTCCACTTGTTCTCGAACGTAGTGATATCTACGTTTAAAGTGTCTGGCGCCCTTCATGACTCCAGGTTCATTGGCGAATATTATTGCCGCAGAATTGTCGCAATATATATCAATAGGTTCTTTAATTGAAGGAATCACTCCAAGATCTCCAATAAACTTCCTAATCCAAACAGCTTCCATTGCGGCTTCTGAAGCAGCCATGTACTCAGATTGAGTCACATGCATAGCAATGGTTTTCTGCTTACTGCTCTTCCAGTCAACTGCTCCTCCATTGATGACAAACACGTAACCCGTCTGAGACTTCGTATCGTCTTTATCACATTGCCAGGACGCATCACAGAACCCTGTTATATTCAGTTCTGTGTCTGGTTTACCCCCGAATACCAAAAACATATCTTTCGTACTCCTCAAATACTTCAGAATATGCTTAACAGCAGTCCAGTGGAACTTTCCTGGATTCTGTTGGTATCTACTGACTAAGTTCTGAGCAAACGCCACATCAGGCCTTGTACATCTTACAGCATACATAATAGATCCTACTGCCGAAGCATAAGGTACCTTATTCATGTAAGCCACCTCTTCAGGTGATGATGCATCTTTCTCATGACTTAACTCATGCTTAACCTCCATCGGTAAGAAACCTTTCTTAGAGTTATGCATGTTGTATTTCTTCAATATCTTATCAATATAAGCATCTTGACTAAGACCAATCAACCGTCTACTCCTATCTCGATAGATTTTAATTCCCAGAATATATGCAGCATCTCCCAAATCTTTCATAGAAAAACATTTACCAAGATAATCCTTAACTTCCTTAAGTCTTGGAATGTTACTTCCCATGATTAATATGTCATCGACATAAAGAATTAGGAACACTACATTACTCCCACTAGCTTTGCGGTATACACATGGCTCATCACGATTTTGAATAAATCCGAACTTTTTGATTTTTTCATCAAATCGCTTATTCCATTGACGTGATGCTTGCTTCAAACCATAAATGGATCTTTGAAGTTTGCACACGCGCTTTGGATATTTAGGATCAACGTACCCTTTCGGTTGTTGCATATAGATGTCTTCATCTAAGCGACCGTTTAAGAAGGCAGTTTTAACATCCATTTGCCATATCTCATAGTCATAGTATGCTGCTATAGCTATGAGAATCCTAATAGCTCGTAAGTCTGCTACAGGAGAAAATGTCTCCTCGTAGTCTATGCCAAAAGTTTGAGTAAAACCTTTAGCCACTAAACGTGCTTTGTAGGATTGTACATCACCATCCATGTCAGTTTTCTTCTTATAGATCCACCTATTTTTCACTACTTTAGCATTTTTAGGTGCGTCTACAAGAATCCAAACATCATTGATTTCCATGGATTTCATTTCCTCATTCATTGCAACTATCCATTTTGACTTTTCTGGATCAGACATTGCGGATCGATAGTTAGCAGGTTCACCAAGATCCCCTACTTCCTCCTCATCATCCTCTATGTATAGACATAGTTTGTCCGGCGCACGTATAGTCCTTTGAGACCTACGTGGAGGAATTAATTCCGGCGGAACACTCAGACTTTCTGGTTCTACAGGAATTTCATCGCTAGTATTTTCAGAAGGCAATGTATCTTCTTGAATTTCTTCAAGATCATAATTTCTCCCACTGAATTCTTGATTTACAAGATCATTTTCAAGGAAGTCTCCATACCGAGCCACAACTATTTTGTTCTCAGCCGGATAATAAAAGTAGTAACCCATATTTTCCTTAGGGTAACCTACAAAGATACATTTTACTGAGCGTTGTTGGAGTTTATCTCCAGAGTCACGTTTCACATACGCCTCACAACCCCAGACTTTCAAATAAGACAAATATGGCTTCTTGCCATGCCATAGTTCATATGGTGTCTTATCAACCTTCTTAGTGGGAACTATATTTAGAATACGAACAGCAGATTCAAGAGCATAATCCCAAAAAGATAATGGTAAAGTTGTAAGATTAAACATAGATAGCACCATATCTAATAATGTACGATTTCTCCTTTCAGATACACCATTTTGTTGTGGAGTATATGGAGAAGTAAGTTTCTGAACAATTCCATTCTCACTTAAATAATGTTTAAACTCTTGACTTAAATATTCACCACCACGGTCAGAACGAAGAGCTTTAATCTTCTTTCCCAGTTGTAACTCTACTTCTGCTTTAAACGTTTTGAATGTTTCAAATACCTCATGTTTATGTTTAAGCAAATAAACATAACCATAACGGCTATAATCATCCGTAAACGTCAAGAAGTAGCTTGCACCTTTCCTTGACACATGTCTAAGTGGTCCACACACATCAGTATGTATCAAACCAAGTAGTTCAGTAGCCCTTTCAATATTGCTATTAAAAGGTTTCTTGGTCATCTTTCCAGAGATACAAGATTCACATTTATAAAATAATTCATCATTGATACTTTCCAAAAGCCCATCACGTTGCAGCTTTTGTATGCGAGTCTTCCCAATATGGGCAAGCCTACAATGCCAAAGATAAGAAGAGTTCTTGTCTAACTTACTCTTCTTATTCATGCTAAAAACAGAATTATTTTTCCTCTTGGAATTTTTACCATGCATGTTAATTTCAAAAATACCATTCACAGAAATTGCATCAAAATAGAATAGACCATCTTTGGAAACAGAAATTCTATTATTATCAATCGTGTGAGTAAATCCAAGATCCAACATACAAGAAAAGGAAATAACACCCCTAACAATTGTAGGTGCATAATGACAATTATTTAAAGACAGTACTAAACCCGAAGGTAAAACTAATTTAAATATTCCTATAGCTTCAACCGCTGCTTGTGCGCCATTGCCCACTTGCAGAAATTGTTTCCCATAGGATAGTCTCCTCTTCAACTCAAATCCCTGCAGGGTATTACAAATGTTAATACCACATCCCGTATCATATACCCAGGAGTTTGATTTGTATGAAAGATTAAATAACTCTATCATAAATAAGTTACCTGAAGATGGTGCTGCAGCAACTTGCTCAGCCTTCTTCTTATGTTCTGTCATTTCATGGAGATAGAGAGAGCAATTCCTCTTCCAATGTCCAGTCATTTTGCAGTAGTGGCAAGTCTCATCTTTCTGAGATTTCTTAGCAAAGTTCTGCTTCGGCTTAGATGTAGTCGCAACTTGCTTGCTCTTATCAGCCTTGCCTTTGCCTTTCTGCTTCTTATTCCCTTTCGGTTTAGGTTTAGACACTCTACCCTTTTGTACATAAAGTACTTGAGGCGTAGCAGTGGATGCCTTATCTTTCAAACTCTTTTCGAAGTCAATGAGCATTGCATGCAAATCATTAACTGTCTTCCCCGTGCAATGCATATTATAGTTACGAACAAAATCACCAAAGTCCTTATTAAGGGACCTATTGATCAAGTTAATAGCCATATTATGATCGAAGGGTTGTCCTAGTGCGATGAGTTGTTCCATATAACCCATCATCTCCATGTAATGTGCACTTACGGACTTTCCAGGAGCTTGCTTGCAGCTATGTAGAGCATCAACTAGATCATAGATCTCTACAGCTTGTGGCGTTTCATACACTGCCTTGAGTTCATCAAGCATTTGCTTAGGAGAAAATAGCTCATACTTCCTTTGAAGTGATGGAGCCATTCTCCCTAACATTACAGCAGCCACCTCATGGTGCTTCTTAACGTTAGCAGCGTGTTGAAGCCTTTCCGCATCAGATGCATCTTCAGCAAGATCCTCCGGAAAAGGAGTTTCCAAGATATTGATAGTACCCGCTGCTCGCAGAACAATTCTTAGTGAGCGGTACCAATCATTGAAATTAGGACCAGTAAGTTCAGGCCGTTCAAAGAAAGCTTTGAACGCCGAGCTTATTGTCAGATTGCTTTCGGGTTGAGCCATTTCTACAGAAATAAGTTCAAACATTAGTATTTTTGATAATACAATTCAAGAAAATAAAATTACCCGGGTAATAAAACCATAGTATTTTCCTTGAAAAACTAGAACCCATATTGACATAGATTCATCACATCAGTTGATCTGCTAGTGACAAATGTATTCAACACAGTAACTTGTCGAACAATAATTGCCTAAATCAAATTGCAATTTCTAGATATGTTAGGGATTTACATTGCCAAAATTATTTGCATTGTAAACATGTTTTATCCCTACTTTATGCCTTAAGTTTCCAGTTCTCACTGAGTAACTTAATTAAGTCGACTAATCTAAAGAACGTAAAACCTTCATGCGCAATCTTATTCAGTCATGAAGTTTTCTCTCCATTACAACATCGTCCGATATCTTATATGACGACAATTGTAACTTCAAGTGTTCGTCAATTAGAGGGCATATGACTTAAATTTAGGGTATAGATTTTGGTGTCAAAATCATGTACGGAGAAGCATGCATACATCTCCATAACATAAGTTTAATAAAACGTTTAGTAAACTTTTTGGTGAGACTAAAAGTTCATCATATACTTGCAAGTTGAGGTATTGGTTAAACCAATTAAAGATTTTACACACAACTAAATTCACATCGTACTTTTTCTAGAACATAGTTATAGCACAAAGCAATAACCTTATTCATTGTGTTTCGGATGTGAATTAATGTAGTTAAATCAACCTTAAAGAATTGTACCAATAACAACCGTAGGTAATTCCAATTTTGACGCACAGGCGAGCCGGGAATTTGGTCAGCGTAAAAGCATAGCACCTCCTTCCTTAACCGGGTACAAGACCAGCGGTGCGTTATACCCACTTTATAGTTTGCCAAAATTGAGTAGGCCGTTAAGTTGCTATTGCAATTCTAATCAACGCAAATCATATGAATTTTACATCTCAAAACAATTCATTAATTTTGATAAGATTTAGTCCATATTATTTTTCTTGGAAAAAATTACCCTTGTTTACAACATACAAATAAAAAAAACGTATGAAAACAAGTAGTACAAAAAAAACTAAATCAAATAGCCACATGCAAACCAATTTATTCAAAGAACATCAAATCTAGGGTTTTTATAAACATAAAAAGTATTCCCTAATTTTAAAACTTTGAATCAAATAAAGCAAATAGCAATCAAAATTATATGATCCGTAAGAAACATGCATGTTTATTACGGATCTCCCACATTCTCTTAACAATTAAAAACTACGGATCGTAACCACGCATGACATAACAATTAATTCATGCAAAACATCTAAAGTCAATTATCATGTAATTTTAGGGTTTACAAAAAAAAAAATTTTTTTTATAAAAAATTCGACATAAGTCGATTTTAATAATAATAAAAAACAAAACCCTAATTTTTCATAAAACCTAAAAAACAACATGTAATTTTTAACACAAATCAATATTAGTTAAAAAAACTTTAGATCTTGATAATTATAACCATGTTAAAACGGCTCTCGATGCCACTGTTGGTTTATATAGTTCATAACAATTATTTAAAACCCTAATATGGATCAAAGAACGCATAGCGGAAGCGATTAACAAGATCATTAATTTAACACAATTATATTAATCAAGATTAGGGTTACATACCTTTATCCTAGCAAGATCCACAAGACGACGGAACGAACGGCGACTAGGGTTTATCACGAACACCACCAAGAATATAATCTAAAGGAAGATTATATCACGCTCTTGTACACACGTAATACAACGAGTTAACTGTGAGTCTAGCACGATCAAACCGAGCTTCAACGCTTATGGATTATCTACCCAACAACCCTAGAGAGGGGCTAGGACTAGATAAAATAGAAGAACGAAAGTCAACGAAAAAACCCTATGGGTTTGGTGTTGCGATCGCAGGGAAGAGAAAGAAGTGGAGGGACAAAAAATAATGAAGGTCTTGGGGTTGTTTATATAGGCTTGGCATTCCTTGGGCTCCAAGTAATAAACACGAATTAGGAAACAAAAAGTTTCCCTCTCCCCCCCTTTGGTTTGGCCGACGGCTACACAACCCCCAAGGGGTGTTTGTGTAGTTTTTCCTACTCCTTCTTTTAGCTTCTATTTAGTTTCCATAACGGTCGTTATAACTTAACTTTTATTTATCAACGATCGTTAGTTAAGCTTAGGTTTGATTTAATAAATATATATAAAATATATTTAATAAATAAATTAACTCTTTACGTTATGTGTGCAATCCCGTGATCCCGAGTTCGATCCTATCTCACGACTATTAATTTTAAGTCCATAAACTTTCACTTCGGTCATCGGTCCATGCTTTTTGTTAAGTTTAATATTCGATCCAGTTGATACGGTCCGGTTCGATCTTAAAAAGTCCGATTATTATAAGTTTAGGATTGGAATGATACCGAACATAATCATTTCGGTTTGGTCTTCGGTCCAACGTTTGGACGATTTTGAACAGCAGCATCGGTTGGTTCGCTTTTCAGACGCGAGCACCGCTATTATAAACCTTTATTTTGGAACGGATAGAATAATACAAACTTCAAATTAGAATTTGATAATTTTTCGTTGTATATATAAACATATATTACGATTGTAATTTTTACCATAATATTACGATTGTAATTTTTATCGCTATAAAATCATGTTGGTATGCACAAGTGTTCGTTTATAATATGTAAATATAATTTTGTCGAACATCGTTACTTTCATTTTAAGTTTTTAATAAAACTTGTTTAGACGAGTCAATAAAAACAACTATCTATCCTTCTAGCAAACGCTTTACCATAATAAAGTAGAGCAACAACATCAAGTCTTAGAAGATATAGCAAGTAGCAAGGTACCTAAAAAGATAAACCATAAAGTCTAGCTTTTTGTAATGCTTAGGTGTGTTTAATGAAAGATAAGTCACCTTTTTTTAAAAAATCTTTACAAAAAAGTGGAGTAACAGGAAATTAATACGAAGTGGTCTTTTCGGAAAAGGTTTTGAATAGGGATGACAACAGGTCGGGTTTGAGACAGATTTTAATAAATTCATACCCGTATTTGTTTACAATAAATAACTAGACCCGCACTCACTCTAATACTTGACGGATAATTGATTAGTATTATTCAGCGGGTTTTTAGATTTTATCCGTAAGTATCATGTATCCACAATTAAATTTCATTGGACATAATTACGTGTATAAAATTAAGAAAAACTAATGAAAACGATCAAAAATACCATATTATATTTTTTAAGTTTTAAAATATAAAAAACTAATTTAATGTCATATCACGTGATTTGATTATTGAATAAATCATTGTTCTTATTTTAAAATAACAAATATCGCAAAGGCATATAAAATATAATTAATATGAGTATTCCGTTTGATTAACAATCTTCGTCTAGTATATCGCGCAAATTTAAAACTTATATAAAATAATAATAAAATAAGGTATGGATTTTAGTAAACGAATATATATATACGGGTAAAATAGAGTATGGATTTAAAACTTATAAAATAACAATAAAATAGGATACAGAACATTTCAACTCAAACTCGTATTAAAGGTTTTTCTGATTGAACACATAAAAGCTAATATATGTCATGCAAAAATGGTGTCTGGGGTACGTCAAAACGTTATTAGTACGCATTGACTACAACAGGTTGTGCAGACTGCTTTGGTACAAATTGGTATACATTAATAAGACTGGCTTTAATCTTAGCTGTTCTAGACTATCAGAAAATAGTAATGAAAATATGACACATGAGAAAGGTAATTGAGGTGGCTTTTATTTGGAATTGGGCTAATAAAAGTGTCCTTTTTAGGAAATGGGGGTAGTTAGAGGAATGAGACTCATAAAACCATACAAGGGTTAAAAGAGAAAGTGGATGTAATGTAATGTAGTAGTAGTAACTTGGAGAGCAAGTGTTAGCTTTAAAATCACTTATCAAATCAAATAAAACAAGTAAAGAATCACATAAACGGAAAGTATTCTATTATTAAATTGATAGATAACTTAAACATCATTTGTGCCTCTTTTAGTTTTTTTTATAGTTTTAGTTACCGTAAAACAAAAAAGCAAAAAAAATAATAAAGTTTAGTACTAAAAACTGTTGAACTGACTAAAAAATACGAATGTTTTTATTTAGTTGTCTACTAATAAAAATAGATTGATAAATTTGCTCAAATTTAACATATTACATTTGTTTGAACTTTTTATTGCAAACTTTTAAAAAATATTTTAATTAGTTAATTAGAATTAAAATTAACATTCCGCTAAAAAATAAGATAAATAAAACAATAACAAATACTTTTTTCTTAACTTTATCATTTTTATCATGAAACAATAATTTAAAATTAAAGAAAGTAAATAGTACTATAAAAAGAAAAGTTAAAAGATGAACAAGATCCTTAAACAATTTGGAGCACACACATACTGTTTGATCTATACTTTTTAGTTTTAAGAGAAACATTACTATTGTCTAGTGTACTAAGGAAAAACCGTAAGAAACTTGTGATTTAAAAGAAAATAACTTTGTTTTTTTGCTAAAAATTTGCTCAAGTTTACCATATATTTGTCATTAGGAAAGGTGGTAAATCTTATTTATTTTAGTAAACCTGAATATCGATTTGCGGAATCCTAGATCACTGTAAAGAAGATCGCAGAGCTACAATGACTGAAACCCATACGAACGACACAACACTCGCATCTTTATCCCTCGCATCATTATTGTAGCTCTACGAACTTCTTTACAGTGATCTAGGGTTCCGCAAATCGATATTCAGGGTTATTGGAGGTGTCGATTCCAACACATTATAAATATTTTTGGTTTCATTTAGGGTAAAAGCTATAAAATAGACACGTACTCTTCATTGTGTTCCAATATGGCAAATGTACTATTTTATGTACTCATTTGCCCATTGAACTTGTTAGTTTGTCACAATATCACTAATATAACCGGATCTATTTTCATGTCATTTTTTATAACACAAAATGACTAATTTACCCTTATCCCCGTCTCCCACTATCTTATTTGTGTGATTGTGAGTGGCTTTGTCTTATTTTTTTCTTTCATACTTTTACAGAATGCAAATCCCCTTTTAAGTTTCATCTCTCTTGTTTCACTACACCATCTATTATCAAACGGGTTTTACCCATATGAGCTTTCCAACATGTACCCGTACTAATATGTTGCTTAGTGATACGGGAGTAACGACTCTCAAATTAGTTTAAAATACACAAGGAGATTAGCTTCATGTAATTTTTCACCTTAATCCAGCTTCATGTATTTTTTCACCTGAATCCAAATACCTTGATTATTAACCCTGAATCCAAACACATACTAGGAACACGATTCCAAACAACTCTTGACAGACACAAGACTGATATCCAGAGGGCTAAGCTTCACTCAAGAGATGGACATGGTGGTGGACTGGTGGTGGTGGTGGATTGGGAAGTTCATCCGGGAAACAAACATGTTTAGTGAGCGGTCAGGACAGAGTGGTGGGCGAGCTTACAAGTGGAAGCATTATTATTATGATGATGCTGAAAATATCCCTTTTAGTTTTCTGTTCATGTTTATATTGTTTGACTTTTGTGCTAAATTCCAAGCAACCTTATATTATTATGTGAATTCATGATCCTAATTTGTTGTTTCGTAGTTGGTTTACAAGAACATCCCATGTTTTGTCAATTCTTTCTTTTTTTCATTCGCCTACACAGGTATTTAAGAGATCAGGTGGTTTGTAATTGAACTTGCAACAACTGTTTATATAATTAAGTTATGTCACGGGCGGTTATGTAGCAGTCGCCGGAATCTGTTACAGTATTGTCGGATTTCTGACAAGGATCAAGGAATGAAGGGGATAAGGGTAAATTAGTCATTTCATGACTAATTTTGTGATTAATTTACCAATAATACAAAAAACCGGTATAGCCGGTAACAAGTGACCCATATTGGTGATATTGTGACAAATTATTAAGTTCAATGGCAAATGAGTACATAAAATAGTACATTTGCCATATTGGAACAAAATGAAGAATGCGTGTCTATTTTATAACTTTTACCCTTTAATTTATACGAACTAACTGGTATTTTCATGGTTGTTTTTTCGTTTCATTATTTTACATATAACTTCTTTGCATCATTTTAAAAGCATAAGAATGAATCATCTCTGAAAATTTGATGGCACGAGCTTCACATCACACTTTGTGTTTTCGACTGTTGTATCACTATCATCACAACAAATGGTCTCAGAAAACACTAAATAATTGCACGAAATGCACATCATGAGTCGCGTTTTTAAATATTTTTCTCATGTTATAAGAAAAGTTAAAATTTGGGATATTTGACAATCAAGGACGGATTCAAGATTTTTAATGAAGTGTTGCACAAAAAAATATTAACCTAACTAAATTTACACAGTTTGAAATTTTAAGGCAACACAATTTTTTTAGGTTGCACAAACAAAAAAAACAACGGTCTTAAAGAGTTTTTGCAATTCGTGATCACAAAACGGATGTAACCCGTGCGACACCGGCACTTATGTAGGTTTGACCTTAGAGTGGGGAGAACGGTGGTTAATCACTTGGCTGGTAGTCCTTTGGCGCCAGTCCAAGGTTGGCGCATCGCTCCAAGTCTGATGCCTAGCCCCCTCGCGCCAAGAATACCAGCCCGGTTGGTAGATTTTCCACTTTTTTTTGTAATAAAAGTAGGTATACGTGGGCTCATTATACCACTTTGGCACCACTTTTTCTCGTACCAACCACTCCCCTAAAAATGTTGTGCCAAAGGGTTTCTGGTGCTAAAGCCCCAAAATCTTATGTGGCGCCTTTGACACCACTTTCTGGTGTCAACCGTTCCAAGCTCTCTTATTTACAACATCATTAATGTGGTGTTATAAAAGGCAGAATGTTTTTTTAATGAGGTACTCTAGTGTTATGAGAAAAAACATTGATGTGACAACATGTTCCCCATAACATTAACTTCATGGCATCATGGGTAATTAGTGCTAAATAAAAAAGTGTTCAGGAAAAGAGAGGACGATTTTACAACTGCACTAGCTTAATTGGCTACCAAATAACATTAGGAAAATATCTTTGCTGTAAACTTTCGAAAGTGAAATAAAATAGAAGTATGATTGGGGTTTATCTCCTAAAACTAAAACTTCAAAATTTACATACGACTTAATTGAATATTACTATGGGTTCTAATCACTAACCAGTAACTCACTACTAAAAAAAAGACATTCCATCGCTGTCAACTTAAGAATCAGACCTTTGAAACAAAACAAGTACTTTAAAATAAGCTAGCTGGCTACCCGCGCAATGCGGCGGGTAGCCAATGACTAATTTCGTGGATGTGGCTAAATCGCGAAAACACCATTACAAAAACAAACATTTTTTCTAGAGACAACGACCACAATTATTTTTGGCACCTCAAAGTCGGCGATAGTGGGTGGTAACAAGATCAGAGAGGAATCGAGTTCTTTTTTGGAAGCCCAAGCACTATTTATTAACAAGATCAGAGAGGAATCAAGTTCTTTTGCCTTTGCGAGGCTTTTAATCTTGGCACAAGTTTCTTCTATGGAAGTTGGGTCCAAAATACCATCAAATTTGGCTTGAGGAGCGTCTAACAATTCCTTAGTTTCTAATTTACTGTCAAAAGCACTGTCTGTAGACAAACATCTAGTTCCAAGCCTAGCAACATTTACAAAGACAATACCATCCCGCAAAGTTTGTATGTAAAAAATGAAGAAAAAGAATTAGCTATAATAAACTCAGTCTTATTTGATTGGAACTCGAACCCTGGTTTTGCCAAGCTTTCCCCTGACAATGTCATTATGCTTCAACAAAAGGCAACATTGGATGAGATTTATAAAGTTGTATGGGATTGCGGAATTAGTAAGTCACAAGGGCCTGATGGGTTTTCATTTCTTTTTCTTAAAAGATAATGGGATCTATTTAAAGAGGACATAGTGAAGTTTGTTAATCTCTTCATGAAATCTAGAAGCATGCCCAAAGGTACAAACTCTGCTTTCATCACGTTGATTCCAAAAATCCCGAACCCGATTCTATTTAAAGATTATCGTCCGATTCCAAAAATCCCGAACCCGATTCTATTTAAAGATTATCGTCCGATATCTCTCATTTGAATGCAATATAAAATTATTTCAAAGCTTCTTGCTAATTGGCTTTCGAGTGTTCTTGATAAGCTCGTTAGTCCAACTCAATCGGCTTTTATTTCGGGCGTCAAATTCTCGATGGGCCTCTTATGGTTAGTGAAATCATTGATTGGTACAAGAAGCGTAACAAGAAATTGATGATCTTCAAAATCGACTTCGAGAAAGCCTTTGATTCGGTTAGTTGGAACTACCTCAATTTCATTCTTTCTCATATGGGTTTTGGTGACTTTTGGCGTTCGTGGATTCGAGCATGTTTAAATTCCGCGCGTACTTCCATTCTTATCAATGGTAGCCCTACCCCGGAATTTTCTTTAGATCGCGATCTTCGTCAAGGTGATCCACTCTCTCCATTTCTCTTCATTCTTATAATGGAGGGTCTTCACTTAATTTTGGAAAACGAAAGGCAGGATAAGCGTATCAAAGGTGCCACAGTTGGGAATCCGAGTATCAATTTGTCTTACTTTTTCTTTGCGGACGATGTTATGATTGTTTCTGATTGGGATATTCTTGATCTCAAACATATTACAAACTCCCTGGACTCCTTCTATTGTGCATCAGGTCTTAAGATTAACATCTCCAAATCTAACCTTTATGGCATAGGTGTCTCCAATGAAGATATGCATTCTATGTCTCGCATTACGGGGTGTCAAGCTGGTACATTTCCTATCACTTACCTCGGCCTTCCTATTGGTAAGAGCATGCATTATCTTTCCAATTGGAATATTTTGATTGATAAATTTAAGTCAAAACTTTCAAATTGAAAAGCTTCTCTTTTATCTAGCAGGGGACGTCTCACTTTGATCAAAACCATTTTGGGAAGTTTAGGTATTTATTACCTTTCCATTTTTAAAGCGCCTGAATCTATTATTAACATTCTTGAAAGAGCGTGTGTTAAGTTCTTTTGGGGTAGCTCGCAAGGAAAAAAACAAAATGACATGGGTTATATGGGACAATGTTCTTGCTTCCCTTGATTAAGGAGGAATGAGCATTAGCAGTTTAAAAGCATTTAATCTTGCTTTACTTCAAAAATGGAGATGGCGATTTGTTTCCAACTCGACCCTTTTGTGGGTTAATCTCATTAGAGTTATCCATGGTTTCGAAGGGGGTTTTCATGATAAAGGTTGTGAAACTTCAGGTGTTTGGTCTTCTATTGTCGGTACTACTAACTACCTTCATTATCATAGTATTCTCCCTAAAGATTCTTTGAGATGTCACCATGGTAATGGTTCTATTATACGTTTCTGGAAAGACATTTGGCTTGGAGACGAACCTTTATGTACCAGATATAATCATCTTTTTCGGCTGGACATTAACGAGAATTGTTTGCTAAATGACCGATACAAAAAAGTAGCTGGTTTTGGCAATGGTCTAGACCCATCATTTCTGGTCGTACGAAATCTTTGTTTCAAACTCTCTTAACCGAGCTTCCTGTTGTTACACTTTCTACATCTCTTGATCAATGAAAATGGAGTATTGGAGAAGATGGTTATTTCTCTGTAGCTGCTACTCGTCTACATATCGATCATCTTATGCTTCCATCATTGGATACTTCTACAACATGGACACCTTGCCTCCCAAGAAAGGTAAACATATTATTATGGCGATTCAAGTTAGACCGTCTCCCTCACCGTCTCAACCTTTCTAAGCACGACATCGAGATCGAGTCTATTTTTTGCCCGATCTGTAACAAGTATATGGAGTTTTCCGATCACACATTCTTCTCTTGTGAAGTTAGTGTGCAGCTTTGGTGTAAGATTAGAATCTGGTGTAATGTTTATGATAATCATATTCCCTCATACAACGATTGGTATTCTTGGTTGGACAACATCGCGGGTTCACAGGTGAAAAAGAAACGTCTCTTTGTCATCATTGTTTTTATGTTCTGGATTGTGTGGAAGTACCGTAATGATGTCACTTTTAACTCTCATCAATGTAGGAAAAGTGATATGTATGATCTTGTTCGCTTGTACTCTTTCAATTGGTTAAAGTTGAGAGGTAGGTTAGTCTCAAATTGGAACGATTGGTTATGTAATCCTTTGTAATCTCCTAGCATCTTGTTAGTTCTATATATATCTTTTGCTGTTAAAAAAAAAATCAGTCTTCATATTGCAACTTAGACGACCATTATCAAAGGATGCATTTACAAAATCATAAACTTTTGAAGCTACCTTGACAAATTTATGGACTATGTGAGTCAATCTTCTCAAATGATATCATAAAATTTGCATGTTACTTTATGATTATGATAAAATGTCTTTTTTTTGAAGAATATGAATGAGTATATGTAACATTAGGTTTGTAGCCATATTAATCACTAATTAATTATGGTAAAGTAACAAATACGTTATGATTTAGTCAAAATCACATACTTGCAATTAAATTTTTTCTAGCAAAGAGCCGTTACATACGTGTTACAATTATACACGTATGCCTTGTTATTTTTAAAATAGGCTTTTATTGACCCATTTTGAAATAGACTATATTGTTTCATTTTAAGTGAAAAATGCATGGTCAAATAGTTATTAAACAAGGATGTCTTAATTTTTTTTAATGTGCTTGAATGATGAAAGTTAACAATCAAAATATATTGACTTTTATGAGTAAAAAGATTAAATGAGATGTTATAATTGTACAAAATTATTAATATTTTAAAACTTCTTTATTTAGAAAAAATGTAAATGTTTTATAAAGTAACTAGCCGGCTACCCGCGCAATGCGGCGGTGGGTAGCCGGTGACTAATTTCGTGGATTTGGCTAAACCACGAAACAACTATTACAAAAACGAATATTTTTCTTGGAGACAACAATTACAGTTTTTTTTCAGCACCGAAAAACAACGCCAAATTTATTATGGGTCCAATGGCACCAGGCGAGCCACAATATGCTTGAAATAGCGAGTCGTGATGAATATAACCAATACCATTTGCATTAACCAAAAACCAACACAACATAAACCGAAACAATAACAAAATATGGCTAAAACTCACACACAAATCACAAGTCTAAAGAATCTTAACCAAAACCACATAAACAAAAATCACCATTCCAGACAACCTTAACCGGGACACATGTGCCATAACCACATAAACTAAACCTGGATTTGATCAACATATTCAAAGATACCGGTGGTAGCAACGGCAACGGATTCAAGTGAAGGAGAAGACACATTCAGATAATGGTTTGGTGGGAGAGGTGTTTGTGGTTTGTCTTTTATATCTAGTAGTTTCGAAAACCACCAACAAATCCCGTAGGTTATGGCATAATTGTGGTGGTGGTTACAAATATATATTGATGATAGTTAATTTTAATTATTCTAACTTTATTATCTATGAGAAATGAGCTGTTACCGAATTGAAGTTAATTGTATTTTTTAAGATGTGTGTAAATGTAATAAATAACTTTTATGTGTATAATTATTGACTTTGTAACAAAAGTAACATCAATATTTCTTAATAAAGAAATGTTTGAGTCTTAAAATTTTAAGACTTTTTTATTTAGAAATGATGTAAATATATTATAAAGTAGTAAGATAAGATAAGATATATATATGTAGTTGCTGATTTTTATATCGATCTCATCTAAATGTGTTTAAATGTGTTGCAAGTGAAAGTGGCACCTTGGAGAGCAAGTGTGAGCTTTAAAAGCACTTCTAAAATAAAGCAAAAATAATACTCTTTCTAGCCTTAGTTTAGAACTTTAGATGACTTTTTATATGAGAAAATTGCATAAGAAAAAAAAAGTTTAGATGGCCGATTTGTCAATGAGTCATATAACAATATTGATCGCCCAAAACACTTTTAAAAATATTAGCATTACTCATTTAGATACTAGAAGTTTTTTACATTTCAAATAATCAATCATAAACTTATTTTCAATAAAATCACATGTAAGTAGAAATCATATATTTTTTTAATTAAAATAGTATTTCATCCGTCTCAAAATTATAGTTTTACATTTAAATTTTTTAATATTTTTCTTTAAATTTTAACCTTAAATAATTTTGATTGTGTTATATAATACTTAATGAAAAATATATGAACTGATTAGTTTTAAATGTATTTTCATTGTTATAATTTTTATCAAATATTATATAATAATACAAATAAAAATATTTAAGATCAAAGTTAGAAAAGTAAGACTAAAAAAATTAAAATAAGACTATAACTTTGAGACGAAAGAAGTAAATGACATTATTAAACTAAAAATAAATAATATCGTTGATCACATTGGGGAGGAGCATAAGGAGAAGTCCCCCCTTCTTATATTATAAAACCTCAAAGGGTTTGTATTATTGTAATTGTACATTAGATAGTATATGTATATATATTAATACAATTACTTGATAACAAAGTAACTAATCATAACCTAACGGGTACGACCTATGTATACAATGGGTCGGCCCATATAATCATTGGTCTAACACGCCCCCGCAAGCTAAGGACGGTCAACAACCTGCAGCTTGGATCTTAGAAAGAGAAATCGAGGAGTTGGTAATGGCTTTGTAAATATATCTGCAATTTGATCATGTGTTGATATATGTTGAACTCGAAGATCCCCTTGAGCAACTTTTTCCCGAACAAAGTGATAGTCGATTTCCACGTGTTTTGTACGTGCATGAAAGATAGGGTTAGCTGACAAGTATGTTGCACTGTCACACCAAAGTATAGGCGTTGAAGAACAACGAATACCAAGCTCATGAAGAAGAGCTTGAAGCCATGTAAGCTCAACAACTGTGTCAGCAAGAGCTTTATATTCGGCTTCTGTAGACGAATATGAAACTGTACGTTGTTTACGAGCGGTCCAAGATATAAGGTTTGAACCAAGATATATAGCAAATCCCCCCGTGGACAGTCGATCATCTGAATCCCCAACCCAATCAGCATCGGAGAAAGCTTCAAGAGAAGTATCAGGACCACCTTTCCATAGCGCATCAGTAAAAGCTTGAAGAGTAGAACCAGAAGAACGGCGGATGAGCATACCATGTTCTACCTTACCATGAAGATAACGTAAAATCCGTTTAAGAACAGACCAATGATTCTCGGTCGGAGCATGCATATATTGACATACCTTGTTAACAGCAAAAGCTATGTCAGGCCGAGACAAGGTAACATATTGTAAAGCACCCACTACTTGTTGATATTTCACTGGATCAGAAAAAACAGTACTGTCACATAAGTTGAGTGAGCTTGAGGTAACCATGGGAGAAGACACGGGATTGCAATTAGAAAGACCAACCCTTTGTAATAGCTCCAAAATATACTTCTTTTGAGACACGAGAATGCCGGACACATGAGGAACAATTTCAATACCCAAGAAGTAGTTAAAGGGCCCAAGATCTTTTAATGCGAAAGCTGATCCAAGTTGACAAACTATATTGTCGAGAGTACCTTTGTTATTACATGTAACGATGATATCATCCACATATACCAGAATGTACAAAAGTGTATGTCCACTCGCATAAATAAACAAAGATGGGTCTGTTTTGGAGCCCTTGAAACCGAGCTCATAGAGAGCCTTGGAAAGACGCTCAAACCAAGCACGTGGGGCTTGCTTTAAGCCATAAAGAGACTTATGAAGCAAACATACATGATTTGGGCGTTGTGGATCAATAAAGCCCGGAGGCTGTTTCATATAAACCCGCTCCTGAAGATGTCCATGAAGAAATGCATTCTGAACATCTAATTGGCGTAATGGCCATTTGTTAGTAACTGCAAGTGATAAAACAACTCGGATAGTGGTTGACTTGACAACCGGGCTAAATTTCTCATGAAAATCAATACATGGTTGTTGCCGAAAACCTTTGGCAACAAATCTTGCTTTGTAACGAGTGATAACGCCATTCTTGTCCCGTTTTAACCTGTATACCCACTTACCATCAACAACATTGGTGTTATAAGCACGAGGTACTAAAGACCACGTTCCATTTTTGATGAGAGAATCATACTCTTCTTTCATAGCTTGACGCCACTCGGAAGATTTGTTGGCAACGACAAACGAGGTTGGTTCAATGATGCTAGTGGTGAGGATGGTAGCATGATTTGCGGAAGCATTGTAGGGAACCCGTTGTTTGGGATTTGGACGAAGATTTGCGGCACGTTGTCGAGGGATAAGATGAGGTGGGATAAGAGGAGGAGGCGGTGGTGGTGTTGGTATCGAAGACTCGGGAGAAGTTTGAGAAGTTGGACTCAACGATGGTGAAACAGATGATGGGGAGAAGATTGGTGAGCGTAGTGAAGAAGGACTTGGATGGTCAGTAGTAGGAATTACATAAGATGATTCCGAGGAGTAATAGGGAGATATTTTTGAACGGGGTGCGGGAGTGGTTTTGGGGATATCGAAGGGGAATTGTGCTTCATTAAAATGAACATGTCGAGCAATATATAGACGCTCAGTCGAAATATCAAGACAACGATATCCATGATGGGAGGGGCTGTAGCTAAGAAACACACACGGAGTGGAACGAAAATCCACTTTGTGACGATTGTATGGACGAAGATGGGGAAAACATAAGCACCCAAAGACACGAAGAAAAGTGTAGTTGGGAGACCGTTTGAATACATGTTCAAAAGGTGACTTGTTTGTTGATGCGCGAGAGGGCATGCGATTGATTAGGTAAACATCAGTATCAAAAGCATAATGCCAAAAATGTTGAGGGACACATGATTGAGCAAGAAGAGTAAGACAGATCTCGACAACGTGGCGATTGCGACGTTCAACAAAGCCGTTTTGCTCACTAGTATGAGGACAAGATCGCCGGTGAATAATCCCTAGCGAAGTGAAAAATGAAGCCAAATTACGAAACTCACCACCCGAATCAGTTTGAACACTCTTTAATTTTGTGGTGAATTGACGTTCAACCATTTGCACAAATGATTTAAAAGTGGAATACACATCAGATTTTTGAGCTAAATGATATATCCACATGTATCGAGAATGATTTTCCGGTGAACTGTTGTGGAGGTTGACCGGAATTGTGCCAAAAAAAATGGTTAGGGTTTTGGCTCTGATACCATATAAAACCTCAAAGGGTTTGTATTATTGTAATTGTACATTAGATAGTATATGTATATATATTAATACAATTACTTGATAACAAAGTAACTAATCATAACCTAACGGGTACGAACCATGTATACAATGGGTCGACCCATATAATCTTTGGTCTAACATATATGCGAAAAAAATGTAAAATTTTAAAAATACTAGCTTTTTGTTAATTTGGCCATGGTTGGTGGTCTTTGAAGAGTTCCTAATTCGTGGATTGGACCCACATTCTAGAACTCTCTCTCTCCCTCACACATACATATCACCGACACAATCTAAAAACATTTTCCGGCGGTCGGTTTCGACCGGCCGCTCGGATCCCCTCTTGTACGTAGTCTTTTCTACTACATCCCATAATAATTATACCTTGCCATCAGATCTGTCATCTCCCGTTAGATCTGTTGCGCTTCCTAACTTCCACTCCACCAGATGGGTTGTTGCTGCTACAGGATGCTTTGCTGCAGTCTTGGGATCTAGATTTAGATTTGTTTAGTTTAGGTTTGGCTCTTTTATGGATGTTAGGCTTTATTTTCCTTGTATGGTTCGTGTACTCTTTTGTAGTTTTGCTCCAGGCTACACCACCTTCATATGGTTGTGTTTGGGAAAAGCTCACATTGGTGATTCCCCCTCACCCTTGTATTGTGTTGCTGATTCCGACTCATAATCCTTATGGTGTATGTCTTGGTTTGTTTCAACTTGTTATTTTGTGTACTTTGTTTGGAAAATCACCTTTGATCTTACCTTTTTGTTCGATGTAACATGTTGTGTTTTAAATTCCTCCGTTTGTGAGGTGTGATAATGAAGTTATGTTAAAAAAATCGTAGATTGGGTCTATTTTATTGTCCACTTTGAGTTTTAGTCCCTAAACTCTCAGTTTGAAGCACGACTGGCCTTTTTTTACTAGCATTTAGTTTTTGTGGTAATTATCTGATGTTCAGGATTTGTATTTTGTATCGGCGTATAGTTTAGAATAGGCCCGATCCGACAGGTTCGTGACTCACATCTTACTTATCTTACAAGAAACCTTAATCTTATAAATACAGAGGTAGGGCTCATTCTTTCATAGGTTATCTCTCATACTTACACCTCTTTTACAATGTATCTACTTGATGCTAACTTGATCGTCGGAGGTGGACCCCGGGGCTCCGGCCTCAGGTCCACTCCTAACCGGTTCTTCTTTGTTTGCAGCATTACTCGGGACCTGGGAAGACGACGAACGGCTCAAGAGAGTCGTCAAGACCGGCCCATCGAAACTATGCTTCAACAAGTTGACGCCATCCGTGGGACCCTGACTAAACTATATTTCGTGATCTCACGGATGGCACCAACTTGTTGAAGTATAGTTTGGCTGAGCCGGTCTTGACGACTCTCTTGAGTCGTTTGTCATCTTCTCGGGTCCTGAGTAATGCTGCAAACAAAGAAGAACTGGTTAGGAGTGAACCCGAGGCCAGAGCCACGGGGTCTACCTCCGACGGTCAAGTTAGCATCAGTAGATACATTGTAATAGAGGTGTAAGTCTGAGAGATAACATGTCAAAGAATGAGCCCTACCCAAAGGTTTCTTGTAGGATAAGTAAGGTGTGGGTCGCGGGCCTATCAGGCCGGGCCCATTCCAGACTATACGCCGACATGTCCCCCAGTCTAGTATGATAATGGTCCATGATAATGTTATGCTAGAATTTATTCATGTATCACGCTTACTAAACAACCGCGTGCGACTTGATGCTAGAATATCCTCGTGGGTCGTCCGTAACATATGACCCCACTCGTAATGTGCTACCTTTAGCAAAAAGATGATGAGCTGAAGTTGCGAATAGTGAGCATAGCCACTATACGTCATCACTTTGAGTCGTGTTTTTTTCTTTATTCCTAATGTTCACATTGTATGTGGTGTTCAATATTTCTTGGGTCCTTTTCTCTTCAACGATCTGGTTGAGGAAGTAGGATGCCATTTTTTAATGTGTTTTTAGTTCTATTTATATAAGTCGCCTTTCAAAAACATTGTTATTACGGAGATGGAGATGAGATTAAGATTGATATATTTGTTTGTGTTGAAAGTGTGGTGACAAAAAGAATATGCTTAGTTTGGATTTGTAACAAACTTGTGAAAGTGTCTTATTTGGATTTTAGGTGATACGAAAAATACATACTTGTTGTCCGAATTGGTTTTGCATGTTAAAGAGTAGTAAATATTACTTTGAAAAGGGATAAACTCAATAGAATGAAAACATAAGTAAATTTCGATCGTTTTGATAGTTTACGGACCAAAAGCGGAGTTATAACGAAGAAGTTATTGCTATTTACTCGTCGAGCCGAAAATTAAACATTTTTAGGAAAATATCACATATTTCATTGTTCTCTTTTACTTTGCGTGTTTTGAGTGTTAATTGTCGGTTAGAGTAACCGAAAGTTTAATAAAATATGTTAATATGGAAGTCCACGTTTTTGGGGATATGTAGAAACTCACAAACGGATTTATAACGAATGCTTTATATAGTCGTTCTTTTGCTCATTGTATTGTGCTATTATGACGTAACATCTCTCGTAGTTCCAATGTTTTCGTTGTACCATTTTAGGGGTGTTATTTATATAAGGTTTTTTATGTTTATGTCTGTCTTTTTTACGATTTCGTCCGGTTTTTACGCTATCGTCCGTTTTTACGTTTTGTCTCTTATTTCACCATTTCGTCCTTTTTGAAGGTTTCGTCTCTATTTTCCGAAAACGTGAAAAAACATATGAACTGACAAAAACCTAAAAGAACAGACGAAAACATAATAAAACGGACAGAAATAAAACGAAAAAACAGACGGTCGTAAACGTTAATAAAAGAGGTGGAAACTAAAAAAACAGACGAAAAAGTAAAAACAAGAAAAAACACGTAACAAACGAGTGTATACGAAAGAAAACGAGTGAACATGTAGAAAATGGGCGAAGATGTAACAAAACAAGCGAAAACGAAAAAACAAACAAATAACGAAAAAACAGACGAATACGTAAAAAACGGCCGAAAGCAGACGAAAATGAAAATTAAAAACGGGCGAAACCGCAAAAATAAACGAAAACGTAAAAAACACACGAAAACGTAAAAACTGACTAACACGTAAAAAAGCGGGACGTGAAGAGGGATAAAAAACTTGCGAAAACCTGCAAAACCGGACGGATAAGTAAAAAGCGGATAAAACGTACAAAATGATAAAAAAAGTGTATGAAAGAGAATAAAAAACGAAAACCGATTATATCTCTAACACCCCCAATTTACCTTGCGTAGCGGAATATCACAATTCAAAGAATCATCACACAAGCCATATTGAACGACTCAAAAGAGACGTTTAATCATAAGTAAATTTAAACAAAGTTAAATTACAAAAACAACATTGTCTTATTGTTTCCAAACCCCAAAAGTTATAACAGAGTAGCGTTAGGTCCCCATAAATCTCAACCCCTTAAAACCAACCAAATTGTTTTACAAGACATCATGAAAATACATTGTCTTTGTGAAAAGGGAGGAAAACAAGTTAGACCGCCCAAAAGCCACAACAACATCCATAGCATGCTCCGCCACAATAATCCTCTACTACCCGAAACACATGCTTAAAATCGTCAACAAATAATGTTGAGCGAGATCTATAGGTTTACAAAAATCACAATTGAACATAAGTATAAAAATCATTCACGATTATTCAATAGTATGTTGATCATTACAAACTATTATTTTGGTATTACTCATTATAGCATACGCTATTTAATTACGTTTAAGCTCATGACACCGACCCCATAAACTAATCACCCGCGCCAAATGCCGGCGTGATTTAAGTGAAATCATTGCCCCTCTTAGGTATTCGTTGTAAATTATACCTTTTTCTCAACACAAGTTATCCATACGCAGAGGGTACTCAACGTACTAGCTCTCGTCTAGGATAGAGTCGTCAACCCAATAGTACTATCAATTGTTCAAGCGGCTATTTCCAACCCACACAAGGATTAAACAATAGTTAACGGTTCATGAATTTAGGGCCTTTTAGCAACTAGCTACTTAACATAATTCAAGACATCATTCGGGTTCAATAATCATTCACGACTTATGTTCCTTTTCATTTAAATAGTATGTATCCCCCTCGCGGGTAAAAATCATTTAAAAACAGTATAAAGCGAGGCTATAGACTCAACTTAAGTAGTAGTGGTAGTAGTAGCAAAGACGTAGACAAAAACAATCACCGACGATGAGGATGCCCCGGGAAATCAGATACGACACCTAACAAACAAACGCGAAATGAATCAACACCTTCAAGTACCATCAAGTACTGTATGTACATAATTAAAAACACTCAAAGTTCATATAAACTCACGCCAAAAACCCAAACAAGTGATAATTACTAGACACGTACATTTTCTATCCTATTAGAACAAACACCCTTAAAACAATTCTGCCGGTACATACCAAATGTACGGACTGAATTCCCATACTTAAACATCACGAAATTTTACGAAACTCGCTGTAAACTTCACTTACATCATGTAAAAAGCTCACAAAAAATTTCATAAAAATATTTTACTTTTAAGTCTTGCTGCCCAACACATTTCTAATCTTGAAAATCCGGCCAGATTTGTACCCTTACGTCGTAAAACCATTTTGACTCACTTAAACAATTCCATTTGTAAATCCGATTCCTAAGTTTGAAAATAGACTCACAACTACAGGTTTTGAGCTAAAGAACAACCCTCAACCATTTTTGAAATTCTACTTATTGTCCTCGAGATTTGACCTAATATCGAACACAATTTCGGATTGCGTCGATACTCGCCTCCCGGTACACGAATATTCAAACTTCTATAACTTTTGACTCGTTTGGAGTTAAAAGCTCTATCTTATATCAAAGCGAAGGTAGAAAGAAGCTCTACAACTACATTCTATAATGAAAACCTGGACTTAGACTTAAAATCACGAAAATAACCTTAAACAATCTGCTCTAAAATGACTCTTTCAAAATCACATCTACACTTGTTTTCAACCAATTTCACATACTCCTACACCCCTAATATCATCATCAAATCATTTTAAATCAACCATAACATCCTAAATCACTTGTATGAATCATCTTTATAAAAATCCATTTCATAAACTAACCATTTCACATGTTTAAATAATTTTTAAAACTTGTAAACATCACTAGAAACATAACCCATTAACAAAATAAATCAAACATCAAAATCTTTTTTTTTGAACGGCGAAATTTTATTGAACTAGCAAGGAGCTAGCAAAGGAAAGAAAGAATTACATGGAAATTAAATGAGGATTCTTTAACCAATTCTCCCATGAAAAAACCCCTTTACATCTATTACTACACCAAAGAAAAGAAAGCGAAACAATATCATCGATAATCTTCGAACGCAAAGGAGGCTTGGCTTCAAAAATGAGACGATTCCGGAACACCCAAATGGACCACCAAGTAGTATAGAAGACACCTTCCAATAAGCATTTTTTATTAATAGGCATCCTTACCGAAGATAGCCAAGAGCTCCAGTCCGAAAAAGAGTTCCACTCAGATCGATCTAAATCCCACCATCTGCCAATACGCTTAAGAACAGCCTGCGTCATCTTACATCTAAAAAAACGTGTTGAACATCTTCCTCGAACAAAGAACACATCGAGCACATGACCGACTCCAGACTAATACCTCGACGAACCAAATTATCCTTGGTAGGGAGACAATCTCTCCTAACTCTCCAAGCGAACACATTAATTTTGATAGGAACGTATTTCACCCAATTGGTATGGTCGATCGAAGAGGGCAGGAACAAATCATCAAGTGAATTACGAATAACTTTAACACTAAATATACCATCACCGGCAAGATTACAAATCCAACGATCCTTCGAGGAAGAAAGACATACCAGATTCATAAGCTGAGAGAGCTCTGAGAATTGTTGTTCTTCAATGCCACCCCTCACCATTCTACGAAAGGAGCTGTTGATCGGACTTGCCAATTTGTCTGCCACTGAAATACCTTTGTTCGTTTCTAATGCATACACACGCGGAAATAAATCACAAAGGGCGAGACCACCCTTCCAAACATCCGTCCAGAATTTAGTATCCAGACCATCACCAATCTGCTTATAACAAAAAGATAAGAAATCAAACCCTTTAGATTTAAGAATCTGGACTTCACGCAAAATCGAGCACCAAGTAGTAGCTTTATTAGTCGGATGATCTCTGAGCGATGACCATATATCTCTTGAATCACCCGAAACCATAATGACCCATCATGAGACAAGAATCTCCATACCCACTTAAGAAGAAGAGCCCGATTGAGTGCAAAAAAAATCGAGACCCCCAAACCACTTTTTTCTTAGACGCTAACACCTTTTCCCAAGCAATCCACGTCATTTTTTTTTCTTTTAATTCCCCCCCAATAAAGAACTTGTTACGAATAGACTCCATCTCTTTAAGAACTCCTTTAGGAGCTTTAAAGATAGACATACAATACAACGGTGAAGCACCGAGAACCGACTTCAACAATGTAAGTCTTCCATAAAGTTTTAGACTTCCACTTTGATAATCGAGATCTTAATTTGAAAAGCGCGTCGTCCCAAGACCTATTACCCGACATCTTATCACCAATCATAACTCCCAAATATCGAAAATTATGATCCATAATAGAACACCCTATAGAACTAGTTGCCGCTTCAACCTCTACTTTAGGCACTCCCACTCCCAAGATTTGACTTTTGTGAATATTAATCTTTAACCCCGATGCAAGAAAAAAGACCTGGAGAACATAAATGATGCACCTAAGATTGTCTTGAGACCAATCCCCAACAATTAAAGCATCGTCTGCGTAAAAAAGATGAGATAATGAAAGGGATCTTCCTATCCGAATACCTTTGAAAAGCTCTGCTTCCACAACTCTATCAAGAGATAAATGGAGTGATTCCATCACTAAAATGAACAAGAAAGGAGACAAGGGATCACCTTGTTTGAGACCACAATGAAAAGCAAATTCATTAGATGGAATACCGTTAACCAAAACTGAAGCCTTAGCATGCGAAAAAGTACCACGAACCCATTGACACCACTTTGGACCAAATCCGAAGGCCTCCAAAACGTCTATTAAATAGTCCCAACGAACCGAGTCATAGGCTTTAGCAAAGTCTACTTTGAAAAACAACGGTTGTTTGTTATTTCTTTTACACCATTGTAAAATTTCATTAATAATAAAAGGGCCGTCCAGAATCTGCCGATCAGCTACGAATGCAGATTGCGTGTCTGAAATGATATCCGAAATAACCTTAGCCAGACGAATCGCCATGATTTTAGTCACCACTTTGTATATACTACCTATCAAACTGATAGGCCGAAAGTCTGAAACTAATTTTGCGTCCACCACCTTTGGAATTAAGGTAATGAAAGACGCATTACACCCATTAGCAAAAGCCCCAAATTTGAAAAAACATTCGACAACTTCACATAAATCAGTCCCGATCAAGTTCCAATACTTCTTGAAAAACTCAAAAGTAAACTCGTCTAGACCCGGGGACTTATTTTCCCCACAGCTCCAAACCGCCTCACGTATTTCATCACGGGTAACATCTCTATCAATATCCTCCACCTGATCGTAACGAAGTTTTTTAGGAAATGTGAAGTTTAGTTTCGGCCCAATAGAAGTAACCATATTGAACCGATCCTCAAAATAATTTTGGAAAGCCTTCTTGACCAATTTAGGATCATTCTGCCAAACACCATTAGTTAAGACTCCCCTTATCGCAAGATTAGATCTCTTCTTATTCATAATACCGTGAAAAAAATTAGAATTCTCGTCCCCTTCTATTGCCCATCTAATTTTTGATTTTTGTACCAATTCAGCCTCGCCTTTCGCTTTAATATCATGAAGCTGACGAATAATATCTTTACGACGCGCTAAGATCTCGTCATCAATCGTACCACGGTCCAAATCCTTGTCCACATCATGAAGCTCACCTTCTAGAGCTTGTTTAGTAATACACAGTTGAGCGCGTTTAGCCTTGACCCATTGACGAATGACAGTTTTAAGATCAAAAAGCTTTTTCTTAAAACGAACCATCCCATTCCTATCCGAGTGTGAGAAAGATCTCCATGTCTAATTCACCATCTCATCGAAGCCTTCGTATTTAAACCAAGCATGATAGAAACGAAAAGGAGTTGGACCAAAGTCCAGCTTAACTTCATGATGAAAAATAGGCCTATGGTCCGACAAATGACGATCCAAACACAACGCCGTGATGGAGGGAAAAGACGAAATAATCCCGTCTGAAACAAGGAACCGATCAATCTTGCTCATTTTAGAAGCCGATGGATGTGACCAAGTAAACGAAAATCCTTCCAATTTAATATCTACCAAACCTGAAACAGAAATGAATTGATTAAAGGCCCGTGCACCAGCTCTATTAAACCACGAACCACGTCTTTCATCACTAGACCGAACTTCGATGAAGTCCCCCATTACGATAGACTCTCCATTCCATTGTTGTAAGATCATAGAAACATAGTCCCACAAAACCCTTTTTTGACCCGACTGTTGAGGTGCGTAAATAGCAACAAAGAGAACCTTCAGATTACATGGCAACCACGTCCCATAAATGGCAATAAAATTGTCCGAAATTGTAACATTGTCTTTCTGAAAGACACTCGCCTCCCAAATGCACAGAATACCACCCGAGTTACCTAAAGAATCACTATAAACAAAGTCATAGTTAGAATTACCCCACATGAATTTTACGTCCATATGAGAAACCTTTTCCAACTTAGTCTCTTGGATCGCAATAAAGTTTAACTTATGTTTACAAGCTAACTCCTTGATCCACTCCTTTTTAGTCTTGCTACCAAGACCTTGAACGTTAATGGAAATAATATTCATTTAAAACCCATATCGTCTCCTTGACGACTTATAATCGCCTCAATATCTTTTTCACACCCATCCATAGAATATCCCATCGTTTGACCAACTCGAATCACCTCCTCAAGCACTCCTAACACGGACCCTCCTGTAGGATTGCCATTATGACCAGTAAATCCACATGAAAATTCCCCTTGTTCCTCGACATCCTTAGGGATGATCTGCTTGCTGTATGAACATTAACATCTTCATTAACCGATACATTATTCTTATTATGACCAGTAAGTCCACATGAAAATTCCCCTTGTTCCTCAACATCCTTAGGGGATGACCTGCTTGCTGTATGAACATTAACATCTTCATTAACCGATACATTATCCTTATCTACATCAGGACCAGGTGGAGTATATCTTGGTGGATGTGGCAAGGATGAACTAGACTGCTGCAGGACCACATTCTCCTTCTTTTTAGTCAACAATTCGTATAAGTCAAAAGGATCCTCCGAAGCCTGTTTACCTGTATCTTCATTAACGTCATTGAGAGGGGATGACACGTCTTCAAGTAATGTTTCTGCCACTCCTTCAATTTCACTTGTATTTACTTGGCCTTCGTCTTCATCATTTAACACCGAGTCCTTATGAAGTGTCGAATCAGTATCTGATGAACACGTCTGCTCCATAACTTCCATAAAGACAGGATTCCAGGTAAACAACTCTTTAGCACGCAACATGTACACCTTACCTTTAACAATGATTTTAAAGGATTCTAATATGGAAACCGGGGATTTAGTAATAATGCACACCCTTTTTCGACCAAAAGAAGACGCATAAGAGTCCTCTATATTTAGCAGCTCACCCCATTTCCTTCCAATTCTCTTGAACGTTTCATGTGTCCAAGCATTAATAGGGACCCCTTCAATATCGATCCATACGACTCGCTCATCACTAACAAAGTCTGGTACGACATCTTGTAAGACATGAAACCATGAGTTAATACCAAAATGTACTACCAATTTATCCTTAGTTTCCACCTTATCGAGTTCTAACAACACCCAAAACCCCCCAAGATACTTCAATTGAACATTAATAAAACCTTCATCATAAAGCAACATATATAAATTAGGGATTGAACTAACATCTTTAACTTTACCCATAACATGTTTAGAGTAATCACGGGAAGTAATACAACTATCATCAAGGACAATCGCAGGTGATGGCGAAAAATTAGGCCCCGTAACACCATTGACCACATTAGCAAAGGAACACGGAAAACCTTTCGATTGGTTCGCAATTTTAACCGAATCCACATTAGCAAAAGGCGTATTCACCTTTTCAGTATTCGGTCTAGTATTGTTACCGTCCTTAACTACGTACCTACTAAACCTGGCCACATTCGCTTGCAGTCTATGACTACCAATCCACACCGTACAAAGGTTACCCACCAATCTATCAACATCAAAAACATTGATGAATTTCACAAAACCAAATCTCTTACCGTTTTTAGCTTTCTTTACCGGAATAAATGAGTCAACCACATGTCCGTACTGCTTACAGTAATAAAATAAATCCTTAGCCGTAGATGAAACAGGAAAATTGGTAACGTAAATCGAAGTCGAGATTCTGGCTACATCATCTTCTTTAGAGCTCTTTTTATAAGTTTTCCTCGAAACTTGTTGCCAATCGTCAAAACCCATGATGTTTGGATTGAAGGGAGATCAAAAACAAAAATTAAATCTAAGTTTTTTTTTTATAATTAAGGATCTGAAGATGAAAGAAAAGGGGAAAACTCCTATGATTCAAATCGCTTCTTTTCGAAAATCGTCGAGCTGAATAAAAACAGTGTAATCGAAGATCTACCGATTATAATAATCGAAGATCTACCGAAGATCTAACCAAACACCCCCCTTTTCCATGGCTTTTGGTGATCAAAACACCAAAGAAAAATGTTTTCCATCTTGTTTTATTAATCAATTATCATCCTAAACACATAATTAAAACATGCATATATTTTAATTAAATCAAAACCCCTTTTGAAAAATCATTAATTTTTGAAAAGATCAATTGAATGCATGTGTGTTTTGAATGCAATAAAACACTTACAAAGTGATTACAGGAGGTGGTATATGATTAGTTTCTTCAAAAAAAATTAAAATGATGGTGGTGGTGGTAGCCGTCGAGAGGAAAGGGAGAGGGTGAAATTTTTTTGAAGTGTAAATGAATGTGTGTTTACATGTTTCCTTTTTGTAAGTTTGGAGGGGCCAAAGTTGCCAAGATAGATATCTTTTGGCCTTAAGATAAAACAACTATTTAAAGAGCGGGAATATAACCCACTAGTCGGTTTTGAATTTTTGCGGGAGTCGGGGTTCGTCCCGGCTACCTCAAAATACTTTTAAATGGTTCAAACGCACACAAAATGGAATAAAACCGGTTCCGACTCGACTTAACACGCAATTAAAATAAAAACTTCAAAAAATCCAAATATCGATCAATCAATAATAAAAGATGAATTTTGGGCATCCGTCGGTATCGTAGTCGTTATCGGTTCTTCTTAAATCGTCAAACGTTAAAATTAAGACCTCCAACATTGGTTTCAACTTAAACCGTCAAACATATGACCAACAAAATTTTTTAAAAATTTCAAAAATATACGTAAATTAGGAATAAATAGTGACCTCGGTTTCTGGGTATCACAATATCGTACGAAAACGTATAAAACGGTCAAAGTCGTTAAAAAAAGGAAAAAAATGAAACAAACAATGATGACGTATAGTCCCCAACCGGGTCATGAGCCCGGCCCACGGGTACTACCCGTATCCGGCCCGTCACAGATGGGTGGAATAATGTCATTCAGGCTTATGGGCTTGGATGAGCAGTAACCGTACACATGTGTGCGGCCCACGGCCCGGTGCGGCCGATATAACCGACATAGGGTTAGACAGAATAATATTCTGTCTAGGAATATCTTTATCCCAATGGGAGAGGATATTCACTACCAGAATTAGAAGATAACAATCATTCTAATTCTGGTGGTTATCTCTTCCTTGGGGCCGAAGCATCAGTGAAAGCCCACTAGGGTTTCACTGCCTATAAAAGGAACCCCCAAGGGTTCCACAAAGGTATTACGACTCGTACTCTAAACTCACATAAACCCTAAATCGATTACTTACTCTCACGCCGGAGTCTAATCGTGGGAAACACTCCCACGGTAAGTCTAACGCGTGCTGTTTAGTGTGCAGGATCCCAACCAAACAATTCACTTGGTGCAGGAGCCGGAGCCCAGCCAACCCGAATTAAGCCTAATTCGGGTCTAGCAAGGATCAACCAACTTTTGCATCAACAAGTTGGCGCCATCCGTGGGACCCATAACACTAAGCTAGAACAAAACCTCATCTCGAATTCCCAATGAAGAAGGGGCATTCGCAAGCTAACCCCAGGAACATGAACCCCGGGAACCGGAAGTCCCAAGGGGAACGGATTCTCATCCCCAACCAGTCACCTAGCCGCCTCGCAGGCGGGCCTGGTAACCGTAGCGGTTTTCAGCCCGTGGGGGTGACGAGCACGATCTCGATGACACCCCCGCCTACTTCAACCCTGGACAACCCTGATCCGGGGAGTGCGCCAAACCCTCCTAACAAAGAACCACGCAGACCCTCGACAGAGGAAGACGTGGAAGTCCTACCACTCAGTGAGGAGGATCTTACTCGAGTTCTCACGCAGAACTTCGAAAGGATCGTCCCAGGGATCGCATCAAGGTTGAATCTGGGGAGGAACCTCCAAGCCAGACTCAACTTTGGTGACACCGGACCAATCACCTCCTCCCAAAATCAGAGGAAAAGGAGAGCTCGGCCTCAGGAGCAGGGTACCTTTGAGGAAACCCCTCAACCCCAGAATGTGTTTGAGCGCATATGAGACCGCCATATACAGGAATTAACGCAGTCTCGAGAAGGAGAAAGGTCGGATGGCTCACCCGAGCGACCAGATCGAGAGCTGGCCAGAACCACACGTCGCCCGAGTGTGTGGGACAGGATGAATACTGGGAAAAAGGCTCCTGGTTCATCCCAAAAAAGTGGTCCTTATGCAAAGGATGGGGCACCACCGCCGTCCCCGGACCCATCTGGAGAGGACTCAAATGACCATCCGCCTAAGCGTCGCCGACCTAGGCGCACCCCTCCACCACCACCAAACAATGATGGGTATTATGGTGGTCCTTACTATCGAGATACGGAAGCGGAGGATCTTTCGCGTCCATGGTGTGAACCATGGGATGACCCTAGGCTTACCCGGCCATGGGCGGATCCCAGGGAAGACCCGTTCACCCTCCGCATAAGGAACTATTCTGAGGACACCAAGCGTCGCATGCCGGCGTGTATCAAGACTTATGATGGGTTCGGTGATCCGGTGGATCACCTTAAAATATTTGATACACAGGCTAAAATTGAGCGATGGCCCATGCCTATATGGTGCCAAATGTTCAATTCGACCTTGATCGGAAATGCCCGCGACTGGTTTGAGGCACTCCCTCCACGGAGCATTGATAGTTTCAAGGAACTACGCACTGCCTTTGAGAACAATTATACTCAAAGGAAGAAGTACAATAGGGATCCGGTCTCACTGGCAACTGTCAAGCAAAGGCCGGGGGAGTCCACAGAAGCCTTCACTGAACGCTTCAATGATGAGTGCACGCGCACGAGAACCATGCCGGAGCTCCTGAAGATCTCTGACTACATGCACGCCATAACAGACAGAGAATTGATCAGGCGCCTCAATGACAAGCGTCCAGAGAGATATGATGACCTCATGGAAAGGGTCAGAAATTTCATAGAAGGAGAAACAGCTGTTGCCGCGGCCTACCCATCAAGAGGAAATGGGTACCGGTCAAATGATCAGTCCCGGAGGCAGTCGGGCGGTCAAGGTAATCAGAACAATAACAAGGGCTCAGACTATAAGAGCCAAAGCAAAGGAGGACGGTCGGACGATAAGTTCACCCTCCTAAAGATGTCCTACCGGGAGATCTTGCTGACAGAAGGGGCGAACTTTCCAAGGCCTCCACCAATGACCACCCCCCGGAACGTCGGCAAGGAAATCGCTTCTGCGAGTTCCATAATGACAAAGGCCACGCCACGGAGGAGTGTATACAGCTCAAGAAGCATATTGAGTCGCTGATCAAATCAGGCAAACTCAAGCACCTAGTTAAGGATTGGAAGGATGGAAAAGACAACAACAAGAAGTATGATAAGAAGGATCCCCAAAAGGACAAACCTTCGACCATATACATGATCCAATCCAGACAGCGCCGCACGAGGCAGAAAGTTGGCCAAAAATTTTCACGCGGCAGGGAAATCTCATTCCCTCCCATCACAGCAAGCGATGTGATTGATGCGCCTCTCACTATTGAGATAAACATTAGAACACACAACGTTCGTCGCATGTATGTGGATGGAGGATCGTCAGCAGAGGTACTGTATGAACACTGTTTTGTGCAGCTATGCCCAGAAATAAGAAGCCAATTAGTACCGGCCACATCGCCGCTTACTGGCTTCAGTGGAGACACTATCTGGCCGATAGGGCAATTGCGTTTGCTTGTAACCATTGGGAATGAGGAACATTCCACTACGGCGTGGATGAACTTCATGGTGATACGTTCACACTCTCCATATAATGGGATCATAGGCAGACCAGGCATATTGGCTATCCGGGCAGTACCATCTACGGCACACGGAATGATCAAATTCCCCGTTGAGGGGGGAGGAGGGGGGAATCGTTACTATTTACAACACAGTCGTACCAACATCTGAGTGTCACACCGTGACAACACCGGCTCCACCGGTCCCACCCAAGGATGGATCACCACCTCCCAACTGGAAGGTAGCAATTCACCCTCACTATCCGGAACAGGAGGTATCCATAGGAGGGGCACTCTCGGATAGCGGCAAAAGGGCCATGTGCTCTCTTTTGAGTGCAAACCTAGATATATTCGCATGGGAGCCAAAGCATATGACAGGCGTGCCACGTGCGATAGCAGAGCACAAGCTCCAGATCCGCCAAGGGTACCAACCCGTTAAGCAAAAGAAGCGCGGCCAGGCGCCCGAGCGCAGCCAAGTGATATTGGAGGAAGTACGGAAACTAGTGGATGCAGGCATCATGCGCGAGGTATACTACCACGAGTGGTTATCCAATCCGGTCATGGTCAAGAAACATGACGGAAGTTGGCGCATGTGCATGGATTTCACGGATATAAACAAGGCCTGCCCACAGGACTGTTACCCGTTACCGGAAATCGACTGGAAGGTGGAGTCCTTGTGTGGATGTCCTTTCAAATGCTTCTTGGACGCATATAAAGGGTATCACCAAATCCAGATGGCGGAGGAGGATGCAGAAAAAACGGCTTTCCATACGAGCCAGGGCGTATATTGCTATACGAAAATGCCATTTGGACTGAAGAACGCCGACGCTACATATCAGCGGTTGGTGGACAAAGCTTTTGAATCACAAATAGGACGCAACCTAGAAGTCTATGTTGATGACTTGGTGATAAAAAGTCACACGGAGGAGACACTTCTCCGGGATGTCCAAGAGACATTCGACACGCTGAGAAGGATTAACATGAAGTTAAATCCAAAGAAATGTACGTTTGGAGCAACTGAGGGAATGTTCCTTGGATATTTGATTGATCCAAATGGCATCAAACCTTGCCCAGAGAAGACGGACGCAGTGATACAACTGCCGTCCCCTCAGACACGGAAGGAGGTGCAGTCCCTGAATGGGAAGTTAGTCGGGCTGAATAGATTCCTATCTAAATCCGCAGAGAAGTCATTACCCCTATTTAAGACACTCAAGAAGTGTATTAGAAAAGGAGACTTCCGCTGGACGAGGGAAGCCGAGGAAGCTTTCGGCCAACTCAAGCAGTATCTTGCATCTCTCCCTATGCTAGTAGCTCCCCGGCCAAAGGAGGAACTCATTATGTATCTCTCAGCTACTCATGGCGCAATAAGCGCAGTACTTATGACGGATAGAGATACAGTACAAACTCCGGTCTACTTTATAAGTAGAACACTACAAGGGCCGGAGTTGAATTATTCCTCCATGGAAAAATTGGTGTTAGCACTAGTGTTTGCTACAAAGCGGTTGCGCCGGGTACTTTCAGGCGCACCCAATTGTGGTCATTACGGATCAGCCAATCAAGCAGGTTATTTCTAGACCGGACGTGGCAGGGAGGCTACAGAAATGGAGCATCCTATTGGGGGGGCATAATATATCTTACAGACCAAGGACGGCTGTTAAAGGCCAGATCTTGGCAGATTTCCTGATCGAGAAGCCGGATGAGGAAGGACCAATCATTAAGCAAGACGAGATCCCAACGGAACCTTGGGTGTTATTCACGGATGGATCCTCGTGTACGGACGGGTCCGGAGCAGGTCTCATCCTCACAAACCCAGAAGGAATGGAATTCACGTACGCCCTCCGTTTTGAGTTCACGGCCACTAACAACGAAGCGGAATATGAAGCATTAATTGCGGGTTTAAAAATCGCCGCTAGAATGGGAGTCCGCAACCTTGAGGCCTACGTGGACTCACGGCTTGTCGCGAACCATATTCTAGGTGGGTATGTGGCTAAGGAGGACAACATGGTCAGGTACTTGGAAAAAGTCAAGTCGCTAATCGCGACTTTCAGTAAGTTTTCCATCAAGCAAGGTGTCAAGGGGCGAGAACAAGAAAGCGGACGCTCTTAGCAAGATCGCATCCACAAGCTTCGCTCACTTGTCTAAACAAGTTTTGGTGGAAATACTCAAGGAGAAATCTATAACGGAAGGGGAGGTTGCCGCTATAGTTGAAGAGGAGGGACCTACATGGATGACCCCAATCGTCAACTATTTGACTAATGAGACCCTTCCAGACGAGGAAAAAGCGGCAAGGCGCATTAAAAGGAAGTCGCAGCATTTTGAACTTCGAGAAGGCATCCTTTACAAGCGCTCTTTCTTGCAGCCTGGCTGCGGTGTGTTGGACCACGCCAGGCAGCTTACGTAATCAGTGACATACACGAAGGGTTGTGCGGCATGCATGCAGGCCCACGATCCGTGGTAGCTAGAGCCTTACGAACAGGATATTATTGGCCTACCATGCACAGAGACGCGCGCGACATGATTCGCAAGTGCAATGATTGCCAAGTGCATAGGCCAGTACCGCGGCACCCGCAGCAGGAGCTTACACCTATCATGTCCCCACGGCCATTTTATAAGTGGGGAATTGACATTGCAGGACCATTTCCTATAGCTGCGGGGGGGGGGGGGGGGGGGTTAAATTCTTGATTGTTGCAATGGACTACTTCACACGATGGATAGAAGCCAAGGCAGTCAAGTCTATCACATGCAAGCAGGTCAAGAAGTTTGTGTGGGAACACATTGTGTGCCGTTTTGGTCTACCAGGAGAAATCATCTCGGACAACGGCAAGCAGTTCACGGATAACCTATTCAAAGATTGGTGTGCATCATTGAAAATTAAACGGCGCTTCGCATCTGTTAAGCATCCACAAACAAACGGCCTTGTCGAACGAGCAAATAGAAGATTAGGGAATGGCATCAAGGCGCGTCTGGATGAACGAAGTGGCAAATGGGTCGATGAGTTATCACATGTGCTATGGGCGCATAGAACTATGATCAAAACAGCCAACGGGGATACTCCATTTGCATTGGCCTACGGAACTGAAGCTGTCATTCCAGCAGAAATAGGAATGCCTACCATCCGCACAGCGGAGGTTAATGTCGTCACGAACGATGAACAATTGCGAATCAACCTGGATCTGCTGGAAGAAAAGAGGGAAATAGCAGCCATCAATGAGGCTAAGTCCAAGGCTAAGATGAAGGCTTATTATGACGCCAAGGTCAAGGGTGTTTCTTTTCGACCGGGAGACTATGTCTACCGTGCTAACGAAGCAAGTCGAGCGGAGAACACAGGAAAGCTGGGCCCTAAGTGGGAAGGACCGTATGAAGTCACTGAAGCCTTAGGACGAGGCGTGTACAGGTTACGTGATATGGATGGGCGCGACCTAGAGCGCACATGGAATATTTCCAATCTCAAAAGGTGCTATCTTTGAAAGCTACGGCTTCCGCATGGGTACTTTGCTATGTGCGGTCTTAAAGGTGCTATCTTTGAAGAACCATGCGGTTTCATCTGTTTTGTTTTGTCTTATGTTTGTTTAGATTCCTTTATTGTTTCTTAGGACTTGTCATTATTGTTCAAACAAAATGTAAACGTTCTAAATAAAATGCCGTGGTGCCTAGCTAGCTCCACGGCCTGTTTCGTGTAAATCATTTCTTAGATTTTTTGTTAGTCGTAGGAATTTTTTACTTGTGTTATAATATGCCATGTTTTATTCATATGCATTCTTTCAAATTACTGTACATGTACTATACGCCTCCAGGCGGGGTAAGAGGATTAAG
The DNA here is from genome assembly GCA_025667525.1 of Glebionis coronaria. Taxonomy (NCBI): domain Eukaryota; kingdom Viridiplantae; phylum Streptophyta; class Magnoliopsida; order Asterales; family Asteraceae; genus Glebionis; species Glebionis coronaria. The sequence continues at coordinate 456,400 of JANFOE010000030.1, forward strand.
TGAACCTACTAATTCAACTTGCCGCGTAAGAGGGATGCAACCCCAGCCGCACGGATCATGTATCCTTACTAGACGCCTTACTCACAAGACGTTGTGATAAGTTTTTTGTGCACCGTATCCACACGGTACTCTGCATAGTAAAGACGCACGTCGCATGTCTAGTAAATTATAGACTTGTATGTATTTTCCTTTTTCATGTGTAAGACGTGATACATCATGCGGCATTGAAATACAATGAAATACACAAGTTTCAAAATTAACAATAAACAAAATGGCCGTGGTCGTCACGGACTTCTAAATAAAAAGACAAGTTATTACAAATATGTCTTAGCCGTGTACATACACGGACGAATATAATCACAATTGTTTACAAACAGATAAGTTACAAGGGGGGTAGGAATTTCCCTAGATCCTTCTTCCCTTCCTCAATTAAAGCACGAAGGGCCTCCCCACGAGCATCCTTCCCGTCCCGGACTTTGACTGCAATGGCATCTAGAGCTTCTCCAAGCAGCTTCTCGCCTGTCATGGCTTTGGATGCGGAATCGTAAGTGGCCAACGTCAAGGGAATAGGATCAGCACTCAGCCGGGACATTATTGTTTCGTTTGGAGCATCTTTCATTGCCTCAAGCTCGTCTAGGAGGGGGTGTTGGAGTCCTGCCAAGGCATCCATGGACGCAGTCATCTTACCCGCTGCGGAGGGGTTGTGATATGGATGCTGGGTGATATCTTCATTTTTTGCGATCATCTCCACAGCTTTGACCAGACCTTCATGCCTACCACGGTCGATCCCATCGGATACGACCCCAGCAAATGCCTGCAGTAGGTGTGGAGCGTTCAGAGCCCCACTTACAGCAAGCCGCAGTCCTTGCCCGACAATCCACCTACGACCGGCTGTAGCGGTTAGTAGAGGGAGGCATACTCTCTCCGCGCAGCTTACAACCACCTTGCTTAACTCTTCATCAGCTAAGGCAACTTGATTTTCAAGATTGGTTTGGGTCTGCGTCAATTCTTCCTTCAGTGCGTCACGCTCCTGGGCAATGCTGAATGATTGCACGGTCACCGCCTTAGTAGCAGCCTCAGCCGCAGACACCTGCGTATGAAATTTGGGTTATTACAAGAAATATACTTTTTGGGCTACATGCATACAAAAAGTAGGAGTGTATGTACAACATTTCTGAAAGTTTACCTTCTCATTTGATGCGGCTACGAGGGCCTCCAACTCAGCAATACGCTTCTCTCTGGCGTCGGCGTGATGCGCCTGCTCCTTCACCGTCGCTTCGGCGGTCAATAATGCCTCCTGCAAAGATGCGATGGTCTTCTCATTTTTCACGACCATCGCCTCACGGCGGGCTATCCTCTTGTCAGCACGGCTCACATTAGTGAGGGCCTGGATCAGACGGCGTCTTAACGCGGCACCCACTGTCACCTGATGTGCGAATGATACGGCAAACTGCTCAATCAGGGCCTCATGATCTAGTTCATCTAAATCTTGTGCGAGGGCAGGCGGGGTGATGTGTTCGATAAATTCTGAACACTCGGATTCAGCCTCCAGCCGTGTCAAGCTTGATAAGTTCCATGCTAAGCGCAAGCTTTCTTCTGGCCCCTCGGGGCGCGGTTCCTTGGCACGGGTGGTAGCAGGAGATGGGGGCTTGTTAGTTGGTGCGGGGGATGGATTTCTCCCCACTTCTTCCCCTTGCATTGCGGCTGCTGGATTAGTCCTGTTATTTACACGTGACAATAATTAGTCTATACATCATATAAAGATATGAATCATACCTACAGAGGGGTACTTACGGGGTGCTAATGACAGGGTCTGGGCCGGTAGGAGCTACAGCACTCACAGGGGCGACTCTCAGAACTGGCCCTCCCATGTTCGGGGTAGAATCGGCCTGGACAGGTGTGGTGCCACTTCCCTCTTGGTATTGTGGGTGGTCTTTCCGCAGCTTCTTGGGGGGAGCATTTGCGACCCCGGCGTCTTCCCCAATTTTCTTCGCTACCCGCCTGGTTGTCTTCCTCTTTCTAGAGGTAAGTGGGGTGGACCCGGAAGCCTGCATGGTGTCTTCATTGGGGTCATGCTCTTCTTCCTGATTCATGGGGCCCCCCTCTAGCAATGGGTCTTCGCCGTCTTCATTGTGGAAATCCAATGGGGATTTCTCAATGACAGGCTCTTCTTCGTCCGACCTAGGCTCGGATGTCTCCTCCAGCGGTATTGTACGGCCGGCAAGAGCTTCTAGCAAGGGGCGCTCATTTGGCTTCAATGGCCGGAATCCTTCCGCCACCTTCATGGGGTCGCCCTGGCGGATTAGTCCGTGAAGGTTCATCTCTGCAAACAATTTTTAGAAGTATATGAATTAGTGAAAGTTCTACACATGTGTGATAAATCGAATTTACAACATATATATTGGACCTACCCTCTCCCTGTTCCGTTAAGAAGCACGGGTATAAGTCATCCCTCCCAAAGTAACGGCGGCTTATCCCTACTAAGCACAGAAAGTGCTCCGGCAACCCTCTATGGAATTCTGTGCGATGGGTATCTAGTGTTTTCAGGTCCCGGCTACTATAATCTTTGGATTTGGGCGGATAGTCTTTTGGGGCTTTGGTTTTAAGTACGAAGGGGGTAGGGAATACTTTCTCATCTACAAAGAAGTAATGGTCGTACCAATTCTTAAGGGAGTCAAGAGGTTTCCTATATGTCATCGGGGAATTCCCGGGACGTTTCTTGAACGACAACCACCCGTTCACTAATTGGGGAAAGTAGAAAGCCCTAAAAAGGTTCACGGTGGGGGTTACTCCGCAGGTATGGCATGTAATCTCAAACTGATTGATTTTACACGCCCCTATGCAGTGGAGCTGGGTGATATGAAAGTCATAATACAAAAGAAGGTCTACCAAGAACTTGGATAACGGGATACGGTAGTTGGCTGAGTCAAACAGGCGTGTATATATGCCTACTTTCCCCGCCGGTGCATCCGTAATCGCTTCACCATCACCCGGATAGGTGGGGTGTACGCTTTTGGGTACATAATACTTCGACAGAAAGTCGAGGTATTTTTCCGCAGACATCACGTTCAGGACATCCGTGATAAGGGGATTGTCCTTTACCATGTTTTATAAAAAGGTCTTTAAGGGCGTGATGATCTAACCTGCGGCGACGAAAATCCGTGGAAAAGAAGGCAAAAAATTTGGGAGATAAAAGCTTGAGATTGACAATGGCGGAAGAAGGAGTGGTTTGTGTGTGTAACAAACACGCATACCCACTCTTATATAGGGTTGCCTCGGTTTCCGAGGTACCTTGGATCTTCGACACGTGTCAGTCACCTTACCTATCCAACGGATAGGGTTTCTGACATTTCTGCAACACCAGAGGGGGACCCACGGGTCACTTCTTAAACAGTTTTGCGTGGCTCAAGGGTGGGCATTAATGATGTCCTTTTGCAGGCATGCGACTGGATTGTTGACTGTCATTAATGTTTTTTATTCTTGTCAGGTTATGCGGCTCTTACGTAAGACCGTATTTAATGTCACATTTAAGTTGTCTCGGCCGTTGTGTGCTGACTAAGGTAGTATTCATTAAATACTCCCACGAAGGGTCGCCACGTGCGGCCAGGATAACAAAAATTTCAATCTCATTTCCTGTCTTTCCTTGGTATGTCCGGAGAGCATCTTGATAGTCTAGAGGTTACGTCTACGACTGTAACAACTAGACTGGGGGGACATGATGACGTATAGTCCCCAACCGGGTCATGAGCCCGGCCCACGGGTACTACCCGTATCCGGCCCGTCACAGATGGGTGGAATAATGTCATTCAGGCTTATGGGCTTGGATGAGCAGTAACCGTACACATGTGTGCGGCCCACGGCCCGGTGCGGCCGATATAACCGACATAGGGTTAGACAGAATAATATTCTGTCTAGGAATATCTTTATCCCAATGGGAGAGGATATTCACTACCAGAATTAGAAGATAACAATCATTCTAATTCTGGTGGTTATCTCTTCCTTGGGGCCGAAGCATCAGTGAAAGCCCACTAGGGTTTCACTGCCTATAAAAGGAACCCCCAAGGGTTCCACAAAGGTATTACGACTCGTACTCTAAACTCACATAAACCCTAAATCGATTACTTACTCTCACGCCGGAGTCTAATCGTGGGAAACACTCCCACGGTAAGTCTAACGCGTGCTGTTTAGTGTGCAGGATCCCAACCAAACAATTCACTTGGTGCAGGAGCCGGAGCCCAGCCAACCCGAATTAAGCCTAATTCGGGTCTAGCAAGGATCAACCAACTTTTGCATCAACAAACAAAAAACGAGAAAAAATGCAGAGTGATGATAAAATAATATAATAGAAGGGTAAAAGGTGTTTCTTATATAAAACTAAAAATCAAAATCTGTTAAAAAGGGGAGTAAAAAGTTTTCAATTTTTCATTTTTATTTGAAAAACTAGTTTTAATTAGCATGAATTTATGATACTTACAAATAAAAGATAAATTAGATAATAATTTGTTATTTTGATTTTATAGACTATACATTTTTTCTAGAACATCTTAATGTTGTTTTTTTCTCACTTCATTTCTTATCTTTTAAATTTTTTCATGTTTATCGATATTTTCTATAAATTTTTGTTGCATAAACATTTTGACCTTTTTGACTGAAATTTATATATCTTATTCTAGATAAAAATATGTGTTTAGTAATATTAAACGACTTTGAAAAAATATGTATCATTGTAATGTAGAATCCCGTATATTTATTTTCATAACACACTATCGTTTAACGTCATACCCTAATTTTGATATTTATATAACTGTTAATAATAATTTACGTCAGTCACATTTCTTGATTATATTTAGTGTAAAAATAAAAATAAATAATAACTTGTGTTTTAATTTTGATATTTATAATAAAGTGGCGTATATATTTGTTGAATCTGTAAAACAACCTATTGTTGTATGTTTAAAATTAAAAGTTACCCACTATAAGTTTCATTAATTAACTTAGCAAAACAAGTCAAATGCGAAACTTAAAATTTGAAATTAGCTCAGAAAAACAAATCCAAGAGAAAAAGCAGTTTTACAGCATATATTTTGTCTTTCGCAAAATATATTTTTATCTTTAATTTTTGTCTTTCGCAAAAAATTACAAAACAAGTCTTTCTTCAAATTTTGTTTTTCGCAAGTTTGACACATATATTATTAGGGTTTAAGGCGTAAAATAACCACGTACTTTTTGAAATGTATCGATATGATAGTTGTACTATTTTGTTTATCTATATGGTACGTTTATTTTAGCAAACCGGTTAATATGGTACATGTACATTTTTTCCTACTTGTTTAACCTGCAACTTTGCTTACGTGGCAAAAGATAATGAGCGTTTGCATCAAATATTTGCACTGTTAGTCCTTTATACTAACGGGTGTTTGTTTTTGTTTTTTAACTTTTCAAATTTTTTTTTTATGTATCGTTTTTTAAAAAGTTTTTTTCGAAAACAATAATTCGAAAAATCTTTTTTGGAAAAAAATGGGATTTTTATTGAAAAAAATCAAAAAATATCGGAAAACAAAATTTAAAGAAAAATTATGTTTTTTTTAATTTCGTCCGGAAAAAAATATGAATTCAAAAAGAAATTTATGATAAAAAATTCATAAAATTTTTCAACTACGATTTTAACTCTGAAATAAATCTTTTGTTGAAAAAAGTTTGGAAAAAAATTATGAAGAAAGATTCGAAAAATAATCTAATGTTATGTAGTTAAAGAAACCTTTTTAAAAAATATGAAAAAAGAATTTTTTTTGGAAAATCTGAAAAAATAAAAAAAAACTATTTTTACGAAATTACGGAATCTTTTATGAAGTTACGATTTTTTTTAAAACATTATTTTTATAATTTTTTTTAAACTACACTTTTTTTTTATAAAACTATGATTTTTTAAAACTTTTTTTCTAAAACAAGAAATCAACTTTTTTCCCAAGAATATAAATTTTTTTCGATATTTTCAATAAATTCTTACAACTATTTTAATTCGGAAAAAAAATATCATGTTGTAAAAGAAAATTGAATTTTTATTGGAAAAAATCTGGAAAAAAAAATTCAGAAAAATATGTGAAAAAAAAATTATGAAAAAGAATTCGTAAAATAATCTTATGTTGGATTAAAAAAACTATTTTTTATGAAGTTACGTTTTTTTAGAAATTACAGATTTTTTTTCATGAAATTGCGATTTTTGTTACACAATTATCTTTTTTATGATTTTTTTTAGAATTATACGTTTTTTTATGAAATTACAATTTTTTAAGAAATTACAAGTTTTTTTTTAAGAAATTACGATTTTTTTAAATTACATTTTTTTAGTAAACTACGAATTTGTTACGAAATAGTGACAAAATTCTAACGGAAAAAACTGTCGCTATTGACCTATATAGTCTAATGATGAATTGGTAACAGGTTTTACCGGTTGCAGGTTAAAAAGTGGCCATATCGATACATTTGATAAAGTACACGTATCATATAGATAATAAATAATACACGTACAATATCGATACATTTCAGAAAATATATGGCTATTTTATGTCTTAAACCCAATTACTATTGTATTTTTTTGTTTTTATCAAATTCCTCCACCATATCTTTTCAATTTTGACTACTGTATTGAATTTTGATCTTTTTCACAAATTACATAAGCTTAGTTTTGCCTACGTGTCATACGATTGATCCATTTTTTTTACAACCTTCACCATTAATGAAAATTCCAAAATAATCTAATTTATTTATTATATAAATTAAAGATACATGTATGAAATAACTTTTTACAACTAAACATATTTTTCAGATGAACCTAGAACCGAACGGAGTTCGATTTGATTTAATTTGAATTTTATTTCGATAGTAAACCAAAAAGCCCAAAAACCAAACTGATGTAAAACCCCTAAAGAAGAGAGCCCATTATTGGAAAGATAAAAAACGAAATATAAAACACCAAGGATCACACCCCAAAATGTGACAACGATGACGATAATATATATACCCGCAAGCTTAAAACCATGACTCTTGCCTGCAACCTTGAACCTCAGCCAAACTTAACCAAGAGTCAAACCGTATAATGTACAATAATTTTGGTTAAGTAGTCAATTTACAAGATACGATAATGTTCCTTTCTTTTCTAGGTAGAGTTATCGGGGTATTTCTATCTTACATTTCAAATTTCAGCAAGTCGTCGTACCAAGATTTAAATGAAGTAACTAAGTTGCTCTTTTTTTCTTGAACCTCCTTCCCCGTACAATCCGTTCCACTGTTTTAGTTCACCCATAACAGACCCTCCACCCGCAAAACTAGCTGCCACCTGTTATCAATCGTCAAATGTGTTAGATATTCGACTAATAGTCAAGCAGTTTACCTAACCGACTAAAAGAAGGATTAAGGTTTATTACTTTAGTCGCTGCCTCCTTCATATCTTCCATGTTTAGATGTCTCGGCTTTATAACACTAGTGCTGTTTTCTTTCTTGTCACTGTTTTCTTCACTTCCCTTCTTGTCCTTTTATAACATAAATAAAGAGATAAGTATAGCTTAGTTGTACATTAAATCTAATATGGGACTTATGCTAAAGTAATAACTTACAATAGGTTTTTGTTTCTCTTGCTGCATTAACTCTCTCACGGGTCGATAAGACGCTGTTACACACAAATTCTGTTCCAGTAGTTAGTGATGGAATTCTTTTCCAGTTTATATGTGTATATAATGAATTCAATCATAAATAAACCAACCTTAAGATCGCTTCCGCTATATCCGTCTGTCATTACTGCAAGCTCCTTAAAGTCCAAGTCTTCAACATTTTCTTTCGCCAGGAGAGTTTTCAAGATTTTTTCTCTGTTCTCTACCGATGGTAAACCCACCATAATTCTGTACAAGAATTAGAGTGTTTTAAGTAATGTTCCTATTTCCCTTTTTTGTGTACATTCAAGACTATTAACAAATTCTTGGTAAAAAATGGAACCGATTTGAACAAACTACCAAACGCGAGCATCTTGCCATTTTTTCCCATAGAGGCGAAAAGTGGGTAAAGAGTCAAATCTTGTTGGGTCGGCTTGACTCGATAAGACTTCTCCAATATTCTTTTGGATTTTACATAAAATAGTGTGCTAAATATCATTACCAAAACTTTACCATATTATCATAGGTAATATGATTTCTTGCATAAAAGAATTATGGAGGTTTATGTAGTAAAGCTCTAACCCCGTTTAACCAACATTTTATAACTTACCCAGTTACCTAATTGCCACATCTATGAAACCATATTGTATGCTTTACAAAAAGAAAGCATGTATATATACCTGCGCTCAAACCGCCTAATAATGGCATCATCAAGATCAAAGGGTCTATTTGTAGCTGCAAGAACAAGAATCCTTTCACCAGGTTTAGTCAACAATCCATCCCAATGTGACATAAACTCATTTTTTAGTGCTCGCCTACTGTCATGTTCGGTTTGCATTCTTTTCCCAAGCATACTATCAACTTCATCAATAAAAATTATAGTTGGAGACACTTTTGCTGCTAGTTTGAATAAAGCCCGCACATTCTTCTCGGTTTCACCAAGCCATTTTGAAGTGATGGTTGACAATGTAACATTAATGAAACTTGCGCCAGCTTCATTAGCTATTGCCTTAGCTAGCATGGTTTTCCCTGTGCCTGGAGGGCCAAATAGTAATATACCTCGACATGGTTTTAGCAGTCTACCATTAAAGATATCAGGTCTTGTAAGAGGAAGCATTACAATTTCTTTTAGGGATTCTTTTGTTTCATCTAATTCTCCAATGTCTTCAAATGTTACTCCAATTTCATTGGGTGGAATGACCTGAGACCTTATAAGCTTTTCAAATTGGTTGTCCGGAGCTTCCTGGTGAAATGGTTTGAACCGTTAAATTTAGAGTTAGTTATATCAAAATAATTAGTAAGTGGTTTATATGTTACTTTTAAAGTTATGCTACTAGGTGTTAAAGTTTTGGAATTTCAGCATTATCCTACCTCAGCCTCCTTCTTTCTTGAACCTCCTTCCCCGTACAATTTGTTCCACTGTTTTAGTTCACCCATACCAGATCCTCCACCGGCAAAACTAGCTGCCACCTGTTACCAATCGCCAAATGTGTTAGATATTCGACTAATAGTCAGTCAAGTAGTTTTCCTAGCCGAATAAAGTAAGGATTAAGTTTTATTACTTTATTCGCTGCCTCCTTCATATCTTCCATGTTTAGATGTCTGGGCTTTATAACACTACTGCTGTTTTCTGTCTTGTCACTGTGTTCTTCACTTCCCTTCTTGTCCTAATATAACATAAACAAAGAGATAAGTATAGCTTAGTTGTACATTAATCCAGTATGGGACTTATGCTAAAGTAGTAACTTACCATAGCTTTTTGTTTCTCTTGCTGCATTAATTCTCTCACTGGTCGATAAGCTGCTGTTACACACAAATTCTGTTCCAGTAGTTAATAACAGTATTCTTTCCAATTTAAATATGTATATTTTGGATTTAATAATAAATAAACTAACCTTAAGATCGCTTCCGGAATATCCGTCCGTCATTACTGCAAGCTCCTTAAAGTTCAAGTCTTCAACATTTTCTTTCACCAGGAGTGTTTTCAAGATTCTTTCTCTGTTCTCCACCGATGGTAAACCCACCATAATTCTGTATAGGAACAAAATGTTTTAAGTAATGTTCCTATTTCCCTTTTTTTTTTGTACATTCAAGACTATTAACAAATTCTTGGTAAAAACTGGAACCGATTTGAACAAACTACCAAACACGAGCATCTTGCCATTTTTACCCATAGAGGCGAAGTGGGTCGGCTTGACTCGTAAACACTTCGCCAATATTATTTTTGGATTTTACGTAAAATAGTGTGCTAAATATCATTACAAAAACTTTACGATATTCATATCATAGGTAATATGATTTCTTGAATAAAAGAATTATGGAGGTTTGTGTATCAAAGCTCTACCCCGTTTAACCAACATTTTATAACTTACCCAGTAACCTAATTGCCACATCTATGAAACCATATTGTATGCTTTCCAAAAACAAAGCATGTATATATACCTGCGCTCAAACCGCCTAATAATGGCATCATCAAGATCAAAGGGTCTATTTGTAGCTGCAAGAACAAGAATCCTTTCGCCAGGTTTAGTCAACAATCCATCCCAATGTGACATAAACTCATTTTTTAGTGCTCGCCTAGCTTCATGATCGTTTTCCTTTCTTTTCCCAAGCATACTATCAACTTCATCCACAAACAGTATCGTTGGAGACACCTTTGCCGCAAGTGTGAATAATGCCCGCACATTCTTCTCGGTTTCACCAAGCCATTTTGAAGTGATGGTTGACATTGATACATTAATGAAACTTGCGCCAGCTTCATTAGCTATTGCCTTAGCTATCATGGTTTTCCCTGTGCCTGGAGGGCCGAATAGTAATATACCTCGACATGGTTTTAGCAGTCCACCATTAAAGATATCGGGTCTTGTAAGAGGAAGCATTACAATTTCTTTTAGGGATTCTTTTGTTTCATCTAATGCTCCAATGTCTTCAAATGTTACACCAATTTCATTGGGTGGAATGACCTCAGACCTTATAAGCTTTTCAAATTTGTTGTCCGGAGCTTCCTGGTGAAATTGTTTGAACCATTAAATTTGGAGTTTGTTATGTCAAGAAAATTAGTAAGTGGTTTATATGTTACTTTTAAAGTTATGCTACTAGGTGTTAAAGTTTCGGAATTTCAGCACTATCCTACCTCAGCCGCCTTCTTTCTTGAACCTCCGTCCCCGTACAATGCGTTCCACTGTTTTAGTTCATCCATACCAGATCCTCCATCGGCAAAACTAGCTGCCACCTATTATCAATCGCCAAATGTGTTAGATATTCGACTAATAGTCAGTCAAGTAGTTTTCCTAGCCGAATAAAGTAAGGATTAAGTTTTATTACTTTATTCGCTGCCTCCTTCATATCTTCCATGTTTAGATGTCTGGGCTTTATAACACTACTGCTGTTTTCTGTCTTGTCACTGTGTTCTTCACTTCCCTTCTTGTCCTAATATAACATAAACAAAGAGATAAGTATAGCTTAGTTGTACATTAATCCAGTATGGGACTTATGCTAAAGTAGTAACTTACCATAGCTTTTTGTTTCTCTTGCTGCATTAATTCTCTCACTGGTCGATAAGCTGCTGTTACACACAAATTCTGTTCCAGTAGTTAATAACAGTATTCTTTCCAATTTAAATATGTATATTTTGGATTTAATAATAAATAAACTAACCTTAAGATCGCTTCCGGAATATCCGTCCGTCATTACTGCAAGCTCCTTAAAGTTCAAGTCTTCAACATTTTCTTTCACCAGGAGTGTTTTCAAGATTCTTTCTCTGTTCTCCACCGATGGTAAACCCACCATAATTCTGTATAGGAACAAAATGTTTTAAGTAATGTTCCTATTTCCTTTTTTTTTTTGTACATTCAAGACTATTAACAAATTCTTGGTAAAAAATGGAACCGATTTGAACAAACTACCAAACACGAGCATCTTGCCATTTTTACCCATAGAGGCGAAGTGGGTCGGCTTGACTCGTAAACACTTCGCCAATATTATTTTTGGATTTTACGTAAAATAGTGTGCTAAATATCATTACAAAAACTTTACGATATTCATATCATAGGCAATATGATTTCTTGAATAAAAGAATTATGGAGGTTTATGTAGTAAAGCTCGAACCCCGTTTAACCAACATTTTATAACTTACCCAGTTACCTAATTGCCACATCTATGAAACCATATTGTATGCTTTACAAAAAGAAAGCATGTATATATACCTGCGCTGAAACCGCCTAATAATGGCATCATCAAGATCAAAGGGTCTATTTGTAGCTGCAAGAACAAGAATCCTTTCACCAGGTTTAGTCAACAATCCATCCCAATGTGACATAAACTCATTTTTTAGTGCTCGCCTACTGTCATGTTCGGTTTGCATTCTTTTCCCAAGCATACTATCAACTTCATCAATAAAAATTATAGTTGGAGACACTTTTGCTGCTAGTTTGAATAAAGCCCGCACATTCTTCTCGGTTTCACCAACCCACATTGAAGAGATGGTCGACATTGTAACATTAATGAAAGTTGCGCCAGCTTCCTTAGCTATTGCCTTAGCTAGCATGGTTTTCCCTGTGCCTGGAGGGCCAAATATTAATATACCTCGACATGGTTTTAGCACTCCACCATTAAAGATATCGGGTCTTGTTATAGGAAGCATTACAATTTCTTTTAGGGATTCTTTTGTTTCATCTAATGCTCCAATGTCTTCAAATGTTACATCAATTTCACTGGGTGGAATGACCTCAGACCCTATATGCTTTTCCAATCGACGGTTGTCGTGGTTATTACGCCATAACCATTTGTGTACACCTAGTCCTACACCAACACCTACGCCAATAATCAATGCTGTCAATAACCCGTGTTTTTCGTCCCTAGTTAAATTAAGGCCAACAGGATCTAAGTTAACCATTCTGGTGTATAAAACGATTCAATGACAAAAAAGAAACGAAGAAGTTAAACAAATAAGAAAACTATAATGCGCATTAACTTGATATAAAAGAAAGAGGGTGGTTATATTTATATATATAGACAGAATGGACTGTTTGGAAAACAAAAACTTCATTCAAAAGAGTTATTATTATTAAAAGATACTATGGTGTAACTTTGGTATACAAGATCCGAAGAAATAAACGTCACAATTAAAAAGTCCTGCAAGGTCACATTCTTTGTTTTAAGAAAAAAAATTGCGAATATATAAACAAAAATCCATCCTCATCACACAGTCGTGCACAAAAACCCTTATTTGCTGAAAATCTCAATAATGGCAGAAGCAAGACGGCTTACTAAGCAGGACATCCTGCAGAGACTCTAGCGCCATCCGTTAGTAAAGAAGCAGACGAAGCCCGCTCCCAAATTCACAAGTGTAATCTTCTATCTATGTCCTCATATTTATTGTTTTATATAACTTTCATTAAGGCTCATCACCAATGATTCAAGAGTAAAGCTACTAAAACTAGGGTTTCAGCCCCTTAGTTTATTAAGGCCCCAAAATTTTAAAAGTTTTTATAAAGTCCTTCACACAGCGGTTATTTGTCCATGGTATTGAAACAGCCAAACAGGTAAATAGTTTCAACATATTGAGTATTTCCTGTTCTAGGCATAAAAGTTGTAAAAATCGAAAACCTATATCTATGTTTGGTATCACACTCAGACTAACAATGCAAAGAGAATATAGAGGAAAAATACTCAATTATTTTGTGATACGTTTCAATAAGCCTCAAGGCTGCTTAAATACAAAGAAAATAAACGTTGGAAACTAAATTGCCCTATTCTTATGGAAGACTTGAATAACAAATTGAAAACAACTAACTTCCCTGATTTACAGGAATTTTATTCGAGCTTACTAAGTCATGTGTGACTTGATCTTCCAACAATCCTTCTCCTAAACTAAGACATATGTTGTCTTTAGTTTACTTCTGGATGACGGGAACCTTGCATATCCCAAGCATGTCCCTCAGCTTCTCATACTGCTTAAGCTTCAAAGGTTTTGTCATAATGTCCGCTGCTTGCACAAGTGTGTTACAGTAGCTCAACTCAATCGTACCTTCATTTACCAGATCACGAAGAAAGTAATATCTCACATCTATGTGTTTGCTCCTGTTGTGCATTATTGGATTCTTTGACAGCTTGATAGTTGATATGTTATCACAATATATAGTGGTTCCTACATCTAGTGGTGAACCGATGCATTCAAATACCCGTCTCATCCATATCACCTGACATGCGCACGATGTTGCTGCTACAAATTCTGCCTCGGTGGTAGAGAGTGTTACGATCGGTTGCCTCTTTGATGACCATGCAATTGCCGCATCACTTAAAAAACATACATACCCTGAAGTGCTTCGTCGACTATCAAGATCACCTGCGTAGTCGCTATCAGAATACGCAACCAACGATTTACTACCGCTTCTTTTGTAAAATATTCCCAGCTCTACTGTGCCCTTAATGTATCTTAATACCCTTTTCATTGCTGCCATATGTTGCTTGGTAGGATTCTCCATATACCTGCTTAACAAGCTAATAACAAACATAAGATCAGGACGTGTAGCTGATAAATACATCATACATCCCACCATTTGTTTGTACAGTGTCGCATCAACAAAACCACTTCCATCGTCTTTTACCAGCTTACATCCAGGAACTATGGGATTCTTCACCGAGTTGCAATTTCCCATATTGAATCTTTCTAAAACTTCACGAGCATACTTTCTTTGACTCAAATAGATTCCATGCTCATCCTGAATCACTTCTACGCCAAGAAAATATTGCATCTTACCCATGTCAGTCATTTCAAATTCAGCTTTCATTAGAGCTTTGAATTCCTCTATTAATTTCAATGTTGTACCAGTGACTATTAGATCATCAACATAAACTGAAACTATTAAAATGTTACCTTCTTGTGCTGATTTTACGAACAAAGTAGGCTCATATGGACATTTTTGAAACCCACTTTTGGTAAAGTATGCTTCAATGCGACCGTACCATGCTCGTGGCGCCTGCTTTAGCCCGTACAATGCTTTCTTCAGTTTATAAACTTTTTGCTCACTCCCTGCTCGTTGGTATCCTTGTGGTTGTTCGACATACACCTTCTCTGCGAGTTCTCCATATAGGAAGGCACTTTTAACATCAAGTTGGTGAACTTCCATTCCCTTTTGTGCAGCAACTGCAAAGATGGTTCTGATTGTGTCCCATCTCGCAACGGGTGCAAATACCTCTGTATAATCGATACCTTGTTTCTGAGCATAACCTTTTACAACTAACCTTGCTTTACATTTTTCAATGTTACCATCTTTATTTAGCTTTGTCTTGAAGACCCACTTTACACCTATTGCTTTCGTACCGTGGGGCAAATCACATAACTCCCACGTGTCATTCTTTTCGATGGCTTCAATCTCCTGCTTCATAGCTTGTTTCCAACACTCTTCCTTAACAGCATCATCATAGGTTAAAGGATCACAAGTTGGACTAAACATAGCCAAATTCTCTTCTTCTCCATCTGATAACCCCTCACCAGTAACATATTCTCCCATCCATCCTGGTGTTTTTGTTACCCTTTTGCTTCGATTCTCAACGGCTGGTGTCTCCACATTCCTTTCTGGTGCTACTAATTCATTTGGATTATTTTGGTTGTTGAATTCATTTTCTTCCACTTCTTGAATTGTGTTTTCCTCCCATTCCAATTCATCTTGACTTGTTGCTTGTTCTTGGTTCCAATTCCACGCAGTGTCTTCTTCGAACACCACATCCTTGCTTATAATAATTTTGTGTTCAACCGGATTGTACAACCTGTAAGCCTTTGTTTCTTCATTTACACCAAACAATACACATTTGATACTTTTGTCATCCAACTTTCTTCTTTTCTCCTTTGGGACGTGTACATGAGCAACACATCCAAATATTCTGAAATAGCTTACCGACGGTTTTTCATTGCTCCAAGTCTCTTCTGGAGTGCTGTCTTCTAGTGCTGCGGTAGGACTTCGATTAAGAACATGTACACACCAGGCCGTGGCTTCAGCCCAATATATCTTTGGGACTGCTCTTGCTTTCAACACACTTCGCACCATATTTAACAAAGTTCTGTTCTTTCTTTCTGCAACTCCGTTTTGGTGAGGCGTGTAAGGTGCAGTGAGTTGCCTTCGGATACCATTATTCTCACAAAACTCCTTGAACTCTTTAGAGTTGTACTCTCCTCCTCTATCTGTACGAAGACACTTAATTTCCAAGCCCACTTCTTTTTCAACCCGCACTTTAAACTTTTTGAATACGTCAAGAGCTTGTGACTTTTCTGACAAAAAATAAGTCCAACATTTTCGAGAAAAATCATCTATAAAGTTGAGTATATACCTTTTTTGACTGCTAGACTTTGGTGTAATTGGCCCACAAATGTCAGAATGAACTAACTGTAACTTCTGAGTAGCTCTCCATGTGGTCTTCTTTGGAAATGATTCTCGATTTTGTTTGCCAATCAAGCAATCAGTGCAAGGCTTTATTTCTGCTCTTATGGCTGGAAGTCCTATCACCATGTTCTTGTTATGCAATATCTTCAAGCCTTTGCTATTAAGATGACCATACCGCTGATGCCACAGGTAGTGATCACTCTCGGTTTCAACTTTATGACACGCTCCTGATTTATGACATGAGTTTGCTTCAATAACATACATTCGATTTCCTGTCATAGCACTCTGAATAATCAACCCTTTCTTTGGATGGTAGATGCTACATAATCCATTCTTCATTAGCACAGCCACCCCTTTTTCTTGGACTTGCCCAATGCTAATCAGATTATTTTTTAATTCAGGTATAAAATACACATCAGTTAAAGTGTGCGTCATACCTTGAACTTCGAAAATCACATTACCTTTTCCCATTACCGCCATTCGAACATCATTCCCAAGCTTAACACTGTTTCGATAATCTTCATCCATGTTGCAGAACCATTCCTTATCCCCGGTCATGTGATTCGAGCAACCCGAATCTAGAAACCAAATTTGCTTCCTACCTGTTTTCTGTTTTTCAACATAAGCCATCAAAACCATTTCTTCATCATCATCAAGCTCTGCATAGTTGGCATCCTTCTCCCATTCTGGACACTCGCTTTGAAAATGCCCTAGCTTGTGGCACTTGTAACATTCAACTGTGCTTTTATCAAAAAAAGATCTTCCCCTACCTCTACCTCTATAGTTTCCTCTTCCTCTCCCACGACCTCTGTAATTTGATCCAGTAGCAACCTTCAATACCTGCTCTTCTTCTTGTTGTCCCAACATTCGTTGCTCATGGATCAAAAGACTTCCATGTAGTTCATCTATGGTCATGGTTTCAAGGTTGTTTGATTCTTCTATGGAGCATACTACATAATTGAACTTTGGGCTTAATGAGCGCAAAACCTTAGCAACAACATCCCCTGATGACAAACGATCACCATTTGCTTTCATCTTGTTAACTATAGTTAGAGTTCTAGCCAGATAAGCATCGACCTTCTCACCTTCCTTCATGGACAAAAGTTCGTACTCTCTCCTTAGAGCTTGTAACTGAGCCCTTTTCACCTTAGTGGACCCTTCATACTTCTGCTTCATTGAATTCCATATGCCTTTAGACGTGCTCTTGTCTAGAATTGTCTCCAGGATCTCTCTGTCAATTGACTGGAACAAGTAGTTCTTCACCTTCAAGTCCTTAAGTTTGGCTTCATCCACAGCCTTTCTCTGAGCTTCAGTTACAGCAGCAGTTCCTTCACCAATAACAGGAATACCATCTTCCACCAGGCTCCACATCTCCTTACTCCTCAAGAAGTTTTCCATCAATAATGACCAGTGATCAAAGTGGCCATCGAACCTGGGAATTGCTGGCTGCACAAACTTATCAGAACTTGCCATCTTTGTGTAGTCTCCTCTATTTCTCTCTCCCTCTACCGAGCTTTGATTAACTAGCTCTGATACCAATTGTTTGGTATCACACTCAGACTAACAATGCAAAGAGAATATAGAGGAAAAATACTCAATTATTTTGTGATACGTTTCAATAAGCCTCAAGGCTGCTTAAATACAAAGAAAATAAACGTTGGAAACTAAATTGCCCTATTCTTATGGAAGACTTGAATAACAAATTGAAAACAACTAACTTCCCTGATTTACAGGAATTTTATTCGAGCTTACTAAGTCATGTGTGACTTGATCTTCCAACAATCTATATAAGAAAATAACAAGTCTGCTGATGACGTTTTCTTCAATAGATCTTTAATTAGTAAAGAAGCTACTAAAGATCCAAGATATATATAAGAAAATAAAAATAAATAATTGGATTGGCTCCTTTCTCGTTTGAGAATGAATATGATGTTACATTGATTTCTAAAACTTAATCAAGGATTTTACTTTAAAAATAATCGAATGATGATCATGAGCTTCATAAAAATTTGCAGGTTGCCACCAAAATTCTTTTGGATGACGCACTTAATGGATTCGTGAATGGAAACTTTGTTTGTTCACCTTTTTCACTTAAGATCGTCCTGGGAATGCTGGCTTTTGGAGCCAAAGGAAAAACTTGAGAACAAGTGTTGGAGTTTCTTGGACATGAAACTATGGACCAACTTCGTTCCGAGTCTCCTACTTCAAAACTTTTTGCACAGATTCTAGCAAGCCCGGATAGCGGTGATGGAAGTCTTGATATCAATTTGGCTAATAGAGTTTTGGTAGCCAAGAAACTCAGTCCTGTTGGTTTACTATCTTCTTACAAGGAGGTTCTGAATACCATTTACAATACCGATGCCCAGTTTGTCGACTTTGAAAACAAGGTATATGTTTAAATTTTTTCTTTTCTTTAGCTACAGTTAGTTATGGAGTAATTTTACTTTCATAGCATCATTGGTACAACAAGACCCTAGATTTGTGTTGCCAAAGGAAAATAATGCAAACAAATCAGAGTGTGTTAGTTTTTACCAAATAAGAGATGGGAGATTTCTTCTTAATGTTATATTAAGATAATTCTATCAATGTTTTATTGACTATGTTAAAAGTATGATACAAATATTTTGTTTTATGTTTATAAAAGTTAGTTATTCATGCAATGCCGATGATTTTATGTATACATTTTGCAAATCAGAATAGTTCAAACAATTTGACAAAAGCCGACTACGTTATTCAATTAGCCTTGCTTTTAACAGTAAGATTCGAGTAAAATTTAGACTCGAAACATCTTAAAGAAAGAAAAACCACTACCACAAAAACAGGCTAATGCAACGAAAAGTTTGCAACGGTAGAATCCCGATGCAAATTTCCAACCGTATTGCAACAATTTACCAACCGAAAAGCAACGACGAAAAAATGGTTGCAAATCCGTTGCAAAATCTAAACTATTTTATTTTTCATTTATTTTTATATATTTCCGTTGCAAATCTGTTGCAAATTATAAAATTTTGCAACGACAAAACTAACCGTTGCAAATATTCATAATTTGCAACGGAATTGCAACCGAAAACTAAACTTAAATATGGAGAAAAATTATCCTTTGTTTTCCGTTGCAATTCGGTTGCAAAATTTTAAATTTTGCAACGAAATTGCAATGGACAAAAAATTCATCTAAGATAAAGTATCATTGATTTTGTATTGCAATTCCGTTGCAAAAATCTACTTACAAATCGAACCAAACTGCTTAGTCTAAAACCGAAAAATCTAGAAACGAAGCAAAAGAAACCCGCTTATCATCGTTTGATTTATGTTTTTATTTTACGATTCTACGGTTGACCGAACCGAAAATCGCTTGTAATATACAAGAAAGGTTTTAGCAAGATATCCTAATAATTCTATAAATATTGATTTTATTATTGCGTTGCTGTTATTATATAAACACTTTTTTGCTCACAATAAAAATATTTACTAAACATCTATGTGTGAAATAGATTAACGTGATGTTAACATGTAAACAATGAATGATACATATGTTAATATGATACATATGTTTATTGGCGGAACAACTTTAATATAAACTCATCTGTATAATGTTATTTAATTTTACTATAATGACATTATACATTATAAATCCTCCAACTAACTGAACTGAACCGCCCTGTGAACACTTATAATAGTAACACAAGACATAATTTAAACGTAAATGAAATTATCATTTTGTTTAGTTGTAATTCTAATGAAAATTTTAGAATTTTGCATTAGAAATCTGCACCCGACTACACGTATGCGTAAATTAAATAAAAGGGGATAAAAGTCAAAACCCAGAAACCCTAAGGGGACCCATAGTTGGCCAGCCCCTATAATGGTTTAGATGGGATTATTGTTCGTGAACTTTTAACTCTTGTAAACATGAAGATGGACAATCTGTGAGCTCTTTTTTTAAAGATGAAGGGCTACATAGAGAATATGGAACGTCTTGGTCATCCCATGTCACTAAAACTTGTGGTGAATCTAATTTTAGTCTCACTTCACAAGGACTATGTAAGGTTCGTGCATGCTACAATATGCATGGCATAGGGAAGATAAAACCTTAGCTGCAAGGCATGCTCAACTTACATGAAAAGACATTACCTAAGAAAGGGGATGTACTTGCTCTTCATGCAATTAAAGCATGAAGGATACAAAAGCCTAATAAGGCTAAACCATTTAATGTTACGAAAGGGAATAATAATGTAAAGGAAAGAAAGTAGCAAATTTTACTCCTAAAACCAAGATTTACCTTCCACCAAAGAAAGAGAATCCTGGTAAGGACGCCACCTGTCACGAGTGTGGTGAGACAACCATTGGAAAAGGAATTGTGCCAACTATCTCGCTGAGTTGTGGAAAAAAATGAAGTTAGCTCGGGAAGCTAGCCCTCTAGGTATCTTCCCTGTCGAACTTTAATTTTTTCTAATAAATGTTGGGTTTATGACACTGGTTGTGGTACTCACATTTGTAATACTACTTAGGGACAAAGGGGAAGTAGGAAGTTGAATCCATGTTAAAGGACATTAGCTAACAAGTTGAATTGTGAAACAAGTTCAAAGTGAAACAATGAAGATCTCATGTCTTAGTGACTAACAAGTGATCAAGAATTCATCTGTAACATGGTTAAAGGACTTTAGCTATATGGGTGATATGGATGCAATGCTAGAAAATAATCCAATTATCCTAAAAGTAGGATTTAGATGTGAATTTATTAATAGAATTATTGGTAATGTTTTAGTTTGGGTTAAAATTCATGGGATACTTATGAGGGCATTTAGTGATGACGTTTAAGTTTCATCGATACTAAACTTGATACTCCTTTGATACTCGACTATTATACTTCCAAGATGTGTATGAAATCATTAGGTAGATCAAAGTTATGCTAGAGCAATGATTGAGCTTTGGAGTTAAAAGATACTATCGTGGTGGTTGTATGAGGGGTTCCATTGAATCAACCAAGTTCTTGATACCAATTGTAAGATCGTGTTTTCTAAGGATTAGGCATTGTATGAATTATCTATTGAGATGGATGGAGAAATGGAAGAACTAGAGAGATAAAGGTAGAGAGAGAGAGAGAGAGAATGAAAGAAATGGTTGATGAAGAAATGTGTGTGTAAACACAAAGTGACCAACCCCTCCTAACATGCTATGAGGGGGTATATATAGCCCACCCCACATGTGGGCTATATGGGCTATATTGGATCACGAGCCCAATATCATTGGAGTGACCGATCCTTTCTAAATACGTAAAAACGTATTTCCAACAGATTTAATTTCTGATTGCAAACTAGTTAATAGCTAGATCACTTAGATGCTACGTGTTGAACTCGTTTGGTGGCTTTCAAATGGAAACTTCCCTAATTGCACCTTTCAGGTCATTATTAGGAAGTTGGTTTATTAGAGAAGTTACTTGTTGTTGAATAGAGCCAAAGTGCATGTATTTATGATTCTCGTTAGCTTAACGTACGGTAAAAGCGCCCCTTCTTTAATTGCAATAAAATAATCAAACTTCTCAATTATGCTGGGTTAAAAATCATTAAATGAAACTTTCAACTCAAACATCCTGCAGCCGGTGGTTGAAGTGTGAAGCCGCGGTTGAGTGAAGCCGCGGTTGAAGTGCGAAGCTCAAACCTCATGTACTTTAACTCTAAATACATATTTCGATACCAAATAATATACTAAAATACATAGATGACGCAACTAAACATGTATTATAAGTATGAAACATGCTGAGATAAGATCTTTCAAGATTTGATATCACGAGCATAACCGTAGACAAAAACATTATATAACGTAATGCTTATCTTTTTTTTGGCAAAAAGAATTCGCATACGTACGTTGTGATATCTGTAATGCTTTAAAACATTGTGATAAGTTCTATCGTGTTTCATTAATGCAATGACCAATTCAAAATCTATGCATAAATAATTTTAATAAACATTATTGATATTAATTAAACGATGCCGAGTGACATAATTATTTTCGTTCGCCAAAAAACTTTAATTTTTTTTATTTAAAACTAATTCTCATTTTTCAGTTTTTCTATAAATAAAACAATTTAACAAAAATTTTCCACTTACCCAATTTTCATTTCCCTCTTACTCTAAAAATCTCAATTTTCATTTCCCTCCTACTCTAAAAATCTCAATTTTCATTTCCCTCTCATTCTAAAAGTACTTCACAAAATCCCCCCAAAAATTTTGGTTGCCCTAAATCAGCCGCATCCACACAAAGACACAGACACAAATTTTATCTCACAAACACACACTAAACTTTATCATACCATTTCTTTTTCTCTTTCACCCATCACTCACCTTTCGATTATCATCAGATCCCAATGTCCTCTTACCCAATTTCGATTTATCAGATCCACTTATCTCGTTTCAATATAATTGGTTTGGCTCATTGGTTTTTATCGGTTTCGATATCACACTCATTTCGTTGCTCACTCTCTTATGTCATCTCACATAATAGGTATAATTGTCATCTCACATGAGTCGATTTTGAGTTTTTATTAGTCGATTTTGAGTTTTTATTAGCTTACTATGACCTTTTATTGCTGATTTTGATGTTTTTATTAGCTTATTATGATTTCTTATTGCTGATTTTGAGGTTTATTAGCTGATTTTGACTTTTTATTGTGGATTTTGACGTTTTTATTAGCAGATTATGATTTTGCATTGCTGATTTTGAGTTTTTATTGCTGATTTTGAGTTTTTATATGACTTTTTATTGCTGATTATGACTATTTATTTGCCTGCTTTTGACTTCGTATTGCTGATTATGACTTTGTATTGCTGATTTTGAGGTTTATTAGCTCATTTTGACTTTTTGTTGTTGATTTTTAGTATTTATTAGTCGATTTTGAGTTTCTATTAGCTGATTATGACTTGTTGCTGCTTTTCACTATTTATTTGCCTGATTTTAAGGGTTTTAGATGATTTTGACTTTTTGTTGTTGAGTATCGCTATTTATTAGTCGATTTTGAGTTTTTATTAGTTGATTATGACTTTTCGTTGCTGATATCACTACTTCTATGCCGCTGTTTTAGATTGCTATTACAATATGACACTTTGATTATGAATTTCTATTATAGTTTTGCAAGTGGAAATTTCTAATCTCATTGATATATTTTCTGTTATTGGTTAATGTCAAGCGAATGCATGGTTAGTGGTCCAAGGCCTTCACATAGCAATGCGCACAATGGACAAATATGATTGGAAAACCATCTCTAGGGAACTGAATTATGTGACGGGGTATGTGTGCGAGGTTCAAATATCCCAAATCTATTGGCTGCACCGAGCAATCGTCCAATGATCGACATATATGCAGATGAGTAATCTCTTTTTTTACTGATACAATTTGTAAATATGTTTAGAAAAAATTGCAACTAATATTTATCGTGTTGAAATTTTCTATATTTAATATGTTTGACGACTAGACTTCTATTGGTCGCCCCATTACAGAAATTCTCCACTTTAGGTTTATCGAACCATGACCGGCATGGGGCACTGTCCCACGGGAGAAGAAGGACCATATGTGGTTGAGTTTTATGGTATGTTCCTTCAATCTTCTCTCTTCGTAAACATGACCTAATATAAACACTTGATGGACTTACATAGTGTTTGGAAGGGCTGGATAAAAAGGGGAATTGTATTTATTATTCCATTGTAATAGAAAAAAAGGTGTTCCTTATAAATAAGGTAATGCAATGGTTAATTCAACTAAATGTGTAAATCAACTAAGTACAGTAGTTAAAATATAGCACAATATATGTAATAGGATATGCAGCAATAGCCTAGTCGATCAACAGAAAGTGAACTT
The DNA here is from genome assembly GCA_025667525.1 of Glebionis coronaria. Lineage (NCBI taxonomy): Eukaryota > Viridiplantae > Streptophyta > Magnoliopsida > Asterales > Asteraceae > Glebionis > Glebionis coronaria. The sequence goes on from JANFOE010000030.1 coordinate 480,278, forward strand.
AAAGAAATGAACTCTATATTTTTTGTGTTCGGGCTCGTGTTGAATTTCTATATCGATCGATTCTTGTTCACATGGAGGTAATCCTAAATGCTTGCTCTTTATAATTGGTAGAAACTCATAAGCTTAGTGCTAATATAATATTGTGATTGGCTAATGATAAATGAAAACCGTTGTTTCATTTTGAAGCTCTATGTACGAATAAAATATGAAACATGGAACAAATACTCAACATGTTTAATAATGTGTCACTTAAATAATTTAGTAACAATAATCAAAATGATAGTTTGCTGTTTGTTTTTAATGAACTATACATTGTCCTAATTTACCAATGTAGAACAAATGATTATCTACCTTGTCTTTTTTGGAAACACATGTATTTGTTTGCTCCAATTGTCTAGCTCAAGCAACGAGTGTTAGTTGTGCCACTAAAAAGTGATTATGATTATAGCCCAAACACATATGCATAGTTTGCTCCAACATTCTAGGTGTCAAATCACTCTGAAAATTTAGAATTTTTTTTGAATGCAACAACTGTGTTTTTTTGCTCTCTTTAATTTTCTTGACGATTTGATGTCACATAAATCTGATAAATGATATTTATATCTAAATCTTATGGTGTGAATTCCGAGTGGTGTGAGGAAATAAAGATACTATTTTGATTTCCATTTAAGTAAAAACCAAGATATTGTTTCAGTTCAGTTTAGTCTGCTGTTTGAATTCCGAGTGTATGTAGCCATATATAATTTATAGATTATCTAGTAAGAGGTGTTTTTTTGCAACAATTGTATCAGTGGGATCTAAAGGAAGGGAGAACACGAGATAAAGAGCTATTTGAAGAAGCTAAAGAAGAGAATCGAAAGAGATATAAAGAAAAACTCAAGTCTCATGCATGACAATGAAGGAAGAAAAACTCAAGTCTCATGCAAAGATTACGCACATGTTTGCACAATATACACAACAACCTATCACGCCCCTTCCATATTGAACCATATGTCGTGTTTGGTAATTCTTTTGATACACTATCAAACTGTACAACTCTTAACATTAAGTCGAAAACATTTATGATGTTTTGGATATTCGGATGATTCCTGTTTTTGGTTTATTTGCGCGTAAGAGATATTTTGTTTTAATTTTTTTGTGTATTATAAGATGAAATCTGAAGGCCAAAAGGCTAAATAATGCTATTTATATTAGAAAAATCGTGAATATATTGCAATAGATTTGCATCTTCATAGATGAAATTTTTGTTGTTGCAATATGTTGCGGTTGCAAAAGTTGCCATTGCAAAATCTTGTAGCAAAATATAACCGTTTGCAAAAAGTATTCGATGCAAATTTGTTAGAAAAAGTTTTCGTTGCAAAATTGTGGGAATATATCTTCGTTGCAAAAGGAGTATGTATTTCCAACGATTTATTTTTTGTTGCAAAACGGTTGCAAAAAATTTCCTGCTCGTTGCAATTCGGATGCAAATGAAATTTGCATGGAGCCTTTTTGCAACGGTCAAAATCCGTTGCATTTCCATTGCAACCAGCCTTTTGCAACGGATTTACATCGTTTTTTGGACGGTTGCATTAGGCCATTTTTGTTGTAGTGAACCGCCTTAGAGTGTTTAAACTTTAATTACCTTTTATATAGGTTACTTAGTGTAGTTTCATTAACATAATTTCTTGTACTGTATGGGTGTAGCCTAAAGCAGTTCAAGAAATAAATTCATGGGCTTGCAAGAAAACTAAAGGTATGATCCCCCACTGTACTTACCGAAGATGATTTGACTGGAGAAGAGGATCTTGTCTTTGCGAATGCCTTATTTTTCAAAGGAATGTGGTCTAACCCGTTTAAAGCAAACAGGACAAAGGATAAAGAATTTAAACTCATCAACGGGAAGACGGTTTTAGCCCCCTTCATGACCAATTATAAAAGGTTTTATTATGGCTCATTCAGTGGCTACTCCATGCTCAAAATTCCATATGAAAGTAAAGGTCAATCAAGCCAATTTTCAATGTATATTTTCCTCCCAGATAGGAAAGATGGCTTGCAGGATTTGGTACATGTGTTTCATTCAGATAATGCTTTATTCTATGAGGATTTTAACCTTGAAAATAGGAAACTGGATGAGGTGTGGATACCAAAGTTCAAGATAACATACAAATTTGAAGCTAATGATGTTATGGAAGGTATGGGATTGACATTGCCTTTCGATCCTAATAATAAGGAAATCACTAA